>VZRU01009540.1:187451-311877 GCA_013398155.1 Pedionomus torquatus | reverse complement strand
GGGGGGGGGAAATAACTAACCTTGTTGACAGCAGCTTTCAACACCTGGGTCTGAAACTCCATTGGAGTAAGTAGTAATTGTGTTCACATGATGAGTACTTCTGAAACAAATTGCTTCGTTACTGTGATCATCCTGCGAAGTGTAGGCAGAGGGTGGGGGGTAACTTCTTTGCTTCTGTCTGTGACCCAGTGACATGCTTGTCATGGCTTGGCTGGAGGACATATGGAGCTCCTGAGAAACTGCTTCTAGGGAAAAGCTACACATGTCATGTCTGAACAGTGCTGATTGACAGTTTTGGTGGTTAAAACTCTGAGGGCTCAAATACAAGTAGCAGATGAGAAGAACACAGCTGTTGATGTTGACATGTTGCTGGCCTTATGGAATGATGATAAACAGCTGGAAATGCACGTGATGCACTAGGGAATAGGGATGGAGAGAAGAGTTTCAGGCTTGCTGGAACATCACAAATGAAAAGGCGATCAACTGAGGACACTGAATTCTTCCTTTGCAAATAATTTGTAGATTTTTCACTGTTTCATACTACAATGGGCTTCAGTCCCCTGGCTTTGGGAAGATGCCCATGGCAAGGCTGTGGCCTTCCAGGCTGGCCAAGCCTGTAGAGGCATCCTCAAAGTCTCCCAATACAGCAAAAACATTCAAGGTGGATGGATATCTTCAGGCAGAAGGAAAGACGAACCCCGTTTCTCTGTTCGTTGATGACTAAGGAAATGATGTAGAATGGGCTCACGGTAGAAAATCTCCTTTCTTGGAGGAACTTTCTTTCTTTCCTTCTTTCTTTCTTTCCTGTTAAGCAAGTCCTCGGTGCAGAGCAGTCCTAGGCTTCAGAGCACACTGCTCCCTGCACATCTGAGGCTAGGTGTGTCACTGACAGCTGTAGGACTTCTCTTCAAGCCATTCCCAAGGGGACCAGCTACTGAGGGACTGAAAGCCCTGTCTAGAGCTACCTTAAAACAGGAGAGCTTTTCTCTGTATTTCAGTGGTGTCTGTGTTGTACTCTGCCATAAGTTTTAATTGTTGCTGTTCTGAAGAAAGCCTTTGTTCAATACAACTGCCTACTTCACGATGACATCATCCAAGACTGTGGAAAAAAAAGCAGAGCCTGGAGTAGTCAGGCATGTGTTGATGTATAAATAGCACTGACAGAACAATATTATAAACTCTATTGGTACAGCTGAGATAAAAATAGCAAGTTGCTGATTCATCTAAGATATCGGCTAGAGGGATGGCATGAGGTTCAGCTACAATAAACCTTCTCAGCTAAAAGCACATTACTTCACCATGAATCAGCTGCTCAGATCTTTCATTCTTCTCAGAAAAGAACCTGTCTCTTCCTGCTCAGTCCTCCATTACTGAACACATGAAATATATGGCCTGATTTTATTTCTGGTTCCCTTACACTGAAATATGTTGCAGTCAGAGAGTTCTGTAAGGCTTTATATACACGCAGGAAAAGCAGAAGCATTCCTAAAACTGCTTGCCAAGTGCTTGGTAACGGCAAGGTTTATGTTATTGTTCACAGCTATGTTTCTACTTTGCCTGCTTGTAGAAAAACAAACAAGGGACCATTATTTCAATAAACCTGGAAATAGTGAACCGTGCTTCCAACATCTCTGAATGTGTAATGACTAGCTCATTTTATGGCTTTCAATAAGGATACATGCAAAGTCAAGTACACATCCACATACAACGTGCTTTTCAAATGGACAAAACAAAACCTCACATACCAAGCCTAAAAATACAGGAATTAAAGGAAAAAAAGAAGCCAATAGATGAGTGACTTGCTCCTTGGAACACATCAGCAGCTGCTACTTGTGCTGTCTCACATGACCCACAATTCATGCTCTTGTCTAACTTTTTCAGTACCTGGACTCTAACATCAGCCACACTGATGCTGTGCCTGTTCTTCACAGGAAGACCCTCGAGGAAAGTACATGGACTACAGTACCAAAAACTAGTGGCTAGAGCTGCAAATTCTGAGGCAGCTGTTCTTGGGAAGCACAGTCTCAGACTGCAGCCTGTCTGCTTCCAGAGCATGTGTTGTGGTACAACCACTTGCCCAGTGCAGGATGCTAACTGGCCACAGCCACAGATAAACAGCCAGGTCCAACAATCTCTCCCCTGTAGCAAATTATCACCAACAAAAAGTACCACCATATTTTTAGACACACTTAAAAGAGGTCTTAAATGTTTAACTTCGAGTTTTTAACAGTAAAATCATACGGCAAAGAGAAGCACAGATAAGAAATGGTAATTTGTAAACAGGAAGATTATGAGGTTCCTCTTCCTTCGTGCTGGACAAGTTCCTCTGTGATTAGTACATTGGCTTGGGCTAATGAGTAAAGCCCAGACACTCAGAGCTCACTCCTTCACCTCCTGCTTGTCTCCCACCAACCCTGCCATTACTTGTGCGTCACCTTGTGATCACTGCATAATGACGACAAAATCTCTAGCAGTGCAGAAGATGACAGGGCACCCCCTACTTGTGAACACCTTCCTGCTGGATCTTCATGGACAGTGGGTAGCAGAAATAAGCTCTAATAAATGCGACTGCTTTGCAATTTAGCACCCATGATTCCATTTACTAGTAACCTATTAAGTTTCTGTGTGCCAGGAACTTCAGTCCACATTCTGTTCCTCAGCAGCGTGACCATCATCCACATGAGTATCTCCTACATGGACATACCGGCCCCAGTGGAGCAGCTTGCTTTGTACAAGTGGAGCGCTTTATCTACTGACTGCGTCTTGGTTGTATCAAAGCTAAGCTGCTTGTTTAGGACCACTAAAATGAGCAAGGCTTGTACAATTATGGAACTTTATATTAATTTTTAAAACTTGCAGATGTTGCAACCTAAACATATGGGAATAGCGGCAAATGTTATGATGACAGGAAAAAGTTATATTGGCTGAGTTTTAAAAGTGAGGAAGCAGGAAAAAGGAAAATCCCACCCTACCACTATCAAGACATTACATGTATCTTGCTTTGCACAAAACATTTAGTTAGCAGCTTTGCATTTCTGATAGCGAATTAATCAACTAATGATTTTATGAGCACAAAACCAATAAAATTGTGTGGGGGGAAGGACAACAAAGAGCCACATTTGCCTTTGATGTATTTTTATATTTACTAAATCCTTCTTGCTATGCCCAGAGAAGACCTTTGCTGCACATGAGCTTCAGAGAGCAATGCCAGCAGTGATTCTACATATTTGCTGCCTTTGTCAACATCCTCCTCTGGGGCGAGCAGCACTGGGAAGAGCACCCTCTGGGATGCTGCTGTGCCGCTCTGCAGCATCTCAAAGAATTTGCAGCTCTAGTGTTATTTTGGCTGAGTTTGCTGGTTGATCAACATGCCAAGGTGCTTTGCAGAGAGCATTTGACGCTCAATGAGCAACATATGGTTTATATTATCAACATCTCTTTTGTATTCCAATTGCATGTCAGTACTGGTAGAACCCACTGATGCTAAGACCAGCCTCAGCTTTGAAGCTCCAGACAATAACAAAATAACCTGCTATTTGTTTATGTTAGTAATAAAATCTACCGGCAGCTATGATTTGATCGTGGCCTTAATAAGAAGGCTAGCCAAAGGAAACCTTCTCAATAAATAGGAGATGAGAAGGAAGCGGATGGTTTGTGGATTGTCTAAATCTAGTCCAAGAAGCTAATGGTTATGCTTTAAAGTCTTAAATTATTTTGGACCCCAGCTTTCCAAAAGATTGCTTGGAGGACACATAGACTCTAGCATTCACCTCTCCCTAGGGTAAAGGTTTTGACAGATGGAGCAGAGCCAAACACTACAATTGTTTTTTACCCTTATCCATTAGAAGCAGCCAAGGAACAAGGGTGGATGCGCTGCCCCAGCATGGCAGGCTCTCCTAACTGCTGTCTTCCCTCAGCATCCCTCTCTCCTTCTCCTGCCCTGCCTCTATTCCTTCTGCCACCTGGTCAGCCATGTGAATTATCATCTGCCTCGGGCCTGGGAGAATGGGCACCCTTGTGTTGTACTATAAAGCCATCTGGGGCACTGCAGCTGCATGTGCATAATCACCAGGTAGTTTACTGAACTGATATATACATATATTTATCTAATATAGCAATGCCACTACAACCATAGGCATGCTACAGGGGAACAGATCAAGTGTAGCTTTTGTATGGAATCAGTCCTTATGCATTAATGTTGCATTTCTGAGGTAGAAAAAGGCTGGTTTATAAAACACACCTAAGCAGACGGTTTCGATTTGGCATCTGTTCCCCAGTATCTCCACCACTAGCGAATGTGTGAATGTAACGTTGGCTCACCACGTCTAGCTTGATGGATTTTACAACAGAGCATTCTGATAAAAACATAGGCTTACTTGTAAGACTTCTACTATATGAGCACAATTTATTCCCATCTCTAGTTTAATGCAGCCTTTCTGATTATTTTCACAGCATTGTGCAAGGGCTTTTTCTTCGGGTTGCACAAAAGGGAAAAAAAAAATCCCTAACATGTTCCTGAAATGCCTTGTGAAGTTAATGTGACTTATTCTCTAACATCAAGAGAATGGCACTAGAATGAATGAAAGTCAATATTTTTTCTCGAGGTTTCTTAACATTCAGTTCTCGTATGGCATAAGGGAGTAAACTCTCAATTACACAAAGGCAAATACAGAGAAATCCGTCAAAGTCAATAGAGTTATTCTGGACACCAGAGTAATTTGTCCCTTGGTATGATTCAGTCTCCAAAATCCACTCTGAATGTCCATAACAACTGTTTGCTATTCACTTACATTTTTAGCTCTGTTATAATTCTAATTTTTTCCATGTTTCACAAATAGCTACAGCCAGTTTCTTTCTGATGATGCTGTTTCCCCAACTTGGCTTCCCTATGAATAACCTCCATCATCACTATACTACTTTTGCTCAAATGTTTCATTTTTAACAATAAACATTTATCCCAGATGCCTTATTTTCAGATTCAATAAATGTTTTACTAGTTCATCTTGAGTCACGTCAATATTTACCTTGGACATAGTTCCGTATCCTTTAGTTTCTAATACCAGAATTCTCCAGACAAGCTTATTGTTCCTGGCTTGACTTTTCCAAGTCACAACTTAAAACTTTCTTTGACGCACTAAATAAGATGCAAATTCACCCAACTATTTGCTTTGCTGCGTGCTGCCAGGTATGCCTGTTCCAAATGTCTCTGAACTGATTTACTTCAATTTCTGTGTACACATAGGCCCCAAACCTGTACCCAGTTACTACAAGGTAATTTCAAAGCCACTTAATCACAGCAATTAGCAGAAAAGAAAGCAGAAATCAGATATCAACCTGTGGGGCATAGTACCAACAACAGACCATTTCTACTGACTACTGAAGGGTGTCAGGAAACCAGGCAGGGTTGCCAGCCCCTGAGAGATGGGACAGCACTTCTTCACTCCATCTCTCTCCCCTGCTCCTGACCAGCAGGACCGACAAACTTATGCCGAGTTGTGCACAGCATGAAAGTCATTGTGCTTCTTGTACTCATCTATATACTAAGCAGAAGAAGTCAGAAGAAACCTTGTTAAATAGTGAGCAGCAGCAGGATGCCATGTTCACCAGACAGGACAGGATAGCAGCACTGTGCAAGTTTGTTCTCCAGTAAGACCAGTAGCATAGGTAACGGTAGCAACAGAGAGAGGAGAGGTGATGTTGAGGGTGATCTGGGAGCAATACAGAGCCTAGGAGGATGGAAAGGGGAGTGGAACCGGTTCCGCTCCTTCATCAGCTGTGCAAGAGCAACCTCTGGCTTTGGCAAGAGCTTGGCAACAACTGGCATATGGCAATAAGATGTGTAAAGGAAAGAGCAGAGGGCACGGAGAGGAGCAGCACAGGCATTGAGCGGATGGTGTTTCAGGGTAGGTAATGGACAGCCAGTCTGTCTGTTTGGGACCCCGGTGCAAGGGAGACCCAAAATACCTCAGTGTGCTTATCCCCACACAGTCCTGAGCTGTCACCCACACAGCCATCCGCATCCAGGCTGCTCCTTACTGCTCTAAGTGTGTTTGGTGGAGGAAAGTTCTTCAAAATACGTACAAGTCAGCATGGAACATAACTTCGAGAAGTGGAATTTTCTTTATAATGTTCTCATCTTTATACTGAGTTTACTTCAGGTCCTTTTTCAAAGCAGCAGCACGAAAAAGGTAGCGTGAGGTTCGATATATTTTATATTCATGTACTGCACTGGAATAAAACATTTTGAATTTTATATTGGATATAAAAAAGCAAAGGTGTCAAGCTGGGAAAGTGCTTTGAAAATAACAAAGGATTTTATGTGGAATTGTTTGAGGTCATTTTATCTGTTGTTCCTGACAGTATTTAAATACCTCCTCTCAGTTTGAAAGGCCTTCAGTTGTCACTCACTGAAATCAGCGGTGAAGACTAGCAGGGCAGCTGGACATGGACCACAAGGGGATACATGAGGAAAGAAGCACTCAGATTTTCAGACATCTCCAAAGTGAATATTACACCTGTGCCATGAACCCATATTTGTCAAGAGGTGTCAACATGGCCTTGAGAAGCCACGAGCCATATTCTTGTGAGGGGGAAAACAATTTCACATCATGTCAACTTCCCTGAGCAAGTTCCTCCTAGGAGCAGGTCAAGGACATGGCTTTACATCTCAATCCAGGTGTGCAATGGTTTTAAGCAGAAGGTATTAAGCTGAGTTCACAGTGCAACGATTTCAGTGACAGCTACACACGCAGATGCACGGAGCTAGTTTTGAAAATACTTCACCTGGGTGCTTTAGCAACAGCAGCACAAGTAAATTTCTGCAGTTAGCTCACATGCCATTGCTAACATCCCAGAAAGAGTACTTCTGCACAGAGTAATGAAGATAATATTTCTCTGCACCCTAGACCACATTATAGCTTATCGACTGTTCCCCCGTGCTTTGACCCAAAAGGGCTGTACTGCCAAGAGGACAACTGAGGTTTTATTTGTTTTTGAACGAACTTGCTCACCTCTAAAGCAGAGGTGGTAATTTTCCTCTTTCAGTCTAATCTAGAATCAGAAAGAGAGCTGAGTTTGAAAATGGGATATTCAAATTCCCTTCTCTGCCCTATGTCCCCCTGCATGTATACTCCTGCAAAAACAACTCAGCTTGGTATGGGAAAGGAGATGCGACAGGATGAGGGACCACTGTTTCCCACAAACGCATGCAGCCAGAAGATAAAAGGGAATGGCTGAATACTAGATTAAATGCAAGTTTCATGTAAATGATCACTTACAGAGACCTAATAAATGATTCTGTGCAATGCACTGTCAGAGATTTTTCTCTGCCATTTTTGTTTTGCATGTGTATTTAGAAGCTCTTTCCCCTTGGAGGAAAATGTTCAGGTTTTAAAATTTATATTAATCTGTCACTACATTCATCTGTCACTCTGTGAAAGGGCTTCTTTTCTTAATAAAGTGTCTTTTTTTCTTTTCAACTTGTTGCCTTATCAGAATTGAGTATTTCGGATAAGCTCTTTGAACAGCAGTACTGCATAGGATGGGATGACATGTAGGAAGGCTGCTTTTTATATCGTATGATCTCTTTTGACCCAAACAACTACTCAGAGTTTTAAAGGGTTTGTATTTATCCTGGTTGGGGACTGGCAAGGGTCTTCACTGCAAATCTCTCTGCTCCCAAGGACAGTCTTCATCTCCAGAGCAAAGAAGGACTCAACCAGAGACAGAGGCTTTGCTGACACATCCCCAATGCTTCTTTCAGGCTAAAGAGTTGCCCCAAAAGCTCACAGGATGGGAGGGGGGCTGGTTTTTTTTTGGTTTTTTTTTTTTTTTTTCCCCCATAGGGTCAGGACTGCTACTCTAAAAAAAAATATGAGCTGCTCCCTTCAGAGGAAAGGTCTTTGGCAGCCTCTGCTGGATACCATCAGATGTCCCCCCCTCCTGTGCTCTCCATCCCACCTTCCAGCCATAGGTTACCCCAGGCTGCAAGTTGCCCCTTACCCACCCTCACCTCTTTGGTATGGTTGTGAAAAACCCTTGGTGAGGGGAGCATAGTGATCAGCTTGCTCTTTCACCTCTGCATGGAATATGGATAGAGAGGGGACAATATAGAAAGGCACTGTGAAGTAAGAAAAATTGCAGAGGATGCCCATAAAATCATCACATTTCTTCTTGTTGTCCTCCATAGCCATCTAGGTTAACTGCTTGCCTGGGGTCTCACTCCAGTCTGTACATTTGAGCCCCTCTGGCCACAGAGGACACCTTTCTCTCACTGTGCTGTGTCAACACTTCCTAGTCTGAGCATGCTCTACCTTGTGACCTAAGCAAAAATGGCATCAGATTTCTGTGCCATGATCAATCACTGTGTTCACTTCTTCTCATTCACTCTTTGCCTGTATACCTTCAATTATTCTTTTCCTCAATTTTCTTCCCATCAACATACCTGGAAGCATTCCGATAACTTTTTCCTGCTGCTAAATATGAGCATTTTATTTGCTAACATCCACTTGAACTTGATCTTAAAGAGCATTATTATGTGTCTTTACACATAATATTTCACATAGGAACCATGATTTCAGTGCTGACTGGAGGATAGCAACATGCTAGTCCTACCTGTTTGAGTCCTGTTTTCTCCTCAGCCCTGGGAATTTTCATTTCACTTGTCTTCATTCCCACCAGCCATCCCAAGTTTGGCCTTATGATTGCTTTCCTCCTGGAACAGAAGGGACAGTCATTCAGCCTGCAGGTCACACCTAGATTATCTTTAATCACTAGGCAGCTTTGCTGATAGCAACCTCATTTCTTCCATTTCTTCTGTCAGAATATGGGTAAAACTCTCCATGAAAATACACAGGGTGCAAGGACGCTTTTGAGTTAGTCACTGAAAAAATGGTTCAAGGCTCATTTCTTATTATCATTCCCTACAGTGGAAACACAGGGTGAACCCAGTAAAATCAGTGGAGTCACAATGGTGTAGCTGAGATCCAGATCGAGATAGATGTTTGGGAATATGCTGCTTTGAGGCTTGGTTATTGTTTTTTTGTTTTGCTTTGTTTTGTTTTGTTTTTATTACAGACATTTTATCTCCTGCTTTATGAGTTATTTTGAAGGTTTACTGTATGCAAGAAAGTAGAGCAGGAGTTCAGATTATGAACTTTGATTGCTCATGGTTTATTCAATATTTTTAATAAAGTTTGAAAAGGTTCCCTTCCATCAAAGAATGTCCTCTTTGATTAATCAATTGAATTTGATATTTTCTCCATGGAAAATACAAAGCAGCATACCCCTTTGCCAGTTGTTTACAGCCAGCTTCACAGCACACAATAGAACAATTATTTTCTAAGTAAAAGAGCTGTGATCATAAATGTTAATAAACCACTTAATAGTGTAGCATATTTTTTTCCTTTAAAAAACATACAATAAGGACACATCAAGCCATTTTTAATATAATCTGCATACTTTCTAAATAACATATTCGGGGAAACATGGTTGTCTTAAATGGCCTTCTTCATATTTACATCTGTAACAGCTGCAGTAGTAGCTCTGTCAGGCTTGATATTATTTAGTGTTGCAGGTTCAACATAAAATTTAAGCTGAAAATTAAAGGGAGCAAATGTCCTCCAGACAGTCAAGAGAAGGATTTTGGTTCAAGAGTATTTCTGGCCACAACTCGCTTTCAAAAGCAGCTTTGTCATTTGTGCCTGGCCTAGTACCAATAAGTGCTATTATGATTTGTTACATTTTCTATAGAACCAGGAGACCATTTATTAGCCCCATGGTATTGTATCAAGCTTCAATTATGTAATAGTCATTATTCTGCTGAATAACTGAAGCTTTATAAGAAAGTTTTAGTTCTGGAAAGAAACGCACAAGCTTCTCAAATGATTTTGAGGAAGATCAAACTCCCCCTTTTTTGCTAGTTGAAAGAGGAAAGGTCCCTTCTTGATATAAATCATGAATAATTTGAATAGACTTTTTTCTAAAGAAAACCTCCTTTTTCTTTGAAAGCCATTGATAGCTTGGGATTCAAGCAGAAAAGAATAAAAGAAGAAATAATAGTTTCTTCCTAGAAGAGAACGTGATAGGTATGCTTCCAAATTAGTGAGATTTTAATTTAATTATAGCCAAGGAGCATGTGTGTGTGTGTGATCTGCCTGCTTATAAGTGAGGAATGAGGGTCTCTCCCACATGTAGTGTGGAAGAGGAGGGGGCAGGTCCTCAGCTGGGCCAAGCCTTGCTAAGGCCACTTCAATGCTGGTTTTGCAGTTGATGTAAGTGGAGGATGTGCCCCACAGTCCTGCCTGCTTGGATAGCTGCCCTCTATTGCGTTCAACAACGCAATTTCTCGATACCTAGTCAAATCCCAGTGGCCTTCTATTTCCAGCTGGCCTGAATCACCTTCACCTCCCAGCCTTGCCAACAAATTAACTACTATAGAAAAACTAGTTAACTAGTTACCTGACACCCATAAAATAACTATTACCTGACTGGCACAAAATAACTAATAACTAGTTACCTAACCATTCTCTTTCTGTCATTCCTTAGTTGTTGTTTTTTTTTTTTTTTTTTTTTTTTTTTTTTTTTTTTTTTTTTTTTTTTTTTTGTTTTTTTTTTTTAAAAAAAGAACCCCTAACATAGATTTTAAAAAGCACTGACATCAAAATAAAAATTGATCAGCTCCAAGCAATTTTGCCCTTCACAAGCCATTTTACATGATTGAAGGCTTCAGCTTCCAGTTCTCAGAGTCTTCTCCAGCTTTCAATCATGTGTGTGTTTTTCTCTGTTCTCTGTCAACAGCCAGACACTACAGTGTCTGCAACCACCAGTCACCAGGTAAAAGTCCGTCCAGCTGTTGCCTCTGATTTTTATTCTTTTTGCTAATAATAAATACACCACACACAAAAAGTACATACAACATATAAGTGTAACAGCTGCTCTGCCTCCGAGTAGCAAACCCAATTACTCCTAGGTATTCTCAGGAAACGAAAAAGCAATGTTCCCAAGGCTGACAGATTTCTGAAATGATCTTCCTTTAATGTATGCTCAGTTTAACTGGCATTTTAGTAAAATGACTCTAGCTTTATGCCAGCTGAAGAGAAACTAGAAAGTAAATCAACAAGCTTTTTTTTCTATAGACTTCAGTATCTGAAAAATTCCCAGCCAGTGGAAATTCGCTACTAAGGCTGCACCCTCGTTACAAAACCAACCAATTCAAACACCATTGCTACAACTAGGGGTGACTACAGCCATTGCATAGCAAGCATATATATGCTTGCATGTACACTCTGCCCTCTGTGAGGGCAAGCAAGAAAAAAGCAGGTGATAAAACATTTTGACCACAACCATGTCATCCCCTGGTTATTTTTGCAGTATAAATGAGTTAGTTATATATGGATCAGATGTGTTTACATTTCACTCACAAATAGCACTCAGAGCAGTGTTTAGGTGTTCTTATTTTTCACTGTAAGCTGAAAGATGTTGAATACCCAGTTTATCTTAAAAAATGTTAACAGAAGTAAAATGCATTTGCAAGTTGCGCATTTACTGGATCAAGTGAAATAAGGCTCCAAGCCAGAATCTGATCTCGTTTGCCACTATGTAAACGATGAGTAAGTCTGCTAGGGTCAACAGAACAGCAGTGGAGTCACATGAGTCACAGCACACTGCTCTTCGGAAAGATTTCTCCATGGCTAAATATACTATTACAGTCGCTTCAAGAAAAGATCTGCGTCAAGTTCTAATAAATGCTGGCAGTGATGCTGAGCTCTGAGCAGTCACAAAGCCAAACGGATGAACAGGAATTAACAAGTGGCCTTAAAAACCCATTGAAGAGAATGGAAGTTTTGTCCGCACAAGAACCAAAGAATCAGAACACCGGTAATGAAAATCATGACCTAATTTTTCTGTCACCTACTTTTAACCACCTTCCAAATGGGTCTGGGAAAAAAAAAGTAGAAAAGGAAACAGAATTTTCTTCAGGATCAAAGTGCAGAAAATACCACTAAACTCAATAGTTACACTCACTAAACTTTGTACAAGTTACCACTCAACTACATGACAACATGTGGCTTGTTTCACTGTAATTTTAACCAGGCTTGTCCCAATAAATGATGTCTTGCTCCTCCCAGGGGAGTGCATTAAACAAACCTACTATTGTCAGTGAACAGGGACAGCCAAACCAACAGAAGCCACTCCAACACCCCATCTCTATGATCCATCAAAAAAGTAATTCCAATAAATACCCTTTATATCTCCATCTGATACACACAGTGCTGAATATGGCAAAATGAGAGCTCAATAAACCATAAAAAAGATGCCCTTTGATATTTTCCTTTTTCAGTAGGGTCATAAGTTAGTGCTGTTACAACAACAGTTTTAGATAACTAAAATTGCTTATCAAATGTAGGTTTACATTCTCTATCAACAAAGTACTGAATTAGAAGAGTTTTCATAATTCCATATGAATTTCTCTCCTACCCAGTCTTTCCACTGGAAGCCTGATTAAATGAGTATTATTTCTTGTTAAGTGGTTTTACAGGTCGTTTATCTTAGATTTATGAGTATCAACCTACTTTAGAAGGTATTAGATAGCTTTAACGTTTGACACATATTCTCTAAATCACTTACAGTGCTCTCCATTTGCACTAGACGATCAGTAATCTTCTCAATATTAGGTTTTATTGACAATGCACCATATAGAGTCCTTATTATATGGTAATGATTTAAGATAGGTGCAAGATTGGGAACTAATAAATCCAAAAGCTCATTTTTGATTGTTGACACAGAGCTGAGGAATAATGTGCATCCATCTAAATCACTGTGTTTCTCAATAACGTAACACACATTTAACCTGTTAGGAGCACAGTGCAGAGATGTGCAAACAGATCCTGATTTCTGCTTCGAGCCTGATGAACTCACACACTTAAGGCTCTGTATTTATTCAGTGAAAGTCACCAGTGGATTCAACACAACCCCCCGCCGTGGCTTGGAAATGGTGCATGTGGGCAATAAGGGGAGCAGGAGACTCAGGCTGGGGCTCCTGGTTCCTGAGTGCTGGTCCATGCCTAGCTCCACCTGGCTCATCACAGGCTGCTGCTGCTGTCCCAGCCGAAGCAACGCCTCTGCTGTACTTCGGTCAAGCCAAGGTAAATATGCCTATTGAGATCAAGAAGCATTTTGTCTGAGTAGGGAGTTAGTAAGACTGAGGTTAAGGGCTTAAAAATCAGCCCCGTAATTTAAATTTGGGAGACAGAATCAAAAGTGGTTACACATAACTAAGACATACCTTCATGTAGCCCTACACAATAATAATTTCACAGAAATATTGGCACTGATAGTAATTGAATTCAATTGAATAACTGATTTGACTGCTTCAATAGATCAGCCCCCATATCTACATTACTCACACAAAACTGCAGTAGAAGAAAAAAAATATTAAAGCAAGAGCCTTTGTTAGCAAATGAACATTTCTCCACTGAGTTCCACAGAATTAAAGTCTCATCTGCAACCCTGTAATTCAAAGGTATGTCTTTGAAATGCAGTCAAGAGATCTGTATCAGGCCTGCTTTTAAAGCTCAACATTGGAAATGGTTTCTGGGGCTGCATGAACTGGCAATTTGCTAAGCTGAAATATGACATTTCAAAAAAATGCTGGAATGATCTCAGAACAGAATCAACACAAAATTTGAATCCTGCTTTTATCCCAACAGACACACTGCAAGAGAACTCTGGTGAAAAACTGGTTAGTGGGAAAATTGTCCTGACAATTACATGGGACTGTAATTGTGAATAGCAGGAAAGTACAGTAAAGAGGTGGCTTTCTCTCACCTTGCTCATTCAGAAAACAACCAACCCAAAAATCCTTACTCAGGCTGAGGCTTTGCAGGCTCACTCAGCTGTCTCCAAATGATTTAGCAGCAGAGGAACTAGTGCCACTAAACATTGAGAACTCTGAACTCCAATCAAAATAAAACACCTCATTCAAAGCAACGTAGTAAGAATCAATGTTACCATGTCCTACTTCGGTAAAACCAGGCACAGATTTGCTGGAAGAAGAGGAGAGGGGAAAAAAATAATAAACCAAATCTTCCCCAAATTAGCACTCCCCAGTGCTGTATGCACACTTCTGGCCTTGACATGAGGGAGCGCCTGCAGACCCCCAACCTTATAACACATTAGCAGGCAATTTACTAACATACTGTCAAATAGCAGAAATATCACAAGTTCCATTTTTCTTATTAATGGAGCTAACGGCATTCTGCAATGCAGTATCTACATTTTTGTAAGCTTATTTCATTCACTCAGTTCCTAATTCAGCAAAATTTAGCAATCTTCAACATCTCTCAGTGATGAGTGAAATTTCTTTCACTACTGTGAAGAAGGGAGGAGGTCAAGAAGGCTTGGGAAATTTTGTTAGCATGATCTGTAATATGAATTTGGCAGAAAAGAAATTGAGAACATTTCTTTGGAAAACAATCAAAGGGCAAAGTTTTCCTCTTGGAGCTGCATGGTAATTCATGACTTACATGCTCCAAAGAAACTTGCTACTCTGATGATTAGGATAACAAAATATTCACTGTCTGTCTGATAGACCAAAGATGGTCATTTTTTTCCCTTTGTCAGTATCTTTCTGTTCAGGCAGGGCCACATATGTGTCCCTTGACACAAAATAAAGACAGACCTGTGCATGTCCGCTCAGGAAGATTTTAATCTAAGTTAGATATGGCACAAAAAGAAACAACAACAGGTAACAGGGCACGTGGTAGAAACTTTGTCTGTCTTGCAGACAATGACACTATTTTCTCTTACCTGGATCTTGTCTGTTCCTAGCGCACACGAAAAGCCAGCACCTCCGTGGTTCACCACTGACAGCACCTCAAAACACATAAGTGACCAATGAAATTGAGGACCTTGAGAGCCTCTGAGATGAGTAATCTTGAGCCTCCTGTATCTGTTTCAGCTGGGGTTAATCAACACAAAATTAAAGCATGGAACTTATTGCCATGGAATAATATGGTAGCCAGGAGTACAACCGAGTTCAAAAAAGTGCTAGACAAATCCACAGAGAAGATACTCTTTGATTTCAAATCACTGTAGAGTGCATACCTTGGCTCCACAAGTTTCTAAAGTACTAATCAACGGAAGGGTATGCCTCCATGAGGTGGAACCCCTCAGGGTGCTTTGTTCCTATATTCTTCCTTAAGTATCTCCCATAACCAGTGCTAAGGATGGATCCTGGGACACTTGCATTCTGTTCTGTCCAGACATGGTATTTCTTACACTATAATGAACGCAATCATACAAATAAAATTTTTAGACAAGAATATTGTGTTAACTGAAGTTTCAAAGAAATAAGATTAAANAAAAAAAAAAAAAAAAAAAAAGTTGTATGAGACATCTACAGAAAGAGTTAAAAAAGAGCTAAATGAAAACTTTGAAACAGTCACACAGACTAACCTCAGTGGACAGAGGCAAAATCCTGAAGCCTTCTTTTCAGTCACTGGAAGAACTGGCTCGTCTAGAAGGTGTTTCAGAGCACCCTGCAGAGGCTCCCGCCATGAATTACCGTCCACATCAGCATCCCAGATTTATACAGCTCCAGAAGCCTTTTTGCAGAAATAGAGAAGGACTGAACTTATTTTAGGCGAATAACTTTTGCAAACCATTTTTCCTTGCAGCTTCTAAATTATCTCCTCTTACAGGCCATAGCGTCCCCTCTTTCTCCTCCTACTCCACTTGGCTGGGGTGCCTCTAGCAACACACCTTTTCCTTTTTTATTCTTTGAGTCAGCTGCATAAATATGAAAAATACATACATCTACCAGCTGGCCTAGGCAGACACTGAGTGCAGAATTCCGCATGAACACAAACCTTACATTTAGCGCAGTTTTTGTTGCGACAGTGACAGGGCAAGCTTTAAAGCAGTGGGCTACTAAGTCTACTATGTAAAAAGTTAGGTTGTTTCTACCCTGGAAATATTTAGCATCCTGTTCTTTCTGCTGTATTACTAATTCCAAAATCTGTTTAATGTTCTGCATCTGAATGGGATTCTCAATTACATCAGTCACAGCAACTATCCTTTGATATTTTTTCCTTTTTTTTTTTGTCACGTATGTGTAATCTGAATCCTCAACTGCTGGAGCCTGAAGCTTTGTCTGCACACTTGAAGTGCCACAACAAAACGGGCTGAAATACTACATTCAGTTTTAAGTTGCTCACAGCAAGCAACTCCACCTGCGTGTTTTGTCACTGCTGTCACTTCCCTTGTGAACTGTGGCAGAGGTGGAGGTGACTTCACTCTGAACACAGCCCATCCCTAGACTGCCAGCATACAGAGCTATGTGGTTGCTGACTGTGGCAGGGGCAGGTACAACACCATGTAAAAGGAGGGAGAAGGAAGAGGAAAGAAGGTGAATTGACTAGTTACCTGCAGTATCTCTCACTGCGGGATGACGTGCCATACTGTCTGGTGCCAGTAAGAGCACAAGCATCCCTTTCACACCCCAGTAAATCTATACGTGTCAGCTATGAATTCTTCACCAGCCTTGCTACGTGCGTAATTCATGTTAAAATTCACCTCTCACATCCACACTCTGCCATAAATAGGTGCAAGCTGCAGATGGGAGGGTAGAGCCCATGTCAGCATCCTTTCTTCCGAGCAGCTCTCTTCTACAGGCTTCTGGTTTAGGCCAGGATCATGCCTTTGCTCTGGAGGCTTTTCAAATAAGTACAGGATGTACATCTGGATGAACGTGTTTTGGTGGTCAACTGCATCATGAGCTTAAGACCATTTTGTGGTCGAGTTGGCAGTGCAGGTTATTGAAGAAAATCTCTTTTTCTCACTTGTGAATAGCTGAATTTGAAGCCCACGCATACTGGCTTTTCTGGGAAAGCAAATTTTCTAGGAATGCCAGTTACAATTTTAGGAAGGAAACAATGTGGTAATTTTCAAATTCAAATCAAGTTTTGGCACAGAAGAGGAGAAGCAAGGATTGAGAAGAAAAGGTCATGGCAAAACATTATGAAACAGGTAAAAAACTGTTTTCTCTTTTTCTCTCCCTTTCCCATCTTTTTTAAGCCAGCTTCTCACTAAAGCTGCTTTCCATCTCTCTAAACTTCCATCACTCTGTCAGTATAATGCAGGAAAGCACAGACTGAAAATAGAGCTTTTCTTTTACTAGAGGATAATTACTAGTTGTTCACTGTCTTATTAAAAATCCTAGCAAAGATCAGGATTTTACCATGAAGATGCTAAAAAGAATCAATACTATAACTTTTACAGGAAAAACTGTACTGTTTTATCAGTCCTCCGTCCCCTGGAAAACCACGACTTCTCTGGCAGACAAGGCAGAACATAATCTCTCTTTTCTTCCTTTCTACAAGACCTGTCTGATTTAAATTGAAAGCTCTGTAGGGTGGGAACCTGTTAGGAACCACATTAAGTATGTGTATTGTAAAGAACTATGTTACATCAACAGTATTGAAAAAAAATATTTAAAAATAAAATCAGAGATTGTTATACCAAAGCCTCTACTGTAGGTCCCAGGAATGACAGTATAATTATTTTTAGAGATGACTATAGCAGTAACTCAACATGACACGAGAGACCTGAGAAACAGCAAGCCTGATTTAAACCAATGGAAAAGCCAGGAATGCAGAATGGAGACTGTTCTTAATGCACCATATTGCATCTGAACATTTTGTTCCTACCCATCTATCCAAAGCATGACGTTTTGCATTTCATATTAACATTCTGAAGACATTAAAGGATTCTTCAATTTGATGTTCATATGCTGTGTCAGAACACGCACTCTGACTGCTTAGAGAGATGTTATGTCTACCTTTTACTGATCTTCCCTCCTTCAGCCTTCTAACCATCCTCCCTCCCGCTCCCCAAAAATCCCTGGGGCTATTTTTATTGGTAGTATTATTTAGTTCAGCAGGAAGATAGTTACAAATATGGTTTGTGGGATTTGAACTTCACTTCGAATTTCTGCAGTACCTCAGCTGTTATGCATATGTACTAAGACTGAATGCTAACAAATCATTGCAGTAATACTTGATGTTCATATACAATTTCTCATCTTCAAAGCACTTTAAAATTTCCCAGAGGTTCTACAAAATCTGGGAGAGGGAGGAAGAGATATGGGCAAAAGCCTTTGTTTGGCATTGGTCTTAACATAAATCATAGTTAGTCCCTTTCTGCTTAGTGCTATAGCAGGAACGTCGTAGTCTTCAGATTTAAGTCTGAAGTGCTAAACAATGCTAAATTGTCAATAACACATTTTCACTAAAAAGTATTTTANNTTTTTTTTTTTTTTTTTTTTTTTTTTCCATACGGACGATTCTCTTCAGAAGCTCTGTTCTCACCTTTGAGTTCAAAACCAGGGAAACATTACCATAATGTGTTGGGAGATGAATTTATGTATCAAACTAGAGGACATTTTGATTTTAAAAAGTTTTGATAATAAAAAAAATCATGTTTCAAAGCAATAAAACAACAAAGAACATAACCGGGACTCTTAACAATTTTAAAAGATTACAGTATTTTTAAAAAGATTTTTTAAGAGGGAAAACTAATAATTCTTCATTAATTCCTTCTGTGTTCAAAGATGAACAGTTTGCTTTTAACAGCTGAAAAGGAAGCTCTCACCAGTTTGCTGGCAAGCGCTGGAAAGCGCCATGAAGAAAAACGTGGAAGCGAATTGTTCCAGAGCTTACCGCTCCTGATCACGTACCAAGGGAAGAGATTTTCCTCAGTGCCTGAGAGTAAGCAAAAATACCCTGCCCGCTTAAAACTTCAACCCGTGGTTCGAGGAGAGGGCAGGCGGTGCCCCCTTCTGGCCGCTCCCGGCGCCGGCCGGCACCGCCGAACACGGACTTGGCAGAAAAAAAAGATTCCAAGCGATGTTTAATTTTTTTTTTTGGTTTGTTTTGTTTTTGTCCTTACTGGGCTGAATAAGGCTTGCAAACTTTTTTCATTATCACCATAAAAAAATGGGGATGAAATGAAACAAAAACTAACTCTTTACTTAATGGGAAACAAATATGAAGTCGTAATGAATAAAACATTCTATTTCTCAAATATTCCACTAAACATGTAATCCAATCCAGCCTTTACGCTTGAAAGCATGACTTGCATTCAACATGCTTTCTTGCTTTCTAGGGCACAGAGTACTGTAACACAAAAATTAGTACAGACTATGATTTTGAAACACAGACGTTAAACCAGTTCTTCTGAGGTCATTTATTTGGTCAGATTCCTTTTGACTTTGAAACGTTTCTATAACGTCTGACAAAATATGGAAACATCGTCAGATGAAAGGTTACGTGCATTCCAGAACAATTTCCACTGAAATCAAGAGAACTCTAATGAGAATCCTGTAAACGTGCAAACTCTTCATTTAAGCAATTTTAATAAGGTGAAAATAAAGAAGCATAAGATATGAAATTTGTTTTAAAGCTTAGGAAGCAATTTAAAATGAAATAACATACTTATGATTAATGAATAACTACAGTGAAAAGTGTGTAATTACATGTTAATTAAATTCTCTCTTTAATATATCTGCAGTACCTCAAAACGATGTTTTCTCTCTATGTACCCTCCTAGCAAAATCACCTGAAAAAAGCCATAGGTGTAAAGTTGAATCTGTTAACTATTTCACAACTGGGAAAAAAAAAGAGAATCGATTGAAACTACAGCTATTTTTTAAATTAGGTTTTCTATTCAGAAATAAACTGAACTTCAACATGTTTTAAGTACATAGCCTTCTGTTTATAATCTTCTACTTAAGTCTAAACTAAATAACGGCACTGGCAGAACACAGTAAATTTGAGGAACTGGGATGAACTATTTCTAGGTAAATGTTAACAGAACCATTTTCCTTTATACAAAAATAATTACGTTCAGGCAGGGAGCCAGTCTTCTGCGCACGCCATCCCCTACTGTCCAATTTCTGCAAAATTCAACATCACCTTTCTTATCGACCTATTTAGGACTTTTTAATTTTTCCGTTCTCAAAGTATAAGCTTCTTCTTGCATTTGCAGCTTTTCATTTATCTCTGCCTGTAAAGAAAATCAGAAGTAAAAAGTGGTTATGACGGAACTATCTTAGGCTGCACATTGTCTTTGTGGTTTTGACACACTGTAGTGCACTAAGACAGACATTATCCTACACACCTTCCTGTTTTGCAGACATAACGGTGTTTCAGCCTGTACTTAGGCGATAACACTTTATCGTATTACTGTGCACAATCCCGAGGTACGGTATGAGTGCCACGAACAGGAAGTGATCTGGGACAGGCATTTCTCACGTAACCTTGTCTTGGGAGACAGGCTGATTTGCCTGTATTCTCAGACAGCCTTTACCAATAAACACCAAATCAGAAAAATTGCTTTGGGATTTGGTTGTTGCCACTGTTTTCCTTTGCTGCAGATGTTTGTCCTCTAGTGTAATACATTTTATTGAAACACTGCTGAAATTAGAAAGCATTACTGAAAATGAACAATAAAAAACCCCATATTTCTGTGATGTTGCTTGTCTTTCTTAATTATAAACACAATTATCAATGTGTATCTCATACTGGAAATCCAGCCTGCTGTAGACACTGATACTTTTTCATTCGCAAAGTAACATTTGTGGGGAAGGTACAAGGGTTGTGACATATTTTAGTGAAATCCTTGGCAGTGATAATGCATTGCCATATGCTAAAGAATTAATGATTGCTATGTGGGATCACTGGAAAAAAGGCCACAAATACTGGGGACTTGTGGGGAATTTATCTATATTTCTAAATATCAGCATTCATGACCAAAAACCACATGAGAAATGGAAGGAGTACAATGATAGTCTTTCCAAGACTCACAGTTTTGTTCAAACTAGAACGAGCTCAAAGGAGCTTTACAGACTCCATATAAACTGACCCAAAAAACTTAGAGTTACATTCTTAATGGACTTTATGTACTTTTGATAACATGGATGGATTTGGCCCAGAAAAGCTTGCAGTAACTTGCCACTTTAGGAACTTTTTTGGCTAGCCAGTCCTAGAAATCCCTACTTGTGCTACAGTGCAACCTGTCCATGGATAACCACAGCTAAATGTTTTCAAAGTTTCTCAATAGCTTACATAAGCTTCAAAAAGCTGGAATTTCTATCCCAACTTTGTATCTGTAGAGATGGCTTTCACCATATTCAATCCATCCTCAAGTATCCACACATCTATCCCTATCCCCTTACATTATATATAGACTTAGCTGCTTTGCTGTGGAACATTGATCCTCTAGTCTAATCCTCTCCCAGCCACCCCAGCTGCCTTTTCTTCTCCAGTTTTTTTATCCCTCTGTCTCCCTCAGTGAAAATCAGCTACTATTCACTATGGCTACTGTGCAGAACACTGAGTGCCTGTACTATGATTTCAGACTCAAAGTTATTTTGTAGACTCAACTAGAGCAAGAGATGTCTCATGTCCCCTGGAGGTGTAATGCAGATTGTGAAATCACAGTTCTCTCATAACAACAAAATGGTATGAGCTTGGTCATGTATCAGGTAAAAATAAAATTATAAGATTACCACAGAAGTCAACAAATTGAGAAATCAAGTGGTACATTGGTGGAGGACTTCTGAAAACTAAAACAAAATTATTTTCTGTGTATATAACCAGAGTTGCAAAAGAAGAATAGTAAAAAGCATTTTTATAATCTGTGTAGTTTTTGTAAAGAAAAAAAGGTCTTAGCACTGATACTAATGAAATCAAGGTTAAACATGTGAAAACTCTCATTTTTTTACATAGGTCGAGACAGCATTAAGACAACATAGGCCAGGTTCCCTCCCGTTTCTAAACACATGATGAAATGAAATAGGAAATCAAATAGGTAGATCTAATAATGGCATCCATATTCCAATTTATATTCCTCATTCATACATAATCCATGTAAAACAATTTATCAGTATAAATATTTTTCAACATTATCTGGCCTGGGACATCATGGACAACAAGAAAAACTTCCGTCAGAGACAAAAACAAGACTAGGGAAGATGTGGACCCTCTCTGGAAGGAAACAGGAGACCTGGTCACCCAGGATACAGAGAAGGCTGAGGTGTTGAATGACTTTTTGGCTTCAGTCTTCACCGGCAAGGGCTCTAACTACCCCACCCAAGTTGCAGAAGTCAAAAATGGGCTATGAGAATGAAGAACTGCCCGCTGTAGGAGAAGATGAGGTTCAAGACCATCTGAGGAACATGAAGGTACATAAGTCCGTGGAACCTGACTAAATCCATCCACAGGCCCTGAAGGAGCTGGCGGATTAAGATGTTAAGATGTTTTCCATTATATTTGAAAAGTTGTGGCAGTCCTGTGAAGTTCCCACNACCTGACTAAATCCATCCACAGGCCCTGAAGGAGCTGGCGGATTAAGATGTTAAGATGTTTTCCATTATATTTGAAAAGTTGTGGCAGTCCAGTC
This sequence comes from Pedionomus torquatus, assembly GCA_013398155.1. Classification (NCBI taxonomy): domain Eukaryota; kingdom Metazoa; phylum Chordata; class Aves; order Charadriiformes; family Pedionomidae; genus Pedionomus; species Pedionomus torquatus. The sequence continues at coordinate 289,416 of VZRU01009540.1, read as the reverse complement.
TGTGAAGTTCCCACTGACTGGAAAAGGGGAAACATAAGCCCCAGTTTCGAAAAGGGAAAAATGGAAGACCTGCAGAACTACAGGCTGTAGTGTCCAGCAAGGTCATGGAGCAGATCTTCCTATAATCTCTGCTAATCTCATGCAAAATAAGGAGGTGACTGGTGAGAGCCAACATGGCTTCACCAAAAGCAAGTCATGCCTGACAAATTCAGTGGTCTTCTATGATGGTGCTACAGCATTGGTAGATAAAGGGACAGCAACAGACATCATCTACCTGGACTTATGCAAAGCATTGGACATCCTGGTCTCAAAATTGGAAAGGCATGGATTTGATGGGTGGACCATTCAGTGGGTCAGGAACTGGCTGGATGGCTGCATTCAAAGTGTTGCAGTCAATGGCTCAGCATCCAAGTGGAAGCCAGTGACAAGTGGTGCTCCTCACAGGTCAGTACTGGGACCAGTGGTGCTTCACATCTTTGTCAGAGACATGGACAGTAGGATTGGGGCTGTCACCTCTGCAAATTTGCCAACAACACCAAGCTGTACGATACGGTTGACGTGCTGAAGGGAAGGGATGCCATCCAGAGGGACCTGGTCAGGCTTGAGAGGCAGGCCTGTGTGAACTTCATGAAGTTAAGCCATGCCAAGTGCAAGGTCCTGCACCTGGGTGATGGCAGTCCCAACCACAAATACAGGTTGGGCTGAAAATGGATTAAGAGCAGCCCTGAGGAGAAGGACTTGGGAGTGCTCATTGATGAGAAGCTCAACATGAGCTGGCAACGTGCACTGGCAGACCAGAAAGCCAACCGCATCCTGGGGTGCATCAAAAGAAGTGTGGCCAGCAGGTTGAGGGAGGTGATTTTGCCCCCTACTCTGCTCTGGTGAGACCCCATCTGGAGCACCGTATCCAGCTCTGTAATCCTCAGCTCAGGAAGGTCATGGACCTGTTGGAATAGGTGCAGAGGAGGGCCATGAAAATGATCAAAAGGCTGGAGCACCTGTCCTACCAGGACAGGCAGTGATAGCTGAGGTTGATCAGCCTGGATCACAGAAGGGGAAGACCTTACAGCAGCCTTCCAATACTTGAAGGGGGCTTACAGGAGAGTTGGAGAGGGACTCTTGATCAGGGAGTGTAGTGATAGGATCAGGGGTCATGGTTTTAAACTGAAAGAGGGGAGATTTAGATTAGATATTAGGAAGAAATTCTTTACTGTAAGAGTGGTGAGGCACTGGAACAGACTGTGGCAGAGAAATTGTTGATATTCCATCCCTGGAAGAGTTCAAGGCCAGGCTGGATGGGGCTTTGAGCAACCTGGTCTAGTGGGAAGTGTCCCTACTCATGGCAGGGGGGTTGGACTAGGTGATTTTCAAGATCCCTTTCAACTCTAACCATTCTATGATTCTATGAATATCACAGTACTTTCAAACTATATTAAATATTTAATAAACTGTGGCTTGATCAGCAGTGTCCAATGTGCTACATCAAAAATCTGAAGTGCCTAATGCCACCTGGTTGTTGCAAAGAGGACCAAATTCCACCAGTTCCTGGGTGGAACTGGATTCTAGCTGGTTTGCTTTCAGTAATTTCATATGCTTGAAGGAACAGTTTACAAAATAACAATGATCTACTCTGCTGGCTTTCCACATGTTTCAATTTACAGACCTCCCTGTAGAGAAGCACATCACCCTACAACAAATTTAAGTCCACTGACAATAGCTTCCTTCCCTTTCATGAACCCCTTAGAAAGAACTCATAGACTCCTCAGAGTCTGCAGAGCACATACTGAAACCTGATCTGCTCCATTAGGACAGCTCTTGTATAGTTATGCACCTACTAAATGAAGTCCAGAATTGGCATAAATGTGTTATTTCTTACACAGATTGAAGGATGTGTAACACAGATGCATCTAACACCTTCTATTAAGCACATATTGCATGTACTCCATTGAAGCAGCTGATCCTGAAGCCCCAAAAAAGAATTTTATCACTGACATCACTGAGAGCAGGATTTGGCCCATGTTTCTTAACACATAGTAATGCTGAAGATATATGTTGTTATATTACTGAGTATTTTTTATCTTACCACATGTAAGCTGACTAAAGTAGGAGTTATTTATAGAGGCTAATTCACATTTTTACAGCATATGGATGTGCTTTTTGCCAGCTTTAGCATGAAATGCACTTTATATTCACTAAGGCTGAGATAGCTAATTAACCATAGACAGAATTAGTGAATAGCATTCTAGTAATAGTACCTCAAAGTTGCCAATAATTTCATTTGGAATTTCACCCACTGCAGGCTTCTGATCTTCAGCAGTGACACCAGCCACAGCATCTGCCTCAAAGGACTCTATATCTGGACAAGGCTCCTCCAGGTAACCTTCTTGATCAGACCCCTAGCAGCAACCAACCACAAGAAGTATGTGAGAGAGAACATTCTCCTGCTTTCTAAAAGACCAGACAGGGTCAACCCAATGATATATAACAATACACAAAGCCTGCTTTTGAGAACTCCTACTCTGACAGAGACCGTCAGTGTCTCTCTTTCACTGCCCAGGACAGGCAGATCCTGAGGTTATGAAGTTGCGTGAGAGAGCCCAGAGGGGCTGACTCAAATGTTGACTCTGTTGACTGATTAATGCATTAAAAGCAACTTCATTCAATCTTGGAAGAGAATGCCTTATTCTGAGGAATAAATATCATTAGTGACTGGGCTCCAATGGGGATAAATGATGTAGGAGACTCATTGAAAAATAGCTTTAAAAAAAAAGAAGAAAATTCTATATATACCTTAGATTGTGTCTCTGCAGCTGTTGGTGATAATATGAGTGACGAATAGATATCTGAAGGTATGCCATCTTCCAGCAGAGGAGGGACGGGGGGAACAGAAGGTTGGGCAAGTTCAATCTCATACTGGCAATATTAAAAAAAAGAAGAGGGAAAAAAAAAAAAAGAAAGGAAAGTAATTCAGGTTTAATTATTGCTCAGAGGTTTATTACAGATTTTTTTAAATGAAAATGAAATAGCTGGCAAACAACAAAAAACAATGCCTTTTCTGTTACTATCCAGGTGCTCAGAATGGGAAAACATACTGAAAATGATTATAGATCAGCTTTAATTTCTAGTTGCATCTCCAGAGGCCCTCTTTATAAAACTTGGAAAGAACAGATTATTTTCATAATTTCATAACACTACAACTTCTTACTCATGTGGATAATTAAGTTTAGAAAATACAGAGCTTGGGTAACATGCGGTGTCCCCAATGCAAATTTGTCACTTCTGAATAGGGATCCTGTTGCATTTTGGAATTAAAGGGCCCAGCTGACCACCAGGGTATTCTTTTAAAGGAGCTGGTTGGAGCAAAGTTGTAGTGATAATGCAACAGATAAGGCCCTGAGAAAAATATTTTAATATGTGATTGTAATTTAAGATTTGATAGCGGTCCAAGTTTTGCTGCTTCATTGACTTCCTCCCATTTCTCTTCCCTGTGAACATGGGAACCTCACTACTGGTATTCTGCTGGTGTGAGAACTGTGGCTCCAGGAATGGTCTGTCAAGGAAATGGTTATGGTTTCCCCCCCTCCTCCCAGGAGTAGCTGGATGCAGCACTTAGTCCTTCCTCAGGTTCTCATGAGTGATGCAGAAGGCGGCCCTGCATCCTCCAAAGAGACAAGGATCTTGTCCTTGTCTTGTTGTTCTTTTTTTAAAACATGGATGACAGAACGTACATGCTGCCACCGAGGGAGCCAAAAGGCATTTTTGAAGGAACAAGGAAGAGGTTAATACTGAAGTGATATGTCTGGGGCCTCTACAATGGGAAGAGCCCACAGAGAATACCAGGCAGATGTTCCAGTTCTGAGTCAGCTATTACAAACATGATTTTGCTTGGATGGTGTAAGACAACTACATTAATTCACACTGGGGTAATTGCAGCTCCCATAAATTAATTTCCTCATACCTTGGAAATCATAGTGAAGTTGATATTTGGTTTATGTAGTTACTTGCTACTATGAAACATGATGAAAGGATCTGTATTACATATTAAAGGTTCTGTACATTTGCAAAACTGATTGCAAAAATTGAAAATAAACTGTGAAACTTAGCCATTGCACTTCATTGCATTAAAAATCTCTTTTGTAGTCCTAAATGCTTTTCAGAAGTTTGGACATTGTAATTATCTTCAAGATAGTCACAAAGTTCAGTTTTTGCATCAAAATGAAAAAGCCTTATGTTGAGCTAAATGTTATTCTTTCTAAAATAAAAAGCTTTGTTTTCAAATTCCATGTTTTTTAAACTACAGCTATTTATAATTAACAAGTACTTCCATTTTCTCTGATCTCTCACCTTATATTTTCTTATTAAGAAGTTATTAGCAGAGTTGGATGAGAAATCATAATTGCTTTCTGCTCCCTTAAAATAACATTTTTTGGCTAGTTAGTTAACTATTCACTCAAAATATTTTCTTTGTCTAGATTAAAATCATTATTCCATTTATTCCCTCCAGTCCAAATTTTAGAAAAAAAAATAATGTAAAAAACTAGACTGGGTTTTAAAATCAGTTCCTGGCTGATCAATTACATATTTATAGCATGGATAAGATTTTCAGAGGTTCTGTTTTAGAGTAATATTTTTACTTCACTGCGTCCCTTTAAAGAGAGCCATTCTTTACTCATCTGTTCCGTGTCTAATAATAACCCTTGGATCATTAAGAAATAACTAAATTACAGCAGAACTAGTCTCTTTAATGAGCCATAATAGTCTCAACATTTAGCCAAAAGTTTTTTAAAAGAGTGTGAAACTTCAATGTAGAATATGAAGTATTTTGTTTAGTAGTAATAAGTTTATGAGCAGTATTACAGTTAACAGCCAAAATATAGTGACCTAAAAATGCCATTTTGCATTGCTCCTTCCTATACATTGTGTCCTTAACAAGTCCAGGGGAAAATTATAACGAATGAATTGTGGTGAGAGCCCGAAGCCAACAAACGTATTTAAATGAATCCTTCTGATGCAATACTTTCCTTTAAGAAATACAATTAAGTCTTTGTATTTCCTTTGAACAAAACCTCATGTTTAATAGCACCAATGGCTCTGTAGTAAAATCTATTTAAAAACAGAGAAGGCGACACAGTAAGTTTTATACAGTTACAGTTAGCTTTAAAAAATGTTGCTAATTTCTGAAATCTGAGTAAATTTACGGTGAATTACTTCCACTGACCTATATTAAAAAATTCAACCTCCTTTTTTAATTCCTGAAGATTTGTCATTCTGTGAGCATTATTCACTATGACAAAGATGTATTACTCTAAGTGTCTTCTTGAATCAATATAACTATCGAAATGTGAGAAATAGTTTGGCAGGATGATAATGCCTTAAAATTAATTGGGAATATTTGCCTGCATGTTGCAGTCCGATGGGTGAGTGAGAATTCAAAAATAAAGCAATCATAAATCAGTTGCACAAATGTAGAGGCCATATCAGTGTCAGCTACAGATAAAAGGATGTTCTGAAAGAGACTGGAGGAAGCAGAAATTAAATGCAATATTCTTATTAATTCCTAGGGTGGGGTGGGGTGCCAAAAGCCCACTTGAATCTGGACAAGTTAGAGCAGGCTCAATGCTGCTCTAAGGTTTAGCAGAGGTTAATGCGGGAAGTATCATTCAGCATTACCTTTACTTTCCTACCCCCATTGCCTCCAGCCCCAGCGTAGCCACTGCCCAGCTGTAGCTGTTCAGACATTGTTCGCAACGTACAGTCCCGTGTCACAATTTTTCTCTGAAATTCCTTCTAGTAAAAGTTTTGATGAAGTAAATATAAAAAATGTCATGTTCTGGACATAAACCCACATACTTTTTTTGTTGTTGTGAGCTAGCAAATTACCTTTTTACAAATGTAGGCAGAGCAAAGACAATAAAATAGCGTACAGGAAAATTTCTAAAACAGAATAATGGCAGGAAAGACGATTGGTAAAGCTTTCTAAAAAATGACTTTCACAGATGTGGCAGTTATTATAAAATTAGCTTTGCATAACTTACCAATATACCATTACATTTCCCCCCAGATGTTATCTGTTATTTAAATTAATTTTGCTTAAGTTACTATTATTGCAGATTTTATCCACACTGTATTTTATTATTTAAGTTTCTGTGGCATAAAACAAGCCCTGGTTGATAGCATTACTTTTAATAATATATGTAAGAGGTTTTAGTATTATACAAATGGCTGCTGGGTATATCTTAATAGTCATAGCACAGAACGTCTGCTCTCAAAATATTATGTAGATTAAAACCAGCTATTTACTTACACTCTAATTCAAGTCATTGGAAAGGTTTGCAGTATTTATGTATGTGGCATGAAGGCAAACAATCTACTCGGGGAATAAATATCAGAGTTCGGAAATTAGCAAAGCTAAGGTCAAGGTCAGTTTGGATTTACTAACATACTTGCTGAAAATTAGAATTTATAGTTTATGCTTAGCTATTTCACAAACGAGAAAACAGACTAAGGGCGTATTTCCCTCTTTGATACACGGCTTTTGTATCATAGAAATATTTTAAAATCACCTTTTCAGCTTAATATTAACTGAAATTCTGTACTCCTCTCCACAGAGTCTTAACATAAATTCTCTGTAGCTAATCTTACCAAACACAGGAAAATAATTATTTATAAGGATTGGAAAAAATCAGCATGGACCATTTCTAAAGCCTTGTGCCTTTTAATGGATATGCATTTGATTTTATATAAATGACAGATGCATTTTAAAAGGGTGCTTTTTGTGTGTTATTCTCTGTATTTCCATCTATGTAGTTCCTAATTGTATGCCATAGGTCCTTATGCTACCAGAGACCTGCACAGACTTCTCTCTTATATATCATCGTACGTGAGATTTGCTATGAACCAAAATATTTAATACAGGATTTACATTACTTTGCCATTCATGCTAAGCATGCCCAGCTGCACACCTACAAACGGGTTGAATTTCAGTTGCTGGAATGAAAGACTTTTACAAGATATGGTTTGTTAGCTGCTTGTATTTCATGTGGCTGAATTTGAATGAATAACTAATGGACAGTGATGCGCTGTCTCACACCGACTCAAACCAGCCTCTCTCTGTTTTTGTTTTTTTTCCCTTCTTTAACTTGTCAACATATGCAAACACAACAAATCCACCCTACTTGCCTTCTGAGGTACCCCCCACCAGTGTTCTCACACAAGGAGGTTTTGGGGAGGCTGCTGATGGTTCTACAAATACATTTGCCATTCTGTTTCGCAGCAGTGTTACACACAAGGTCCAAAGGACCAAAGGATATCCTGAAGCACTTGAAAACTTAATCCAGATGTACAATCTGTGCAGTGTGACAAAGATGGCAGAGCTTCCTTCTGAACTCCTTCACTGTACACATTTGTAGGAATATTTAAAGCAGAATTAAGATCAATGAGGGACTAAACTTGGCCTCTGCAGTATGTTCCCCAGTTGCTAATGATGCACATGGAAACTCTGTGTGTATGTTCCTGGGCAGCAGCTTTCAAACCATTATTCCTTAAATGAGACAAAAGTTCACTAAGTCAAAGGTATACCTTATGCTCTTTATCCTGCATTTCAGAATTCAAATTAATACATTTTAAAGATACTTTTCCATGTTCCTGAGCTGAGATGTGAAACAACTTTGTCAACAATCAGTAATTAATCTAGTCTAAAATAGCTATCTGAAGCAATTTGGTGCCTACATTGACAAAACAGGATCTACTCCTCCCCCCAGGAAACTGTAAATCAGTCTGTGACATCTGGCCTCAAGGACATCAGAGTCATCTGAAATGTGGTAATTTATATTAATGAACATCAATATTAATTTTTAAATAAAAAGAATTTGCTACTGCCATTATGTTTACATACGGAATATTATTTATAGCTTGTGTTCCTCCTTTCCTACATTTTGCCCATAAATTATTGTAAGGAAACATGCTGTCACAGCTATAAATATTTTTCCTTGGAGTTAAAGCTTTCACATATCCTCTTACTGTTTTCAGTAACTATATGAGGGCAACAACCAGGATTTTCTTGCTACTTCAGGAACTGCTGCCAATTTTAATGCTTGACTGAGTAGAAAAGGGTGCTTCTACAAAAACAACCAAAGCCTTCCCCTCTAGAGATATCTTAATGCAGAATGCCCTTAATACCTAGATGCTGTAAGAATGTCCTAACATACCAGGAAAAAAAAAATACTGATTTTACTGGGCTGCAGTCATCTACTTCTGCTGTTACCAAGCTTCCAATTATTACTGCCAATTCACAGATTATTTAGAAAGACAAAATAAGAGACATCCAAAAAAAAAAAAAAATCCCCAGTTGGCTTTCACGCTGAGGACACAAACCAAAATGATTCACCTTGGAATGGTCACTCTAAATTCACATTGTATTTAGCATTGCCAAATCTCCTAGAGTTATGGGATTAGAAGAGAATCTCAGTTTTCATTTAAAAATAAAGATAATGTCTAGCTCTTACGGTTGCAGAGGAAAGATTGAAAACAAATCTTGAAAACTCAAAAGCTAGACTGCAAGCAAAAGGACCAAACAACAATTATTTTTAAGCAAGTTCATGATTTTTTGGGATCTGTCTTACCAATTTAAAATGCTTGAGTTTAAACCATGCAGATTTGGAGAAGGGGCAAAGGATTTATTTTTAGTACCGGGAAGTGCAACTCCTGTATGTCAGGGCTCAGCAAAGTGCCAGTCCCTCCTTTTTACTTCAAGGGCACCCATCAAACAAGCAACGAGCAGGTAGCTCCTATTCCGGCTGTACAGTTATACTCAACAAGGCTCTAAAGCTATTTAAAAAAAATGCTGTATCTACAAATATAAAAGAAAAAAAAAAAAAGGATTTTTTTACTGGTCACATGATCACATTAGAAAACCATGAAAGTATGTTCTGTTGAATTCAATGCACAACAGCCAGTCCAATCCATTGGAGGCATATGCCTTAACAGGCCAGAGCTTTACACCTCCATCTTATGCATCTCTTTTTTCAAAGCATTTAATTCAGAAAGATCTGACACGAATGTTAAAAGCATTACGAAAAAAGCATATTTTGTGAGGTGTATTCATACATTTTATAAAGACTTGCTGCAGTCTCATATATGCAAAAAATCAACTTGCATGAGAGCATATGTCTTTGGTAATAAAGTGGTCTATAAGAATTAAATTGCTTAGAGGGATGGTATTCATCACACCTGCTTTAGGGGCTTTGTCCACCTCCTAAACGTAAACCTCCTAAGCCCCCCAAACCACATTTGCAGTAAGCACAAAGATGACTGTATCTCCTGAGGGAACATCAGAGCAACTAAGATAAATTAAGAATCTAGAAATTGTTTAATCTACTTGCCCTGGTCCACAACAAGCATGGCCTGTTACCTCTTCCACAGACTGTACAGGGAACCTAGGAAAGCTGGGTCCCTCACTCAGGCTCCCCGGTCTGCCTGGCACTGGGAAATATGAAATACTCCCTTTTTTATTCAAAGGATCATTGTAGGCCCTCAGCAGGGATTAACAGCACCACACATTCCTCCTGCAGCCCCGAGTGCGTACGGCAAAAGTCTGATGGCTGTTGGCACTACCCTGGGCTCTTTTTTCCAGGCGTTACATCCAAGATGCAGCAACATCTCATCAACTACTGCTGCTCCACAGGGCTTTAGGTCAGCCTGTCAAAAAATGCCAATGTAGATGTGCCTATGTCCAGCAGGTATGTCCATCTCTGACACATCTCATACTGTGTACACACTGGTTAGAGAAGGGGTGTGTAGGGAGTTGTGTGATAATCCATCAGAATTCTCTTCATTAAGTACAGTTGTCAGTCTTTATGTAAATGTAAGTGCAACTTACATGAAAGAAAGGCACTAAGAAGATTCCCCAAAACATAGGAAAACTCTGAGAGAAACCTCTGAAACAAAAAGGGTTCAAGAAGTGATTGGGAGCTCCTGCTGAGAAAGTCTGACAGCAGAAAAGGATTTTTTTTGCCGTTGATACAGTAATATGTATCCACTGCCTCAGGTTGGAGAGAGGTCCCACCTCCTGCCTTTGTCCGCTGCCACTCTTAGACAGTCTTCTCTTCCACCAACATTTTCTCCATCCAAAACTGATTACAGAGCAGAGCCTCACACAAGTGCCCCATACTCTCTACATTCCTGTACCAATTGACAAAGCAACAAGGTCTATCTAAACTCCTCTCAGTCATCAGCTGCATTAGATGTGAACAGGCTTGTCTATATTGATTCACCACTAGCTGATGCTACAGAAAAAGCTGCTCTAACATTTAAAAGGTTGCATTATAAAAAAAACCCAAACAACAACCTAAAGAATATTGATTCTGAGATAAGAGGAAAAAAAATTGCTCGCACAATATAAAAATTACAATATAGATTTTTTTAAAATATGCTACATTAGAAAACTTTTCAGGATATACAGTCACATAAAAATGGGGAGCTTGTGTCCTTTGTTATTAGACCTAAAACATAAAGTCTTTGCCTGAGTGTGTAAGTTACTGTTAAAACAACCATTTGTCCTGTGGACTGTAAATTCAATTACTGTTTTTATTGGAATCACATTTTGCTTTGGAAACAATCATGCAGAAAAACAACCAGTAACTTGGACATCTTAAAAACATCTTAAAATAGGCATGGCTTTGAGAACAAATCAGTTATGGTAATTCTTCCACTGTGAACTGCAATGTTTTTTAAATCCATTTCCATATTTTTAATTAACACCTAGTTCAAAAAAAAAATCTTACTGTAGGTCATTTTAATCACAAATGGGAAAACAAATTTACTTTATCAGAAAATTGACTTGACACTATTTTAGGGACTTATTTTTCATGTTTTTATCATCAAAATTAAGTTATTAACATACATTTTCCAATTTGGGAATGCAGAAGCAAGCCAACTTTTCTCTCAAATTTCAGAGTTACAGTTTTCAGTCACCTCTCTATGTGAAACTAGTCTATTTTAGCACCAGAATATTTGATCAGTGCACTCAAAGTCTAAAATATCAGTACTTTTTTACAATTGCGTTTGTATGTAACTTGAATCTGCAATACTCTACCCACGGCTTGTTAGTCAAACAAAACCATCACTTCCTTGTATCAGACTTTAATTTCATGTCCCATTGTAATCAGGCTCTCCTTATTACAGTGCATGTTCACAAATCTGCTCATGCTGGATCTCGGTTAGTTTTAATTGTATCTTGTAATACTGTCATTCACGTTGAATAAAAATTCAGTTGTGAACAGGGCAGGGTTAGTCTGGTGAATGCAAGAGTTAAGCAAAGCTTTGTTTCAGCATAGCTTTGCTTGGTGGGTGATTTGAAATCTAATAAGTTTCCTCTTGGGAAACTGCCAAAGTGAACCACACCTTGGATGATGTGAGGTTGTTTTCAAGAAGGTAACATCTCCTTACAGATTATCTCCTCCCACTTCGACAGGGAAGGTTTCTGAGAAGAAGAATCATTTCCATTTCTGTTGGGGCATGAAATGTTTTCTCACGAAAAAGAGCATAAATCTCATTCTGCTTTGACTTGTTACGAAGATCATGACAAACTGTATAATAATGTAGATACTTCAAAATTTGTTTAAATAAAGAATGAGAAGAAACAAGAATTTCTACTGAATGATTTCTCCCCAAATAAAAAAACCAAAACAAACTAACACTCACTTAATTCCTTATACCTCATAAACTCTAAGTTAACTTACCACACACACAAGTAATAAAACAAAAAAACCCCTGACATCTGTTCAAAGGAGGTTTCCACAATCGTCCAGAATTTAAATGTAAGTCAGGACTAAAGCAACCACCTCAAACTTTGAAGAGAAAATCTTGAGTTGGCTACAGAATAAATGAATGCAAAGGGCACTGGGCTGAATTGTATGCTATTGGCTTCCCTCTCCCCACCTTGTGTTTTGTCTTTTTGAGAAACTCTGTTCTACCAGAATAGGCAAAGACAATGTCATCACAAAATCTGCACACACTTTGCTTGATGAGATAAAGATACTGTGTCTACGATGGTGAGCTTTCATGGAAAAAAATGAAGCAACGATGTCAAAGGCATTTATCTATTTATTCCTGCTAGCAGCACCTTTTCCCTGGCAGCTTCCCTAAGTAACAACATCATAACTACCTAGAGGGAGCAAACGCCAAACAGCAGTGCTTCCTCTCGTAAGAATGCACAGCTATACCCAGAAACACGACACTGCCTACTCTCAAGTCTTTCGATCAAAAGAAAAAACCCATCAGGAACATCAAATGTGTCTGGATTGCCAAGCAGAGAAGTTGTGGAGAGGGTAGAAAAATCACTAGTGGCTAGAAAGCTCAGCTGGCAACAGAGAGAAAGGTGGGGTGGACGGGGACACGGGGATTAAATTGGTCCTGTGGAGGGAAAGACTTTCTCCACAGCTCAAGGTCAATGTGTGAGAGCAGGAACGATGGGCAGTAGCTAACAACAGAGAGGAGAGGCAGTAAGGCTGAATAGATCCATCTTCACCATGCTAGTAGCAGAGTGCAACACTGAACTGTAACGTTTATTATTCTAGCTTCAAACTCCCCTTTGGCCCCAATTGCCAAGCATGCCAGACTGCGTCAAGCAGCTGAATGTCTAGTGTGACTCCAACAGCATCTCCTGTCACCAAACCAAGATTTTAACTTAGTAGATTAATAACCCAAAGATCCTATCAAAAATGGCACTCTAAAGACTTCCAGAGGTGGGCCATATTCAATTCCTTATCTCCATCAGGCTATGTCCCTGAGATAATCCCTTGCTCCATCTAGACAAAATGTTACATATCTTAGGTCCTTCTGTCATATCATTCTTTAGTTTGATTTTAGCATTTGGCAGAACGAGATGCAACCGTCACTGTTGCCACTGGACTTGTGTTTTTATCTTGGCCAGAGGTATGCACCTATGTGCCAGAACAGTCTTTCTCCAGCTGACACAATCCACATATATATACACACACATAAAAATCTGTAACTGCTAGTTGTTATTTAAGCTTAGAATGACTAAAAAAAGAATACCCTTTCCCCTTTGCCCCCCTCAAAAGAAGACTTTTAAAGAAGGAATGATATCAAGAGCTGAAAAGAGAAATCTTTACTACAGACCCTAAAGAGAGAAGATCTTACCAAATATACAAATTTTCAGTATATTCCCTTTGCACACATCATCTTCACATTTACAGGACTGACTGGTTTAAGTGGTCTTTGCATCTGTTCATTATATCATGTATACACCCTAATAAATTATACTGGATGCACAGCTCAACGTGGAAGAAATAAAGCTGATAGAAGACACCTTTGAAAAACATGGCCCCAAAACCACAGACAGGTTATTTCTCTATAACAAGAAGTAACATAACAGATATTTTTATCTCTCAATAGTAAATTAGTCTCAAAGCAACATCCTCCATCAGAGAAAGATCTTAAGGTGCTCTTAATAATACAAGCAATAGACAATTTGAGCAGTTTAACTGGATTTTTTTACAGCCCTAAAATTATTGAAATTGTGAACTTTAAATAATTATATTTCAACCAGTGTTTTACTAGTTCTCTCCCTACCTCCTCTGATTTTAATTTTCTCACTTGTCAGCATCTCTTGGCAGTGAGAACAAGAAAGACCTCAAACCTTTGCTGATTGCTTTCCACGCAATCTGATTTCGATAAATTAGAAGTTGCTGATGGGGAAGTAGACAGCAGTACTCTTTGATCAAGATACACATCTTGATCTCTTTTATCATTTTTTAAAAAACAATAATATTACAACAAAAAAAAATCATCATACAAGCTTTTCGATCAAAGTGTGTCACTGTCTGCTTCCCAGTCAACATACTGCCAGTAAATTGGCAAGGTGCCCGGAAAGAGCAGGCAGCAGCTGGTGGGTTTGATTACCATCTGTATATCCACTAATGTATAAAATATTATGTCTCCATCTAGTGGGCAACTGCATTTAACAGGAAATTTGAAAATGGGTTGGAAGCAGCTCCCATGGATGGCAGAAGGAGCTTTGCTAGACTTCCCATCAGCAGAACTGTGCTCTAAAGCTGTATCACATTGGAAATCTATCTAAAGCAGGAAAAGCATCGAAGCTCCGCTGGTGGTTCCATTGCTGTGCTGGCACTTGCCCTTGAAATTGTGTTTTCTCCAGAAGAATTCAAAAACTATCTATTTCTGTGCTCTCCCAACAAACCAGCTCTTTCTAACATTCTACACCACCTTAGAAGTCTTAATAACCAAAAACTGAAAATGCAAAAGAGAGAAAGGAAAAGGAAATTGAGAGCAAGGATGCCAATCATGTCCAGATCTCCTGACAATGAGGAATTTGATGAATGTGCAAAGACATCTTCCTTCAAGAAGAATTATACTGCAGCTTATTAAAGCATTACCTCCCAAAACTACTAGATGACAGGACATGAGAAATACTGCATCAACTTTCTCATGCCATTTCAGATTCCTTGCATGATGTTGAATAGCAACAGGGGTAACACGAGGATTTGTTTTTCAGAAAAGTGCCACGGAAACAGTCTTTGGGGGACAAATTTTAGTGGCCACTCAAATAAAGGAGAAACTAAGGCACGAGCCAGCTCTCTGACAGTTCTCTCATGACAGACACAGGACTAGAACAAATAGTTATTAAAAGATAAATTCTACCACATGCATTATACCACCTTTTCATCGATTACCATCCTTTCTGACAGCAACTCTGCTAGCAATGTACTGACTGGGCACATTTTGTGCACAGCCATCTAGTGTGAAAACTGCATCCTAATGAAGAACTATCAGTACAGCAAAATGAAATAAAGAACAACAACAAGATCATACTATTGATTTTTTCCATCCACATATGGCCTAAACCTAAATTCCCTTAGCTTGAGAAATCTGTTGAGATAACTCTCCAACATAGCATGATTACGTTTCATTTAACAACTTCTCTGGGTGCATGATTTGCCTTAAAATAGCTTCTCTTTTTCTGAATATATTTTAATAAAGTTATTCAAGATGCATATTGATTTGACATACCTAAACTGGCTACAGTAAAGCATTTTCTAATTTTATCATATACTCCATTGCATTAGAAGTAAGTTTATTACTCGATAAGTAATTCATTCAAAGGAACTTCACAGCACCTAATAGACACAATCACTTAAAGTAGCACATTGGCAAATTTCAGCTTTAAACCAGAAGCTGATTTCTCTTCAGATATAAAAAAATAAATCAACCCATCAGAAGAACACATCATTTTAAAGAAACTCAGGCATGAGCACTTAAAAATTAAGTCAATACATGCCAACAACTTTTGTGCTAATTTATTATATTGCTTGTTTGTGCAGGAAGGGGATGAGATTTGTCTCAATCTAACCTAATACCCTTTATTTCAGCAGAAACTACAAGAATTTGAAATGAATTCTGGTCCCCCAACAACTTGCTGTGATAGAAGCTTTATTTTTCAGGTCAGCACTCTCTGGTTTTGATTGCTCAATGGAAACGCCACAATGGCTAAAAAAAGAAGGTTCTGAAACATTAACAAATAGAAACTGCTGACTACCTGGTAAAGGCATAATGATTTATAATATATGAATAGGGGCAATAATTGGATCACAGGCTGTACTCAAAAAAGCCTTAATTCACAGATCTGACACCAGAAAGTCATAATCCATCGATCTAGCATCAGAATGATGGATTATGACTTTTTAAGAACATGTAGACATGTCAGCTTCATGAGCATTCCGGGAATCATAGTCCAAATTGTTTTACTGAGGTCATTTCAACAATTTCAGCTTTTTTCAATAAAGCTGATGCACTAATAGTTTGAAATGTATAACTTCTGCTGGATCCATTTTTTTTTCTTTCAAACCCTAGAAAGCCTCCAACAAATAGTGTAGGTTGTCATAATTTGTTATTGAAGAATTATATTTTTAAAAATTACTTCAATTTTGTGCTATTTTCTTACAAACATGAAAACATTTTTAAATCCTAATTTTTATGTCAAAAAAAGTTTGTATTCAAACTTGGAGGTGAAAAAACCCAAGGTGCAAAGTGGGGGCTTAATCACTGTGTTTTCTTTCAGGAAGAGCACTGATATATACTATGCACATTTCTCCCTGGACTACTGCAAAAATATCTAAATTTTGATCTCTTTCTTTTTTTCAATCCTGATTTGGTTTGCACCGCCAAAACTAAAGTTATGATGTGAATTTAGATGGAATCCTTTATGAAAAGAAATAATATTCTTGCATTGTGTGAATACCCAGTGGTTGAATTTTTTATAAAGACGCTTTTGTCATATTAACTCAAAAAGACATCTAGCCTCTTCAATGAAATACTTCACTTTCCTCATAAAAACAAACATGGGCTAAGGTTATTGAATGAAAACTTCAGGAAGATGCTTTAGTCGGCCATCATGTACTTCTTTACAAGTATCCACAATTTCATTCATAAAATTCTATTACAAAATCTTGAAGTGGCATTTCCCCATTACAGTTTAGTGAAGCCATCTATAAATTAACAACTGCTATACTGGATCAATTCAATGGCTCAGACAGGTAAGACTTATTTAAAAAATGCTTCCTGGTCCAGACAAGTGTTGAAAATCAAATCTCACATTAAATATAAAATATGAATAAATATTTCCAATGTATACACATATTAAAACCATAAAAAACCTATGACTAAAACCTCATCCAAAGGTATAAAAACTTTAAGCGTACAAGTAACAAGGGCAAAAGAAACAAACCAAAGCAAGTCAGGGTTGCGTATCTCTATATTTTACCCTCAAACTCCTTTAATTCTCCCCTTTTCTAGAAGGCTGAATTTCTCTTTCATGGCTCTTTCCCACTTTATTTCCTTCTGACTTGCAAAATGCTTTTAAGAGAGCTTTCATAGCCTCCCCCCCCCCCCACCCCACCCCCCCACCCCCTTTTGTATATGTTCATAACTAAAGCCACTAAGGAAAGGAGAAGAAGCCATAGGGCTCTTTTACAATGAAAGAATGTATTTCACTAAAACCCATGTACCACTGAGCAAAGGCATCCTGGGTCCAGTCTCAGCCCAGTCTTCAAAACAAACAATGACAACAAGACCAAAGGAAGAGAAAAGGCATCTGTGGACGAGTACCCTTTAAAAATCTCAGGGGGTCATCGAACAAAAAGGAAAAATAATGCATTTTTTACAATAAAAGACAAACAATTTACTTCATTTTGACAACTAAATACAAAGTGGTTCATAAAAAAAAATCACTGCCATGTTACACACACTCCTTCCTCTAATGACACCTAATCTTCTTAGAGGTCTCACATAAAGGGATCACATTACTGAAAAGAAACTACTTCTTTAAAAAAAGCCACACAACTGATCAAAAAGAGAGAGTAGCTCATTTGATTAACTTCACTGGAGAATTAACATTGGCAGGTTGTAATTACTCACTTGGAAGGTATTTATGAGGACACCATGGCCAATGGTTTTCTGCTTGTGATTTATATGCTTGAGGTAATGACAAGTAGTGAGGATATCAGTTTTGAATCTTCTTTCAAAGACCCTGTTGTGCAGTGCCCTGGCAGCATCCAGTCAGGTTCACTATTATATCATCATCAACCACATTCTACCTGAATTTCCTTGGATCCTTTCTGACCTAGTATTTACCCAGCTCAACTCAATTGAGCTCATGACATCAAATGAGGCCAAGCAGGGTGACTACAACCTTTCTAACCTTTGCAGACTGAAGTATGAACAGAACCCTTAGGATTGTATGCAAGGGGCAAGAGGAGCCTGGTAAATTGGGCGTCTATCAATTTCTCCTCTTTTTTGGACCTATGCATTAGTCCTACCTATTTTATTTGCTACTAAACTGGTTGTATCCTTCCCTTGTCTCCACTGACACCACAAACTCATTTCATGTAAATTATGAAGCAACAGTCAGATGTTAACTTTCTGTCTTTAATGATGTGTGCTTGAACCAATGACCTTGAAGTGAAAGGCTCTGCAGATCTTTAGTATTCCCTTGATACTCCAGGCCCCTTTATTCATCCAGTTTATAAGCAAAACCTGTGTGCAAAAGGAACACTTACTCACAATTACTATTATGATCATTCTGCTGTGGCAGTACACTGCACTGAAAAAATATGAATTATAAAGTGCACGGGTTAGTAAAATTTAAATCAAGCAAATGTTTAATATTAAGCTATTTCATCTTTTTCCAAAGTTCGGCAAATTTATTACAAAGCACTGAAATTGCACTTCAAGCCCTAAGGCTTGCAGTGTTGGAGCCTGCCTGATTAATGTAATTAAAAGAATAGCATAACTCAAAATTTATTAAAAATTAAATATATGTGGCCTTATTGTTTACTTCCAACTGATAGCATGATTTCTAGTTAAAATTTGCACTGCTTAATACCTGACAAGCTGGTAAAGCACATCCCCCTTCTCCTGCTGTGCATATGATTAAAAGAGCAGAGGTTAAACATGGCAATAAAAAAAACCGGGGAATTCTATTTTTGGTCACAGAGATGTTTAGTTCCCTTTCTCATTTTTACAATAAGCAGGTGCTGCTGAAGAGGTGGAAATTCTCATGGCAGGAAGGCGTCAAGCTGGAAAATGCTTCCTTGGACAGAATCTTCCTTCCATGATCACTAAGCTTTTTATTTTAGGCAAGACCTGGCTTACAGGAGGAGCCAAGCTATATGAACCATATATTACTGCACGCATATAGCTTGTGAGGCTGGATCCAGAGTAATGTTCAATGTGTGTAACACTGGCAAGTTTACGTGGCATGAAAATACTCTTTTACACAGTCCTTGTAAGACACTTGCAAGTGCATGGCTGGCAAATGCTGGCTAGTGTACCGAGGGATCCCAGAGGTCTCAGAGGCAGGTTTTATGTGATGGAAATCTAGTTTCTTCACTCTGAAACTAGAGTAAAAATCTTACTTTCCTTTTTTTTTTTTTTTTCAAATGCTGCCAGCATGTCTCCAGTTTCTCCTGCAACAATTCCGTACTTTTATTCAGCCCATGTACTCATCAGCAGCCCCTCTCAGTACATGAGATGGAAAACAAACAAAAAAATTAAAACAAGTTGGCAAATGTACCTATATATTTCATGTTAGTAGAGTTATGCTTTAGAAATTATGGCAACAGCAACATAATTCTGCTACTGTGTTCACGGATAATCAAAGTGAGTGAAAAAAAAGCCAGTGCTGAAACATTTTCAAAGGTATGAAAGTCTTTACTGTTGTGTAATTTAAATTTACTCGCCATTACTTGAAATTTCTTTTCGTCTGTGTGATCAGAATTTAAATGCTTCCAAAGTATATGAACAAACGTAATTCCTGTTATATTGTAGAAACACTGCAGCAACCTTCTCTTAATATTGAAAATTAACTAGAGTCCTTAATCTTCTATGGAAAATACAAAGAAAAATTACATAAAATATCTTGAGTATAAAGTCTTATTTGGGAATGATGCATAAGATGAACTCATACAGCACTTTCTACTCTACTTATACACACACAAAGCTATAGCAATATTTTATACAACTGTAAATATGGCATGTTTGCATTTTTGCAAGAATATTCTTGAACTTAATAATTTTCAGTTTGAGGCCAAAATTTTGCTAGCATAGTAATATAGTGTCTGTTTTATATACAATCCTAGTAGATCCCCTGAAATTACTTGGGGTACAGGGGATTGAGGATACCTGAACTGGGCTGTAATTCCTAACTGGACACTCAAAATTTATACCTGACAGCACTAGACATTAAAAGCTTTCTCATGGGTTACACCATGAATAATTTGTCCAAAAGTCTCCATCTCAAGAATTTCTTTACTTTTCAAATTCAAGACGTCATTGATGAGTAGAAACTACTGCTCCCTGAAGATAAAATTCAACAGCATCACACTGAAGTTTTTATGCAGGCCAAGCATATTGGGCATTAACAGGGAACTAGTTGAGAGTCAATCTGATAGCCAGGTGAAAAGGAAGCTGCAGTACCCCCAAACACCACTACTGTTTATTGTAGCATTGGGCAAGTGTAATGTACTCTGAATTAGAACCTTTATTTATTCCCCAAGCCATACTGATCTTACTCTACCTGACATACAGAATCCTGTAAGTCGCACAAATCTATAAAAATACCCTTTTATACAACTAAATTCCACAGAGCAAGGTTTAGTTTTTAACAGTCATGCTACTTTTTCTTTACTCTTCATCCATTCGCCCCCAATTGATTTGTCAGAAAGAGAAAAGAGCAAGTAAAAAAAAAAATCTGTATTTCTATATAAGTTGGAGTTATTGACACCTGATTACACAATTTTTTTTGTAGAATTGGTAATACATTAACAAATAAGCGCTAATGAAGAAAACAGGTTGTCTGTTTAATTGTATTTATTCACTACAAACAATTCATGTTATAGACTGCAAAGTGGTAAAAGTATTAAAATCGCAATTGAGCACTGAGAAACTTTAGTATCTAGTTCCCAATTCCCACAGCAACCCACAGTCCTGTTTAATATAGCATGTCCTGTTGGCTGTTTAATGTACAGTCTTTAAACTGTTCTGTTTCCTAAATAAGCTCCCTTACCACAGACTCATACATTTTATTTTAATGCATATGGTTTACTGCTTATTAGCTTGTGCAATGCTCCTGCTACTATGAAAGAAAAAAAAATAATAAATCCACAAGTTCTCATTTTATCTTGCACTTGTCAAATATTAAGATTCTCCTAGTCTGTCAGACTTCTAAGCTTGTCTAATGTCTGTCATTTATATCCAAAATTATTAAAGTCTATCCATGCTGTATGATTTTTTTCAGTTGCTCTGATTCTGATTATACACAATAATTTGTAATTTAAATTCACAAAAAATGTAGCAATGTGTTTGCGCTGTCAGTTTTAAAGGCTTGGTCTTTATGACTGATAGCTAAGCCTTGTTCTTTCCGCTCATTACAAAGTTCCAGTAATGCTTGAACTGACCAATTACTTCTGGTAATTTGATTATGTATACTCTTTTCTTTTATTATTTACCCATTTAAGTGAGGACTGATCAGAACAAAGAAAGACAATTAAATACACTGCAATAAAACCAGTATGACTAACAACACTAGGAACTGAAGTCAAGCGACCAGTAAGTTACAGAACACAGAGATAAGACGGAAACCCATTCTTTAAATTCTCCTATTGTGTTTTGCTGGAACAGGGTTGCAAAGAAAAGCTTGCAAGTGCCGCACGGAGGGAGGGAGAAAAGATAAAGTCTCCGTGGCAGTAAAATGAGTAAGGTTTGGCCCCTTACTTCCATTTCTACAATTTCTTGATTTCCCAAACAAAATGTGATTATTAAACAGAAACGGATGGTTCAGTACTGAGTTACATACCAACAAGCACACACCTATCAATAGACTCAAGGGGTCATTCTAAAAATAAACAGAAATGGAACGACATTTTTAGAAATCCCACTGGAGGGCATCCCAATGCATCACTGGTAGGACTTTTTTTTTTTTTAAATGCTCAGCAACCTAGCCTCTAGCCTTCAACCTTCTTTTAATCTAGCCCTGTAGGGACAACTGCAATGCTAAAAACTGAAAACAGTCTCCTGTAACAGGCCTAAGCGAAGTAAAAAGCTTTAAATACTTCATTTGAAATATCATCATTACAGGTAATTTAACATTTCTCCAAATGTAAATCTTCAACTACATCCTAACTCCTGAAGAATACAAAAAGCTGGCAAAGTATCTTCCTCAGAACAATGGAAAATCATTAAGAGTCCTAGATGTACAGCAGACAGAGATGAAAATGATAAATGGATGTCATGAATACAAAATGAATGCTAAGAAAAACTCTGAGAGAATGTTAGGCAGATATTCAAAGCAGAATAAGCTCTAAGGAACATCCCTATTGCTGCTCTACTTTATTAAACAAGAGTAATACATGGAGTCTACACACATTGTCAAGGTTTGCAATGTATTGCAAATCTATTCACAACACATATCTTCCAGTGAATCTAACGATACAGACCTGAAGTCCAGCCTGTTTGTGCCTGAAATTTGTCCACAGCCTCCATCAATCCAAAATTCAAGACTTCTCAAGCACGGTATGTTTTCACAACTCTGAGACCATATTTGGATGGCCTTGCAATAAATGAAGCATGCAACATTCATCTTCATCACTTAGAATCTATGCCATTTCCTTAGTCTGTAGTCACAAGCCAAATTTCATACGCACAGTCAAAATAAACTACTGCTCAACTGCACAGAAGATATTGTTCCTGGGGTAGCATTATTTGAATAGCACAAAGAGTGAACAAAACTTTTACCAAGTATATGAATTCTAAAACTAATAAAATGGAATAATTCACATATTAGCATGTAATTAATGCAAAATGTTCTGTGCTCTGACAGCAGTAACAGTATTTTCTGCAATATGTTTTTATAATATTGTCGGATTCTTGTAGAACCACCCAAGAAAGATCAGAAGGACCATGCATATAAGAAGTGGAGAACACAATATTAATGTATTTCAGCTGAAAACATCCAAGTGCGTTTGGCATTTATCCTGGACACAGCACCATTTGCAGTGTCCAGGATAAAAAAAAAAAAAAAAGGCAAAAAAAAGGCAAACAAAGCTCATACAAAACCACATCATCTTAGAATCTTAAGGTCAGCCAAAGATTTTGACCACTGTTTCAAGAAAGAAAAAGCAAACATTAGGTATAAACAATTAAGTATATCTCCTCAGCTGTTTTAAGTTGGTCAAGAAGAGAATTGGGATGACTTCACCACTGAATTTTCAACAGTGCAATGGGAAACCAAACCATAAAATACTTCAGATAATAGTTTTAATCATGAAACACTCTAAAAGACTCCAGCTGCTGTCTTTTCAAGCCCACCCTGAGGAGATACAGTATTGTCTGCCTATTCGATGTTGCTAAACACTCATATGCGGCTCTCCTTCCAGTACCATTTAGCAGCTTCTTCCCTATTTCTGGTGCCTCATAATATTGTTGCTGTGGATTCTGACTCTCATGAAAAGAATCAAGCATTATGCTTTGGATAAGGTCCATCCCTTTGCCAAATGTTTTCCCCATTTAAGCCCTAATAAAAACCATTTTGAATGATTATGTTGAACGTAAATGGTGTTAAAGTCTTCCAAAAGCCTAACAAGCTACAAAGAACAAATAATACAGATGTTGAAGAAAATAGTTGTTTTGTTAATATTCTATTTACACAGCTGGGATCTTAGGATTTTTATCCATCCGTATATTTAGTAAGTAAGACAAATTAATGCGAAGGATTGCCATTTCCTAAGTGAAAAAAACCAACCCAATGGTTAAATTAAAAGAAGGGCTCCCCCCAATCTGTCTTTCTCTGCTCCATTCCAGATAGACACGCACACCTCCCCCATAGCCAAGAACCACAAAGTAACTGGAGAGGATTCTTCACAGACAGATGTAATTTATAACAAAGACAGGAAAAGGCAACCCTAACTCAGAGCTTGCTGCCCTTCCTATAAAGTTCACCTCCTTACCAAGAAAAAGCACAGAATAATTTGTTTGGTTTCTGTACTCAACTCCTTTTTCTTTTATTGTGAAAAGTTTCCATTGTCCTTTTATGTTTTGATTATTGAGTAAGTTTAAAGACTTGCCAAATAGCCCTAGATTGTTAACAGACCACCACTATTTAACTTTGAATGCTTTAACAAAATAAAGGCACAGTTCACATTAATATTCTATGCTCTCGTTTTATTTATTATCTTTTCTTTGAAATTTAAACAATTTTCCTAGCTAAGATTTCTTAAATGTAAGCCTAAGTAGCAATATAAGTTACCTCACATACCAACCAGACATTCTATAAAACTCAGCTTTCTAATTAGTAACACTGCATTCTGCTGAGCTGAGCATATTTATAGGAAATCAAAATAACGTTTTAGGAATTAAACATTCAAATACATCAGACTCGATGTTCAGTAAAAATATTTTATGTTATTATGACAAGTTGTAAAATTCAAGATGAAATTAGAAAACATTCAACCTTTCTGGTGCACTTTACAGAGAGACTTTAAGGGATTGCAAAAATTGCCTGTTATTTAGACTTCAAATAAATTTGTCCTCATAGCACCAACTTAAAGGATAAAAAAAATATTAAAAAGTATATTATAAATCATCACAATAAAGAAATACCATGCTGTTTATTCATATGAATAAGGTCAACATGTTATTCATAACATAAGGTCACAAGATGTATGAATTTGATTCATAAATACTTGCTCACGGGGATACATTCCCATGAAATATCCCATCAGTTGTCCATTCCACAGATACTTTAATGAATACAATTCAATATTGAAAATGATGAAAAGTTGCAGATAAAGGCAGGGAGGATAAAAATACTTGTCCACTTAGTATAAGTTCATGGATCTCTGCCTGCTAACAAAAATCACACTGGAAATTTTGGAAATAGGGCAATCGCTCTGGCAAACCAGTCTCCAGTAAGTCACATCGGACAAGTAACTGCCAAAATGCTACCTGCTGACAATTAAAAATCCCCCAAACAACAGTAGCTAAATTTGAATGAGTAAAATATAAATGAAACACAGTATCTTCTTGAATAACTCCTTGATGCATGCTATGTTACATGGAAGAGTTTATCACTGAAAATAGTACTGTTCTTCGGCAGACATAATGCATTTGGTTAATTAAAATACGTCNTTTACAAATAAATGTGATTTTTTTTTTTTTTTTTTTTTTTTTTTTTCAGATGCCTTACAAATATTGTTCTTTGAGCCACCAAAACATTAGGATGGACTTTGCACAAATTACATTCTACCAACATGCCAGCAGCAGCCTACCTGGTTCTCACCAGCTTGCATGCAAAACTCTTTCAACATAGTTTGCCATGATGGCTGACACAGAAGCCTACTTTCTAGATTCCTGGTTCCTCAACAACATGCCTTAGGGACAACTTACGAACATCACAGACCCGAGAATCATGTGGACCTTGCTCCAACAGAGCCAGCTACACTGTTTGGCACCAGGATGCAGCTTGGCCCCTGAAACAGTCTTAAAGAGCACTGCTTTACCATAAGGGAGTTTAAACAGAGACATGTAAGAATAGGAATTATGTTAATGGTGTTTATTTTGTTTTAAAGTGGAATTAAATTGAACTGCAAAAATCTCAGAATCCTCTACGAAACAAAATTACTCATCTTTGTTCAGCTCCAATGATTTTGTTTTATGCTGTTAAAGTAACACAATAAGACCTCCCAAAGGGCATCAAAAGTGAATACTAGACAAGTAAAAGAAAATTGATATCCTAATAGCCTTCCTTCATGTACTTTGCTTAACCATTTTAAAATTTCCCCAAGTCAATATATTTTTGCCAATCTCATTGTCTTCCATTAAAATTTACATATTGATTGATAAATATTTTAAAATATGTGCTATAGCCTTCTGATATAGCATCTAGTCATTTGGATCTTACAACATTCTGACAAACTGGAGAAAACATGCTGTCATTCACATACTGCCTGTCCTCCCAGTCAAATCCTACAATTCCTAGTTGACCTGCATTCCAGCAAATAAATAAGCCATTACTGCTCTTATCAGAACTATTTATGTTTACACCCACTCATATACAGAAATCAAGCCACTTTCTAAATAAATAATTAAAAAACTCTGAGAGCACATCTGTGTATATATTAATTCCTGCACAGTTCCAGAAATGTTTTACTGCCAACAATTCAAGTTTTTTTCCTCTCTCTCTCATTTAACATCTTACAGTCAAAATATGTGATGCTTTGTCAACTCTACAACTGAAATAAAGTTACGATGAGCATCAAAATTTCTTTTGCTGTAGTGTCTACACCTTTTCATCCTCCAAGGTGCTGAGCAATGTGACCCAGTCACTTCTCAGTTTAACTCTGTGTATATGAATAGGTCCATTGAAATAAAAGTTCCCAACACTTAAAAAGAGGCACTTGTTTAAATGCTGGCTGGGTCAGAACCATAGTGCTCAACATACTGAAGCTATAGCCTATGGCAGCTATTTGGTGTTTTTCCTCCTTAAGTTTTACTTTCATGACTTCATGCATGTTACTGAATTAAAAATCAGGTCTTGTATTTGAAGTTTCCTATGAAAGTAATTTAAAAAACACTTTGTCAATCATGCTCTAAAGCCAGATTTGTAAAAGTACTCAGCACCAGCTTACAAATTCCACTAACTCTCTGGAGCTCTCACTGACTTTGAGGGCAGGACAGTTCAGCTACCGAAACTCAGGTATGTTAAAATTGCTGTAGAAGACCATCAGCATGTGACCTACATGGAAACGTTACTGTTAAAGGTCAGTACACATCCACTATTGGCAACGGAGTATACCAAAGACAGTCTTTGAAAAACAAGGGTGGTTTCCACAGAGCAAGATACGCTTAAAATATTTCAAGTAACACTGCATACAATTCCAACAGACTGCACTTTTCATTCAGACTAATCACAAGTCCTTCAAGATCTCTCTGATTATAGCCATAGTAAACTTCAAGATCAAAGGATTGAATAACAGTGATTTTCGTCACAAACCCGCTGGCTCTCCAGCTGTTTCCTTCAGTAATCTGGTCTTGGGTACTACACATTTCTGTAACGGACATCAAAAATTTCCCCTCAGACATCAAAAGACAAAGTACCAGTTCGCTAGTTTTATACATTCATAATCGTCAAATAATGAGCCTACTCCTGATGCCGTAGTTTTGATCTTCATAGTAGTAAAAGCTTGAGAAACATGTTTTGAAGAAAAAAAATAAATAAGGACATGGAAATTACAACATTGGTTAATCAAAGATACACAATGCTAAACTGATTTCATAGTTTAATAAGATAACCAATTTTCTAGACAAAAGAAATGTGAGAGAAATGATCAATTCACAAAAGGGCAGGAATATCATACAGATAGCACTGAATGACCTTGAAGAACATTCACTCTTGTATTCAATGACAAATTGTGAAGTGACATTGGAGTGACATAATTTTTTAAAAAGCTACTGTGCAGTGGGAGTACTTCAGCTGGAAAACACAGTAATAAAGGAGAACCAGAATAGCAGGCCTATGACGAGAGAGCCACATGACACAGGTATGAAACGTGCGACTGATTCTAGGACCTATCATGAAGTCTATTCCCAGTAGAGGACAAGAAAGCACTATTGATATTGTACAAGGCCTTGCTTTTATCTCAGCAGCAAGACTATGTGCAGCTTGGTCACTTATGTTCAAATAACACTGATTTAAAGAGGAATAACTATAGAAAAAGGCCAAGAGAATGACTAGAGACTGGCATGAATGTAAGAACGCATGTATCAAAAGCCTTCCAAAAGTAAAGATTAGAGAAAGCTGCCTTTTCTAGTTTAGCTAAATGAAGGCTGACAATAAGACTACTGTCTCTTTATACACTACAAAAATAAACACTGGGGATAGAGCAAGAGCTAAAGGTCAATACTGGCACAAACTGGCACAATGACAAAGGCAAGTAAGCTTGTCATAAGTACACCCAGACCGAAAATTAGAAGTTTTATAACCCTTACAGAAATCAAGCACCAGGACAGCTTTCTGACTGGAATAGCACAGACAAAAAAGTTAACTTTCTAAGCTGGAGTTTGACAAGTTTCTGAAGAGGATTACATATATTTTCCTATGAGAAAGCAGCACTGGACTTGACAATTGGAAAGGTCTCATCCAATCCTTTGCTCTTATTTCCTTCAAAGTAGTCCCAATGTCTTTGCCATGGTGATATTTACAAAACAAAGCTACAGAAAATGAACTCTGTGGTTTTAAGCATTACAAATATTTGAAGCCTCCAAGCTTTGAAAAGCTTGCACTCCATTAGCTAGGGAATGAGCCTCTCTAGCGTGAGCTGATATGCTATGGAAATGTCCTGGTTTCATACATCTTTAAAATGCAGTTCTCAAGAAATCATTGAGCAAATTTATTTAAACAATGATTGATTAAGCATTCTAAACATGCAACACCTAATAAGGATTACATATCAAAGTCAAGTCCCAGACTTCAGGTCTTTTGCCATCTGAAGAAAAGCTTTATTAGCTTTCAAATACTATATTCTTCCTATCCACCCCCTTAAATTCAAACACAGAAGGGATTTTATTCAAACTTTCAAAAAAAGACCCAACCCACAATTGGATAAAGACCAGACATAGTCCAAAAGCTTAATGTTACAGCAAGTAAGGAGTACATGGAAAGAAGGCATTAATGGAAACTGTTTTGGAACTCTAAGTACAGAGGATGATATCTAGTGACTGCTATAATACTGAATCTGCACTGCTATTAAACTTAATCTTCGATATTTTTATTGCAACCTGACCCACTATGACATCTCTAAAGAAAATTACATTGCACACTACTATTTCAAGAAGTCAAACTTAGCTAGTCATCTGGGCCATAAAATAGCAGATTACTCCATCAGGCTGGCTAAAGCAACTAGGAATAAAACTAGATTTACCAACCACATTATTTTTATTAGGAAATGTTTCAAAGCAGACATAATCCCAAAAGACCTTAGCCTCATTCCATCCAAAAATACACAACAGAGAGTGGTAAAAACATGAACTGCATTATAAGGTACAATTTGTAAATGTAAAAAAAATATATATATACTAGACATGCTGTAATATATCACCCCATCAGAGCAAAATAAATTACTGAACATGGAAAAGAATAAAAACTTCAACACAATAGATGTATTAACAATTTAAGCCTGTATTATAAGATCTGACATGCGTTAATAGGAATTGTTCCATTGAATCCCTGCACATCAAAATTTAGTCTGTACTCCTTTTGCTCTCTCTGCAATTGCAGACTAATATAGGTGTACTAAATCACAGCTACAGAGTAAAACCTTCAGAACAGGCAAAAGGAAAAAACCAGTATCTTTAACAACAATATTCCCAAAGAACTCTGCTATGTTAGCACTACATGCATTTTATTTTGGATCATAGCCACAGAACAGCTAAGCACTGCTTCTTCTGAAATCATTCTAAATGCGGGGAACTGCTCATAATAGTAACAGAAAAAAAAGAACGAATTTACTTAGCAAGCCTAATACTTCTCAGTAATTCCTTGTACCATCATGTTTTCTAACAGGTATTCATGCATACATAATATAGAGGTCTTTGTAGATCTGGAATGAAGAAGTAAGTGATTTGAAAGCTGGAAAAGCAAGTTTTAAATTTTAAATACCGCCAAAGTAGGTTAGACGTATTATCTGTGTTTTATCATCTAACCAAGAATTCGTGTCTTCTAGTTCTTTTTCTTTTTTTTTCTTTTTTTTTTTTTTTCCTATGCAATATGATCATCTCACGCAGTTTGGTTTAAAGACTTCAGCCAACATAAAAATATATTTAAATTAGCCAGGCGCTTGTTAGTTCATTTTTTTTTTTTGTTAAATACTGCCTGTATTTTACAAAGGTGGTTCTGTTATGCTAGCTGCATCACACGCAGCATAAATGTAGAATATTAATCAGACTGTGAAGCTCCACTAATTATGTGCCACATTTAAGTAACTTAAATTTTGTTAAGTGGCATGGCCACAGATATTGTATGCATAATCTAACTGAGTTTTGAGTCATTTCCCTTTTCTTGTCTGATTTTATTCTACACAGGAAATGACAGGGTCATTTGGAAATAGCTGCAATGAAAGATCAAAAATGAAATCTGATTGAGAACACTGTATAATTGCATGTGCTAGAGAAAAAATAAAATCCAATGAGTTTACAATCCATGGCTCTAAGTTTTTTCTGGAAAACACATACTGCGGTTTCTATAAAAGGATATCCATTACAACACTAAGTACTGCTCTCATTTGTTCTAGCTGCATCTCTCTTAAAGAAACAGGTCTTCCCATTAGGCTACTGGGCTTTTATTCAGTAGGTAATACAGCATAAATTTACTCACTGAGTTAGAGCAAGTAATTTCAGTTGAAGCAAATAATTTCAACTTGAAACAAGTAATTTCACTGACTTGTCTCAAAGTCTTCATTTGCAAAAATAGATAATGCTGTAATTAAGCTCTGGGAACACCACGGTTCTTGTTATTTGGGCAAATCTGGCCATTACAATTTACCATCCCCCATTCCAAAATAAAAGACTTTTATTGTTAGAGGTAAAAGAAAACTTCTTAGATATTAGGAGCACTCAGCTTACAGTAAGGATCGCATCCATCTGGGAACCACAGTGTGTCTACACGGGCTTTTTTTTTGGTAATACACTGATCTACATAGCAAACAGTCAGCCTTTCAGCACAGATTTATCACGTACTTTCAGCACAGAGATTTCCCAGTCAATCTCCTGCCCCCTTCTGTTCCCTGAGCAGAGGCTCTGCACAGCACATGACCCCTGGCATGCTCCTGCCATAGCCATTCTAACCAAACCTCATCTGCCACACTTACTTGTCAGGGTTTGAGCTGTTGATCTAAGGGAATGCAAACATAGAAGGTAATGCTCTGCTTTATGGATAAGCATTTGAATATAACAAAGCTGTAGCAAAAGAACTTGGAGCTCATGTTGGCTTCACTTCTTATCACATTTTGAAATGCAAATTAAGCCCAAATAATTCCATAACTTTGTATGTGTATCTTCAATGCCTGAAATTGTTACTTATTGAAGAACAACTTATCACCTTATCAAAAGAAACTCTACAGGAATACAAGTACCAATTTTCTTGGCCACTGCAGTGTGGCTGGGTAAAGACTCTTTGCCATAGAACTCAGAACATAAAACAGTCAGATTAAACTGAACTGGTGCGTAGGTAAGAAATGTCCTTAAAAGAATTCTGGCCAAAAATTGTCATGAAGTTTTGTGTGACAGTTACAACTGTAGATTGCACTTGTTCCTTTGATGGAACATCACCAAAGTAATTCACAGAAACACATTTCTGCCGTTCCTTAGTGGAGGTGGTACCTTCAGTGGAGGTGGTCCTCCCCAGCAGATGGACTGTGTAGAGCAACCACTTTTCCACTTTGATACACTGGGACAGTGTACGCTAATCTCAGCCACACAGAAATGGGTTTCAAGAAAACAAAAAGACATTTCTTTTAAGCTAGTCTACAACTGGTAACTCACTTTAACTC
Organism: Pedionomus torquatus; assembly: GCA_013398155.1. Classification (NCBI taxonomy): domain Eukaryota; kingdom Metazoa; phylum Chordata; class Aves; order Charadriiformes; family Pedionomidae; genus Pedionomus; species Pedionomus torquatus. The sequence goes on along the minus strand of VZRU01009540.1, from coordinate 258,280 downwards.
ACTTTATAAATGATTAGAATAATTTCTAAATATTTGCATCCGTGTCAAGAAGAGTCTTCTTTGTAATATGACTATTTAAAAGCAACACAGGAAGAAATTATCCCACATCATTTACAGAGTCAAACCACCAGCTTAAAGTGCAAAGAAAATTTTCCAGTGCATTAACTTCAACTTCACTGTGTACTGATAAGCTAAAATATAAGTGCCATCAAAAAAATTCCACTACCATGTCTCAGAGCAAACAGTTGTCTTCTAATATAAATTAAAAATGTAAATCCTTTTCAACGTATCATAATGTATATCCTCAAAATGCACAGTCAAGCTCAAGGAAAGTTTATTTGATGAATTGAATCTGTCCATTTGATTGAAGGCCACATCCTGCATCAATGCATTTTCCTACGTATTTTTTCACATCAAAGTTAGAATGCATGGCAAAGTTTACAGTTAAGCCAATTCACCATTATTAACTGAATGCTTTCAAAACGCTGAATTTATAGCTACCTTCTTTCTTTACAGCTGGCATAATTAACAATTGGTGGCTACAGCAGAACCAAAATTCTGTCCATACACAAACATACATAAATATTAGGAGGTGGTCAGGCTTGTCTTGGTACACAATCTTCTGTGATTTTGATTGTATTTAAAAACAGAGTCAGATTCATGCATGGCTAATTGAAATTACATGCATCAGTTTATAAATACATACACAAAAGTATTCCTGATTTAATGCAGCTAACATTTTAACCAAGCAATGCATTTACACTTTTTTGAAATCCAAAATTAATTTTGAATATGAGGATCAAAACATCTAACTTGTATTCTTTAATCAGCCATTTTACGTTAGTAATGCAGCAATGTTGACATGAAGTTGCTTTGAGCAATATAAAACATATGCTGCAGTGCATTCATTAAATAACTCTGCATAATGAGTTCCATCTATATAAATGACTTACCTCATTACTTATCACAAGTTCTTCTCTAGGACTGTGGAAGAGGTATTCATATTGTTTATAATGTTTAAATAAGCTGGAAAACAAGAGAATATAGTACTATTACAACTGTAAATCTTTGGAAAGGTAACAATATTAAAAATTCTGTTAAATTCTGTTAAAAGAGGAGTTACTCTCCAGCATGGTAACACTGCAATTTTAAAAATAAATGGTTGTTTAACTTCAGGTACAATATACAGAATATTCAATTTACAGGATTCACTATCAGATGACAATAGAAGATACTGTAGGATGCTTAAAAATACATCCATTTCATCCTTATGAGATTGAACTCTGAGAAGACAAAGTCCTATTCTGAATACAGTAATTCCTGAAACACTTATCACCAGGATATTTATTCCTGTAATACCAGAAATAATGGAGAAGAGGGAAATAAAGCCAAATCATCTTTCAGATTTTGGAATGGGCTGCCAGTCCAGCAAGTAAGTTTGATCTTGGAACACCGAAACAACAGAGAATGGAAGCATTTATTCTCTCAAGGTCATGTTACAAAATCACCATAGTATTTCATAGAATCATAGAATTCACTGTCATCATAGAATCCTCATCATACTTTCCTCAAAGAAAAACTAAAGAACTAGATTGACACACTGGAGTTTTTGTGTATTACAACAAAAGTAACTTAAGTAGAATTTCTCAATTGCCTAAAATATTTATCTTCCTTAAAACACACATGTCTTTCCCTTTCACGTTTTAAATAACTTTCCTTGTTCACTTTCCCGATGATCAATGATATGTCATTTGTTTAATCAAAGGTCTGGTTTTCATAGTCCATCTGTTACAACTACTTGTCCACTTAAAATCTTGATACAGAACTTCTGGCTTCTTTTGGGTCATTTTGACTTATGATTTAAAACACAGCCCTGTGATTTCATAGCAAGTCCAGGTTGAAGAATAGTTCCAAGAGTTTATCAGACCCCTGCCTGATGTACCCAGGAAAGACGTGGCAATATTTGCACAGAACACCTGTAACTGGTCCCTGTGCTTTCCAGCTAAGGACAGGATGTAAGTTAAGAAAAGAAGAGAGCCATCACCTGGGAGGGCAATGCCACTTTGCTTGGCACTGGTAAGGCCAAACCTGGAATACTGAACACTGCTGAGGAGGGCTCTGACCTTCAGAAGTCTCTTCCAACCTCAATTTTCCTATGAATCTATGGAAGTAATTACTACACTCAATATACACAATTCTCTAGCTAAAGATTCTGCTATTAACTGCAGTATATCATGCAAATGCTATAAAAATGCATTTTCAACACCAATTCCTGGCCACACAACCCAGCACAGCCTGCTTTTTGAGATGTGGTGCTGCCCAAGGGTCTCAGAGAGCCCACAGGTGGGCTGGGGTTGCCTCACAACCACCAACGGAGCAGCTGTGCACCCTGGCACAGCTGGCAGAAGGGCTTAACTACCAGCTGTGTGTTAAGTGGGAGTCTGTTGCAGTGGGACATAGGTGTCTAAAATACAGTCCTGGTTCTGGGAGTTAATGGTGAAGCCATCTGTGGGAGCCGATGCTCAGTACACGCTATGTTAGCTGACTGTCCTTCACTGAATTACCACCAGTACTTACACACTACCACAATACCAGAGTTTCCATGAAATACTGCAGACCAGGGACAATTTGCGCTAATTTAAACACTGCTTAAGTGCCGACTAATGTACAGCAGTGGTTCTTTCAGCTCAGAATTAGGAGACTAAAATGGCAGCCCAGCCTGCTTCTTTTAAACAAGAACTGCAGACCTTCCAGCAGTTAGTCTGGTGAAACTTTGAAATTAATTTTTACCCAAATGGGTGGAGACGTTTTTGCACATATGTACAGATGCAGTTCCTAATTTGGTGAGAAGTATTATGGCAGCCTCATTGAACATTTGGCTTTTTAAATGCCATATAAAAGTTTTATTCTATAGTTACATTTAATTCAGTCATTCAATTACCATTAGTTAAAAAGAAGTTTGTTTATGAACTTGCATAAGAAATTTGGCTACCATAAACTACAAGTTGCCTTCCCCCAAACCACATAAGCAATTAAGTTGTTACAATATTTGCCATTTCATTTGTCATAAATTTTTATTGCAGTACTTCACCAAAGCAGACTTCAGGACTTAACCTGGAAATGACTCACCAATTTATGAATACACACACGTCCCCTTGCATGCACACCTATTATTTGGTAAAACTCTAACAGAAATTATTTGTGAAAGACAAAAAATATTCTATGAACATCACAGGCATGAGAAATAAGATATTTATCTTTCAAAATGCACTGGCAGAATGTAAGCTTTCAAACAATTCTGATGAAACAACAGTGTAGTTTTCTCTCTTCTATCAGGCATTATATAAAATAATTTTTGTTTATATCTGTTGTAAACAATTAAAAAACTCCAACATTTTTAGAAGTTACAGAAAAATAATGTTACTCATGCAAGTGAGACAGTTAAGAATAGGCCCTCTTATGATGTCATATGAGAATCTGAAGGTGATTAACAATGACATATTTCTCTAGCTCCACTGATTCCTGAAAGAAAATGTCAAGAGCTACGTTGATGTGTGTTTGCCCAAGGAGACAAGATAAAAAGATGATAACTGTCACCTTCCACCAAACCTGAAGGTGTCATTATAGCTGCTGCACAGGTTGTGCCAATGTGGTTAAGCATTTGTCCCCATTTCCATTATAAATCCCATGGGCTTATAGCTCATCTGTAAAAACGTGATCTGAACTAAAACATGTCATACTATCTTGAATAGAAAAAAAAGCAATGGGCCTCTAGTTTAAAATTAAACAAAAAAGTGAAGAACAAGAAAAACTGTTGAAGTAATACTTTAATTTGAATTGTAATAAAACTCAGTCAACCTGTTTCTGAGTTCAAAATATACCCAGATATGAAATTTATTGAAAAAGTTCTTATTTAGGAAAAAAACCCAAACATTCATATGACTGAATAAACTGGACACATACGACACACTTCAGTGTATGTGTATATATCCATGACCTTGCAACAGCACATACTTTTAATAAGTTGAGCAGTCTGAACAGACACCCACATATTTGATGGCCACAATACCATTCTGTTGCAAAAGTCTTCTGGCTTGATTGTATTCCCACCCAGTTAATACTTCGGTGGTAGTAGGATAGAGCACCTAATCTCTTGGATGAAATTCTTGTGACTGTGAAGGAACTATTTCACGGTCAAGATATCTTTCAATAGATAACTTATACAAGAGCTATAGACATGCTATGTGGAAAGAACATTTGTTCCAAATAAATACACAAAAGGCACAGACAGGAAGAGAGAAGTGAAAAAAGTTGAGTGAAACATCTTAAATGCCAAGTTTCCTTTTAGTTTAGGCTAACACTTGGCAGGACATTGGTTTGCCTAGACTAAAGAAATTTGAGATTTAAAGAGATGTTCTCATTTCATATGGGAGGAACCTGAAGTTTTATGCATTTTCATTTTTATATTAAAAAAATAAACAAAAAAAAATTGAGGAAGTAGGGGAAAGAGACAAACTTTATAACCCAATTATATGACAAATAACCCATGATGGGTTTGAATCCCCAGTTTGAATCTGAGTACCCTAAACTGTAAGGCTATCAGCAGTCCTAATACTTTTGGCTGTCTACAAGAGCAAATACTTTTCTGCATCCAAGAAAACACTCTAAACCACTGTTCAGGTCAGAAAACTGGCTGAAAGGTGCAGACATAATAAAGTGTACAATCATATATTACAATATTACCTTTTCCATTTTCCATCTCCCTGCCCCCTCAGTCACAGGTGATAAAACAGCTTGAGAACCATTCTGTCCGTCATGCACTGGAAACAGTGGTATATAAATATAGCCACCGCCTTAACTATGGCAGTTCAGTGGAGAGAAATCTGTATACATTACTGTATAGTGAAGACTTTACATGGAGAGGTGCGATTGGCTGCCATTAGACCTTAATTTTTCTTTTGGTCTCAGATAAATAACTGAATTGATGCTGTTTGCATCTCTTTCTGTGTCTCTGTCTAAAAGCTGAGACCTGTTATGAAACTTATTCATGTAGCTACTGAACTTTTGCTAATTTTGAAGTGCAACGTTTTTGTGACTCATCACTGTAGCCTTAATTCTGTAAAGTACATAACTTTAAACCATTTAATAAGTCCACTAGAGCTGTCAAGGCCAGACAAATAAAGTTATAGATTAAGACCTAGGATTTTGTTTAACTGGAATCCAAAAATAGAATGTTTAAGAGCAAACCAAGTCTGTTGTCTATATTCCACTCTCCCCTTCTCCTTTATCACCCAAAAAGAAAACCCCTGAAGGAAGTTTATCAACACAATCTTACATTTTGATAAACTTCCAGCCTAAATTTATTTTGTGGGCTTTGACATCTGAGGCCAGATCTTTACTGCCACTTGCATATTCTTTCTTCTTCTTAACATTTTAAAGTGTGTTGTCTGCATTATGTTGGCACGCTATGAACATTTCAAATTAAGTAATTGTAACTCAATTTACCAGCCAATTTCCTACCACATGAATAAGAAATAATTCTGTAGAAACGAATACCTGATATTCAAGTAATCAATGACTGCTTTGGCTTGCTCAATGCTGAAGAAATTCAAGTCACCACTTCTTTCTGAATCAGTTTCTCCTATTCCAGCCATTGCTTTTCCAAGTTCTTTTAAATTATCTCCTAAGGTCATATGTTTGTCTGCAAAGAAGTCCCAAAAAATAAAAATAAAAATTAAGTATAACCATGCCATGATGGGGAGGGTTTACTTCTGCCCATGTTAACTGTAAGATTTCTTGAAGCTTAAGAAATTACATTATGAGCCATGCAGAAACTTAAAAACCAACAGCAGCTATTTTAGTCTATTGTCATGTTGTTATTATTCTTATCAATAAAATGTGCATTAAAATTCCATCACAAATTCACTGATCCAGCTTCACAATGTAAGGACCACAATAATGCGTGTTTGAAATACTACAGCTTGGCCTCTTAAGCAGAGAGAACAGGCAGAATAGTATGCAAATTTGAGATTAATAATATGTTTATCTTTGAAATAAATTTACTACCTTTGATGTAGTGTAAAAGATTGTTCTTTTGACCATGTCCCTTGCAATATAAACCAATGCTACAAGATGTTTAAAAAGGTAACCATCTTTTTAAAGAGCTTAGAATTATAATTGATTAAACACAAATATGCATAATATTCCGCATGTATCATCAAACTTGAAGACATTTTTGCACCTGAGAAATTTTAACTACATTAGTTAAAATTTTTTGTTTGCTTTATATCAGTGAACCTTTAAAAAGAAAGGATTCATCTTTGTGACTTGCACAGCCTATGTCATGACTAGAACCACGTTTTGAACACAATTTATTTGTTCTTTTTAAGTCTAAAGAAATCTAGAGTAGAAAATGGAGAAATATCCACCAGTGGTGAAATAAATCTATTTTCCTTCTTGTCTTAACTCTATACTGGTCTGCTCCTTGGTTCTTTGTACAGAAAAAAAAATAAATTAAAACTTAAAAGATTCGGGTCTTTATAGTTCTGCCCTTTAGTGGTACAGCAATCAAGAGCCTGAAAAGTTCATCTCAGTTTTCAGTAAAAGAAGCAGCACGATATAAATAACCATAATGGAAGAAACAAGAAAGAAATACAGAGAATGTGGAGGAAATAGAATGGAATCGAGCAGAAACCATGGGAAATGAAAAAGAGCAATAGAACCAGAAATACCACAGTTAGTAGGGAAGTGAAGACACATAGCACGATCATGAGAAGTGAAGAAGACCCATGCCCAGGTCTGTCTCCAGCCTGTCAAAATTTTATCTTTCCTCTGCATAACTGATTTTCAGACCCAACTGCTCCTCTCAGGAAGGCTCTCACAGTACTTCTGTGAGGTAAGGAGCATTTTACCCTCAATGAATAGAAGATGAACCAAATCACATAAGTGATTCATCCCAGCTCCCAGTCAATCAAAGCCTCCATTTTCCAAACCTCAATTTTCCTTTCTCCTTTACTAGTCTTAAATGAATTTCCACTACCTTCCTTCTCTAAATCCATTCTTTCTGTTCCATACTATTCTTGCTGTTATGGTCAAACCAGCCTAATTCTCCAGGCCGTGTGGGTTCAGTGTAGGGAACAGAAAAGAAATGGTCATTAATATAGAAGACATTAGCATTTTGCTCTTTGTTGAAGTGTTTGGTCCTGGAACTTTCACGGGCTGAGAACAGTAATTATAAGGAAATTCATCTCAGCCCTGGGCTACAGCATACTTTGTAAGATAGATTATTTGGGGAACTTAGCTGTGAAAAAATATATGAGAATTCTCCAGTAAGCATTTACAAACTGCATTTTCTTTCCTAAAAGCCATGTATCTTAGCCAAATCTGAAAGGATTTTCACAGGACAGCAAAAACCAAATTCACACTTGCTTGCCAAATCTTATTTCTTTACTTCAAAGCACCGGGGTATTAAAGCTGTAAAACAAAAAAAAAGGGTACAAAATAATACATGCCTCACCCCCCCGACCCTCTCCCTGCTTCTGTCTGCAAGCCCATTGAACTGTTGTAATTTTATATATAAAAATTAATCAGAGGCAGACATTGCCATGGAAAATTTTAGCTTAAAGAGTTAAAGTCTGGCAAAGCTTTATGCAACTAAGATCACATTCCTGAGAAACGTCAGTCAGCTTTAATAACTGGTTGTGCTACCAGCCTGTCTAGTACACAGGCATTGCATACAGGCTCATAAAACTAATTTCTGACATGTTTCCATTGTTACATTAATATAGTTAGCATATGTTAAGATACTTTCTCACTGGAGACAGGAAGGACAACTGGAATTCCAATGATCATAAAGCACGTACATATTCTGTCAAAATTCCAAGTCAGAAAGGCCCTTGAATTAAATTACAATGAAAGAGTATAATAACTATTATGAGCTTGATTTTAAATATTCATCTTCTCTTTGAATGGAACTGCTGAGTCCTTTTGCTCTTCCTCTGGGATGGACTTTTCTCAACATAATCACCTTCAAAGTGAATGTTAAGTAAGCATTGTGAGCTCTGAAAAATGGGTTTTAGAGGACGCTGCTACCATTTTTTCTGGCTATTTTGTTCCCACTAGACCCCAGCTACATGCTTTGTTGCAAATTTCCTCGTAGCCACAGGAGCTACAGTCCTTCCAATGTCATTTTTCATCTTTGGCCGTGACTCCAGTTTACTTCTCTCACCAGTCTTTAGTTGACCGATATATTTTGTGCCAAAAGTGCAGCATTTCCCATATAGAAAGCTGCCTGAGAGCTGACCTCCAAGGATAAAATAAATGTAATTCACCTGCTACAATGCTACAGGATGTACTGAGTATCTCAAAGAGCAGAGAAATGTGCCCAAGGCTACAGTGACTCAGTCACTGAGACAGCTAGAATTGGAATTTAGGAGCTCCTTGCTCTTACGCTACTGCAATTGTTACTTATTTTACCACAGCAAAGACGAGGTCTCCTCAGGACCTGGCCCTTTTGAATCACGTACTGTACAAACAGAGAATGATGGATATTCTGCTAAAAAGACTACAGTCCTCTCTAACAAAAGTTTAATATCTCCTAATAAGAGGTATTTTCAGGTACAAGGTATAACATGCCAACATTCAAGAGGAAAAGTAATAATTTTACAATTAGTCATAATTAAATATCACTTTATTAAAATGACTGGAAAACATTCTTGTCTTCCACTTCAGATATTTATTTTACAATTTTTAATTATACTTACCACTGAGGTTCTCCAACAGGAAATTTAATAGATCCATGAATCCTGAGAGCTGTATAACACTAAAATTCCTTTCTTTAGCCCACCAAAATCCTGCAGTATAATAATCTAGCAAAATAGCTTCTTTCAAAGATGTCTCTAATTGCTTAAAATTCAGAAATTCTTCCAGTTTTCTAGAATAAATTGCAGAGTAAAATAATAAAACATAAATCACATATTCAATGTTTAACCCAGTCTGCTTGTTATTATAATACTCACTGTTATTATATTATACATATATCAACTGAAAAAAGTAAACACACACCTACACTATTTAAATGTTAAGATATGATTAATGAAATAACAAAAATAAGAGCATTACAAAACCGAAAGAGAAATATACTGAAAATTCTAGAGAAAAATCAGTGTTTATTCAGGAAAGAGTTTGTAGGATGAAATGGAACAATTCATCTCCATGCTCTACTACCACTCTTTCACTCTGATTGAGACCATTTTAAGTACTAAAAAGATCCTGTTTCCCTTTCAAGATTATTTTTCACATAGCCTCTGAAGAAAAATTACATTTGAAAATTAATATAAATAGTATAATATAAAATTACTGAAAGTACTTAAAATATTTAAATTTAAATTCCACTTTCATAATGGTCAAGACATGTAAGAAGAGCCACATCCTATTTTATTGGCACACTGTAGAAATTTTTCCACTTAGTTTAACTTGAAAAAGTGATGAAAAAACACACTCCCTTGTACGAGACCATGCTGTTGCTGATACATTTATGTCTACTCTATCCAAACATAGAATTAGTTATGTCTTTTATAATAATTGAGCACATTTTTCCACATGAAGAGAGGGGATCAGGGCTAGGGCTTCATTTTGCAGTTCTTCCAGTATAACATCAGCCGTGGCTCAGGTAGTTAAGTTTTACATTAAAACAATCCTTGGCTTCTTAACTATACCTGATGATAAGGTGCCACTTGTGATCACAGTTTCTAGTTCCCTGTAAAAGAGCAAAGTCTTTCTCCCTGCTTCTCATTTTTCCTAAGAAGGTCATTAATCTCAGACCTACTGATAGGCAACCATTAGTTTTTCAGGGTTTTTGCCAAGCCAGTAGAGATACACTGTCAAATAAGATGAGTTTCTTTTTTTTAATTAAACCCTCAATAGCTAACAAAGTAAAGCATATAATCCAATCAGTTTTGTTTAAAACATGTATTCCTTTGTTCTGCATGACAAATTTGTACAGCTGAACACATGCAAGTCAGTTAAAAACACTTAAGTGTGTACTGAAATAGAAGTGGAAGGCGGCCAGCTTAACTTTCCAAGGTTTGAAACAGTCCATATCCTCTCTTTCTGAAGCTTCTGCCAACTCTGTGTTTTCATAATCAGAGCTTCTCAGGGATTTAGATTTTCTCTGATGCTGCTAACAATGCCAGTGCTCATCTTTTCAGTGTTCTGTAAGGCATGTCACTGACAACAGCATCTATAAATGATTGAGAAATTATGGGGCATTTAGATTTCCTAGTTACTCTGATTGCTATTTCTTCCTCCACGGAAGTCAAGTCCTATGGAGATGGGCAGCAGTATAAAACTTCATGACAGATGGGAACGCAGGACATCAAATTCTCATAGTGAATCAGATCTATTCTGATTTTCTAACCTTAGCTGTGGCCTTCAAACTGCTTTTCTGTATGATGAACTGTGGTAAACTAACAACATTTCAATGCTGCTGCTAAACTTAGTGTGCATAAAATACTCTGTAACTGTCCTTTTTTCAGCCAGATGCAGTATATACTTTATGTTCCAGTTGTACAGTGTATATACATACATAAAAATAGGTATGTGATCAGCTGAGACTAAGAAAAAATGTACTATCTTTCAATGCTTTCAGATCTTAATGAGAGGGTTTCACAATAAATTGCATCATTAGGCACATTTTAGTCTCCAGTGAGTTGTATGCTTCAGCCTCCTCTAAAACTCGTCCAGTAGACCAGTTCTTTGACTTTCAATTCACTAAGAATTTGCTGGTGGATACACATACTCCTAAGTGATTTGGGTTCTTCTGAAAAATCCCATCCTTAAAATGTAAGTCAGGTTGAACTCCTGGCCTCCTAAATTTAGCTGTTATTAACCACCAATAACAAGGAAGAGTGTTGCTACAGGAAAGACAAGCCAGGCTTACATCATAAGTCTTTGGCTGCCTCATATTTCCCCAGCTCACCATAATGGCTACCTACTAATACCTTATTAATTTATTATTAATCTTTCCATCCCTTTCTGAACTTTTAAAATCTTTCTGATTTTTCAATAACTCATGTTACGGTATAGAATCTTAAATGTTTTAGCAAAAAATTTACCAAGTGAGAGTTGAAAAAAAGCTCAGTAGTGGCCTGTTCGCATTTACATCATTTACATGTTAGTATTTCTTTACAGCATATTTAATATTATTGTAAACTCAGAAATCATATCAGTGTGAAATATCAGTAGGAAAAAATACCAAAGAGACAAACGAAAATCAAGAGATACAGGTAACACAGTAAACAAAGTGGATGTGAGATCAACAGTATTTTCTCCTGTTTTCATGATTAACATTCAATATTAAAGATTCAACCAAACATTTTAAGAATAATGATGTAACCTTCACAAACAAATTCTAACAGTCTATAATTTCTATTTCATTATTATATTGGTCCTAGCATTCTTAGCATTGTCACTTACTTTTGAACTCCTTCTACATCTTGTTCTGACAAAGCAGTAATTTGGGAAAGAGAAAGAAACGTCCGATTAATAATTTTCTTCTCACTTATGGCATCCTGATCTTGGTCTTCTTCCTACACACACATGTATATATTAATATAATTGTAAAATGTTTATTTCATTACACCAGTAGCTTATCTAAATAACAGTATAATTTTGAGGAAGTATGCAAGTGATTAATTCAACAAATGCCAAAAATGTAACACAGCTATAATTACATGACAGCCACGCAATACCCTAACACATTTTCACTAGAGAAAAGGTAGGCAGACACAAGGAAAATAATATTTTTATCTTAAATTCATGTGGGAACATAGTGACATATTATGTGCAGCACAAGATAAAGTTACCTTGCAAGTGAAAGCAGCAGAAATATAAAGGTGAAAACAAATCCATGAATCTAGATTTGACCAACATGATACCAGACTGCACAGTAATTAAATTTTAAAATCAGTTTTGTCTTAAGATGAGTACACATACACATTACTGTGCCATTTGCTCTCCATCCTGTACTTAACCGCATTTTCAAATTTACTGTCTGCGCTGACTCCTTCCCTAACCAAAAAAGTCTAAGATGTTTGCTGCAACACAGTGATACACTTACAAGGACCTGACACTACTGTTTCAGGGAAGGTCTTTATATTTGTAATACAGAAGGCAGTTCCTTGCAGGAAACACAAGGATGAACATGTTATAGGGGGTAACTGAGCATCAACCAACAATGCAATAGTCTTACAAAACATAGGAACATTTGATGGTATTTTATTGAGGGAGTATCACTGCCAAAAACATTCAGTCAGGGACTTCAATAAGAAATCTATGAAATAAATAAAACAGTGGGGGAAAAGACCTGTTTTACAATAGAATATGGAGGTGACAAAGGGAGGTGTCAAAGCACATAATAAATTGTGAGATGAGCCATACTATTTACAGAGGTGCATGGCAGAGGAACAAGGGACAATGGTGATAAACCAGAACATAACAGAGTAATTTCAGTTGGAAGGGACCTACAATATATTCTGCACAGAACAGCATAAGGAAAAACACTTCATTATGAAGATAATCAAGCATTAGAACAGGTTACCCAGAATAGTGCAAGGCTCTCCATCCTTGCAGGTCTCCAGGACCGAACTGGACAAAGTCCTGGTCTGCGTTCAGTGCTGGTCCAGCTCTGTGCAGGCAGCTGAACCACCTCATGTCCAGAGATGCCTTCCAGCCTCATGACTGTGAGTCTAATTGGCCTGACTTGCTTCTGCACCACACACAAAAAAGCCCTAGTAAAACATGATCACAATTTACTAGTAGCAGGCACATTTCTACATCTGTGGGACCTGGGCTTTACAGAACTGCAGCAAGGCAAAGATTGCAGAATAATGTTTCTAGCTCACCTAGAGAGACAGAAGTGGAAGATTTCCTAACATGAGCTGATTTTTCAGCCCAAACAGCATTGTTCTGGGCTAATAATCAACGAACTCCAGCACTGGTCATGGAGAGCCCCCAAATAAAGCTACACTACTCCCCCTGCTGCTACCAAACTGCAAGATATACTTAAAACTCTGGGACCCGCTGAATTACAACATTCAAGACTGATGAATCAAGACTGAGAGCAACAAAGAATATTTAGTGGACGGACTAGGCTTTTTTCCTCTAATTAAGCACTAGAGTACTTTCATATGTACTTTAATATGAAAAATTGTTCCCATCTGTAAAGAAGTCAGTCTCAGATACAATGTCTCAGAAGAACAACAGGAATGAAGTAAACTAAAGCTTCCTTCTCATAGTTAGGAGCATGACATTAGTTTGCTTTTGTTTTTATTAGCAGTAATTCAAGCAGTACAAAAAGAAGTACTCCTACAGTCAGTAATATTGATGTAATTTACACTGCATGACCTAGCTAAGAAGAAAAAAAAAAAAATTAATAGCTCCACATGCTAATAAAACACAACTGTAGAAAGATTTTTTTTTTTAATAATTAGGAAAAAAGATACGAATGTTTTCCTGAAGTGAAAACTTCAGGTGATGTTAGATATACTTTAGAAGTAGTGAGAGCTGAGTTAAAACTGATACTGATGATTTGAAAACTGAACTAATAAAAGTTCACCTTTTTCTCTCCTGTCCAATACAAAGGATACTTTATTATGTTTTTTTGCAGCGTTACATAAATGGCATATTGCCTACTGGTCAGTCAGTTAACACCTTACTGACCGTAGTTCTTTGTAAGGCTTAACATTTTACAGGTATTACCCCAGATGGACTTTATCAGTAGAGCATGAGGAGTTTAGCATAAGAAAGTTCAAGGTACAGAGTTTTCATTCTCATCAAACTATTTTCCAGCTTCTCCTCTGTGGTTACAGGGCAGGTGTGCAGAACCCTGCCACACCGTTCTCAACTACCTGCATGACACTCCTCCACCATTCAAGATCACAGTGGTCAGCTTGTAAACAGAGATGTATCAAAAGTCTTTTTTCCCCCCTCCCACTGCTTACATCTCATTCTGTAAGGAGCAGGTTAGTAAGCAGATAGCTAAACCTTCTGAAAAGAAACTTTTTATGTGAACTCCCAAGAATTTTATGCAAACTATTTTCCTCACTGCTTCTTGAATGATACTGGGTGACACCCATCACATCAGAAAAAGCTTGTCCAGAAGTTTTCTTGTGCCTCCAGTGTGTACCTGGCTTACTGCAGCATGACACTTTCAAATCCACATCATATTGTCAGGCCCAGCACACTTAACATGCTGATGCTAAGGCTCATCTCATCCTCTGAAATACAAACAGGAAGAAGGACCTCTGGGAAAATTTGCTGAAGTCTTACTATGTGGTGTTGTATTATGGCAATACAGAAGATTACAGAAATTTATTAAAAAGTAACTCCAGGTGCCTTATAGGTGACTCAAGTCACCTATAATCTCTTTCAACATCTTTAAAGGTCCTCTAGCATTAGAAACATATTCTTTAGCCAACTAAGATTTGTGGTTTAAACTGAAGTGATATTCAGGCTGCTGTAACTCAGTATTGCGGATAAGGCTCTGTAATCTGCACATTAAAATCTGACAGATTACATGGCAAAGTGAAGACTTCCAATTGCACCATTTCATCACCCGGCATCTATAACAATATTCTCAGCAGCGACATCCCTCAGCAGTGGGGGTGTTACTCTCTGTTACTGCTCATGATAAGGACGGATCAGTGGCACTGCTGTCCACTACAACAAGCACCAATATCAGATAATAAGTACTGTTCCAAATGACTGATAAGGAGCTACAGGAGAGAAAGTACATAATTCAGAAAATTAATTTTTAAAATTATCAATGTTTCTGTAGCTTAAAAGAAGTAGCGAAAGTCCATGAATCATTTAAATAGTCCCATATTTGTGGAAAGTTTCTGCTTGGGCAGAACCTACACACACTCAGAGCTAAAAGCTTATAATTTTTTTTTTTGATTGAATGCTGTTTTGTCTTTTGATTGCTTTCCTTAACGACCGCTTAAAAGAGAAGTTATTTTATATGTGTGTTGACTGATGTCAAAGAATTTACCATTTATTTTATTGCTGACTGTAGTGACTGACCGAGGTAATCCAAGGTGAGTTAATTCTGGTAACATTATCCTCATGTGTTAAGAAAAAAAACCCTAAACCAATCCTCCCAATACTCCCAGCAGCAGACACAGGCTACTGAAATACAAACTAGTATCAGAGAATTATTTGTTGTTAGTTTATTTTCCTTCAAATAATTTTTAGTTGTTCTGAATGTATAATATGTTTCTGGCTGTTCAATACATTACTCCAAATGCTTTGGGCATCTCTTGTCAAAAGCATCAAATCAAAATACCAAACCAGATCTTCTAAACCAGAAGACTAAGGTCTTCCTTGAATCTCACGGCCAATGTTCACAAAACCACCACGAAGCAGAAAATATTAAGAGAAGAGTGATAAATAGCAACTGCAAAAAACCTTTGTGTTTGGTAGGCTGGGGAAGAACACACTCTCTCAAAAACCCAAATCCCAGGTGAGTCACCCCTGGCTAGAAAAAAACACCTCCTATCATGGTGGCCTAAGCCATGACAACCCCCTGCCTGCAGCTTCGGCGAGGGCCCTTCTAGCCTGTAAAACCCTGAAACACCACAATGGAAATTTGCACCAGTGCTTCTGAAGGAAAACGAATTTGTCCTTTGGGATGCGCCCTCTGCAGCAGCTGAAACTGATACTATTTACATTCATTTGACAATGTAACACCATCCTTTACAAAATAATGACTTTCAAAAACATAGTCACAAAGAAATAGATTATCAGCTCTACAAATTATATTAAATACCTGAATTGTAAGGAAACTGACATCCTCCTGTCCTTACTCCACCAGGGAAATTAGTCTGGACTAAACTCTGCTGCCACAGCTAGACAGCTTCCAGCCCCTGAGCTAGTTCATTTAAACCTCACTCAGCTACCTCTGGCTGAGCAGTACTGCTGACAGCAGTACAGATGTACCCTCAAAGTGTTGCATATCAGTTATAACTTTAATCAAAATGAAAAAAAAACAACAAACCACCACACCACAAAAAACCCCACACCAGCAACACAGGCTGTTATTTGTATTATTATAAGCATTTTGTTATCAAGCTGTCAAATACTTCAGCAGAAGCAGAAAATCTTGAAGCTGTCTACATAAATAGCTACGGCAGAAACAGAAATGCATTCACTGTTCCTGTTTGTTTTTAAAAAGCCCCAGTTGCCCGCTCCCACAGTGGGAAGTTAAAATCAATAGTTGCTATTCTTAGTCGTAATATTTCTTTTGTTGTCAAACAAATAAGGAAATTAAAATAGTAAGACTAATTTCAGCTACATTCAAAAGAGAAATATGCAGATATATCAAATACAAAAGATAAAACCTACATGGAAGGAAAGCTTTCAAAGTACCATTATAAACAACACATGCTGATAGTGTCCTTTTAATAACAAAACAGGTTTCAAAAATTTCACACAGTCTCAATGTCAAGATTTATGGACGACCAAATGTATTATGACATTAAACTTTACTGATGTTTTCACAGCTGCAGACTACTTATTGGAAAAAATGTTGTTAAAAATAAAGTAGCAGCAAGATCAGGATTCAGATTTTCTAATACGCTTTGTGCTGCAAGCAATTATAAATCCAGACAATTAGAAAAATATTCAATTTAAATCCAAAGGAATTGTCTCAAGATCTAAGAAACAATACAAGAAAAATACCACAGAATACAGTGTTCCCTACAGCCTACGTATAGACCATGCGAAGGTTGCTTCAGCCAAAGACTGGAGACTATATGACTTACTTTATAAAAACATACAATTCCACAGCGTTTATAATAAAAATAAATAATAAAGGATTGTAGAAAATATTGCAAAGGTGATCTATGATGTGGAACAAAGTTTAATACATAAGGAACAGGAAATACATGAAAAAAAAAAAAGCTTACTGAATTCCTCTAAAGATTGCTTTTATATAGCTACAAAGTGAAAATGACGAAAATTTCAGTGGTACATCTCAACTGGATGTACAATCTACTTTTGACAGCCTGTCGTTTCCCATACAGTACACGTTGTATCCTTCCTCTGTGATCTAACTGACTGCAGTACCCCGGTGTTACGCTGCTCCAACTGCCAAAATATTTACAGAGAGCGCTAACGGAGAACACTGTGAAAGATGTATATATTTTTCATAAAGCCTTTTGAATACGTAATAATACATTTCACATGGAAGAGGGTTTATTTATTGAAGGAAACCTAAATGTTAAGCTTTTGTACTGAATATTGCTAGGGTTGCTGTGGCCAACAGCTGCAACCATCACGCCGGCTGAAAGCGATTAATCGCTTCCACCAGACACGGTAACTTCTCGGCCGTCTAAGACAACAAGGCAGTTCAACTGGAAGAAAATCACCTCGTAGGAGCTACAACTGTGTACACTGGCTTGAGGGAGAAATTCTGAGCGGGCACAAGACCTCGTACGCTCTCAGAAAGGAATAACTTGTGTTCTTGTATTTCTCTTGATGTGATGCACCAGACGAGTTGCAGGACTGTCAGAAATCACACCTCTGTCAACCGACTCAAATATTGTAATGCAATAAAAGAAAACAAGGGGGCACAAAAACAATGAGGAGGCCAAAGGCAAGAGAAAAAAAAAAAGCAAGTTTTAAGGCGAATGCTGAGGATTTGCCAGATCCTACCGAGCACAACACCGGGCTGGGGTGCAGGCGCGGCGGCAGCGCCGGGGCTCTGGCTTCGCCTCCCCGGGCTCTCTGAGGGGAGCCGCCGCGCCGCCGCCAAGGCGCCGAGAAACACCGCTACGCTGAAAAACGAGACACGCTCTGCACGGGTACGTACACCCGGTGCTGCGTTTTTAACACCCTTATACCTTCTCTGGAGCTTAGTCAAGGCATTTTCAAATAAATTACGGACATAAAGAAGGGGGCGCGCGGGGTGCCCCGCGGAGGGAGTACCTGCCCCGCCGCCGCCATGTTGTCCGCGGCTCCGCGTCGCCGTCGCCCAGGGAACGGAGCGCGGGCCGGGGGCGGAGCGGAGCCCTCAGGCCCGGCGCCATCTTGGCTGCCTCAGGGGAGCCTCAGCCCGAGGGCCGCAGCGGGCCTCCCGCCGGTGCCGGGCTCGGCTCCCGGGCGGCGTCGGTAAGGGGGGCACGGGGAAGAGCCGCGGAGCCTGTAAGAAGGCGGCAGAGGAGGAGTGAGGCAGGGCTGGGCACCCAGGGCTGGGCACCCAGGGCAGTGCCCGCATCTGCCTCCCGCTCCAGTCATGGCACACGATGCTGTGTGGGGAGGCCCCACGAGGCAACGGCATGGGAACATTACGCACCACGAAGCAATATTTCCCTGCCTGTTTTAATTTAGATCTTAACCGTTTTTCTAATCCAAACAGTGCCGGTAACTGCTGTAAGCGTTGTTTGAATAACAATTACAAGGATAGCATCATGCAGTTACCCCTGCAGTTACCCTAACAACACCCCAACATTTCCAGCTTCTTGAAAACCATGTTTGAACTAAATACTTAAACCTAAATACAGGTCCAAGAATGTCAACACCAATTACTGTAGCTCAGATGTCAGCAGGTGTAAATCAGCCTGTCTCTTGGGACCACTGGCGGGATACAGAGTTACTCCAGCTAACTCAGATGTTCATATTTGATGTACAATTTTGGAATAATTCATAAATCATAGCACATGGAAGAAGACTTGGAGACTGAATTGCATTTTCACTACAATATACATCAACATTTCCTGGTTTTCCTCTTTGACTTTTTTTTTTTTTTTTAATTCTGAAGACTAATAAAGCTCTGCTGAAAGGTTTTCTGTCAGATTTGTGTTGCATGCAGACCTGCAGCAGCAGCAACAATTCAGAGTAATAGCACTTACCTGCAAGAACAAGTAAAACACAAGCCTTTGGTGGGTGAGAAGTGAGAACAAAGAAAAAGCTAAATTATTTTGCAAAGTATATTGATGCGCTGAGGGAGCTGGTATGACAAAACAATTCCTTTGCAGTGCCCCACATAAAGCGAGGACCTCCTGGGATTCCTGCAGCTGTTTCAAGGTCTGCTACTGTTTCTGAGCAGTTTGCCACTTTGTGAAGGTTGTCATCATCAGTTTTTTAAAATGTGCAAACCACTAAGTACCTGTGTCTTAGCTGGGTCACAAGAAACGAGAACCTGCCCATTCCCCACTAAGATTCTGATTTATAGTTTGATTCGACATGTACGTGACTCCTCTTCCTGTGCAAAACACCCTGACCCTCGCTGACACACATACACCAATCGCACTTCCAAAAGGAACCAGAAATCTGTTTGAATGAGGTTCAGAGAACTGGATCCTGCAGTGTTTTGTAGAATTATTCATAGTATTTTAAAGAATTACCTAGCTCTGTGTAGAGCCCACACTGTGAGTTCCTACAATTTGTGCCATGCTCTGTAGCTGACAGCAGTACAGCTGCAGTTACTTCGCCTTTTACTGTGTATATAAATCTAACCAAATAAGAACATTATTCAGAGCTGCAAGCACCACACACAGTTAAGGTGTAAAAAATAGGGAATTAGATGTGATAGTTGGATGCAATATAACATTGTATGCCTTCATTCTGATGTTGTCTAGTTGGTAACGGTTAGGTTTGGATGTAACCCCACATTCCTCTGGTACTGAAAATGCCCAACAACTTCCATGAACATTTTCAATGTGAAAGATGTGGAGGCTCAAAGCCCTTAGAAGGAGCTCATTCCATTTCTCTTACTTAACATTAAAGGACTATATTCTTTCTTGCACAAATCCTGCACTGAGCAGGTTGATTGAAGCTGAGAACTGATTGAAGTTCAGCCCACATTTCCAGTAGTGAGCTCCTAAACTTCCTACTTTTCAATTTAAAATTTTAGATAGTCAGTGTCATAAAGGTTAGATATAAAAAAAGATACCAGCAAAAAAGATTCAACAGTAGCGTTGAGCCATTCCTTCTAATTTCATGTGGATCCTTCATATTTCCAAAACCCACATTTGAATGTACATTTAAGTATTTAAGGCAGTTTTTTAATTTCCTTCTAATACAGGACAAAGTACGAATCTTAAAATTCTCAACTAGTCCTTTCCTACTACCACGGCGGATTTTCTGATTATGGTCACAGACACTCCAGCTCAGAGAACAGCAGCTCCCATTTTAGAGCTCCTTCTTCTCCACTGTGTCAGATGCAAAGGTTCCAGCATGTGTACTTTAAACAGACCACATCCGAAACTCTGGCCTTACACAGTGTTACACAATAAGTGCTTTTCTACTTACCTGAGAAGAAACCAGAGTTCAGGTTTCTGAGGCTGTTTTGCCCAGGCCACTATCACCCAGCACATGAGTATCTCCAAGGGAATACTTTCCTCTTCTTTCCATCTTGGATGAAAGCTCTTCAGCTCACTCAGCCCTGGCAGGGGCTCGGTGAAGAGCTGGTTGCTCTCCTCAATTTTCATCTGGTCCTCAGATTTTCATTTTGCTAATGATGTGGAGAAGCATCATGCATAGCAATTCCAAGCTGCTACACTGCTGTCTTCCTGGAAATACTTTCTTCTTCCTCACTAGGTTGCATCTTTTCTGGAGGGAGAAGACTCATATGACCCGAGTCCATGTCAGGAGTGTAAAGAAGGTCACAGCTGCACGTGAACCTTTACAGGGCTTTGATGGGGTAGGTCACCTGCAATTAGAACAAGAAGAGCTTCAAGAGGGCTCCAAAATATTCCACCGAATATTTCTATTTTAATAACCAAGGTGATACAGTCTGCTTTTGTTACTCATTTGTAGAGGCCTATGAGTTTCAGCAGTAGATGAAATTCATGAATTCAGGAAAAATGAGTGATTTTTCAAGAAGCCGCCTTCTAAAATGTAAAGTTTTGGTAAACTCCAAGCCTATTCACACAAAACTCCTACAAAAGAGATCCTGTGAAAATGTTCAATTGCAAACATGTTTCCATTCACCTTTAGTTAAGCATCACCAAGCACAGTAATTGCACTTAAGCAAATTCAGGAGGAAAAGCAGATGGAAATTCCTAGCGGAGCCTTGCTTGCTAGAAAAACATCAGATGGACGTATAGCTCCCCTGGCTGCCAGCCCTCACGACAACAAATTGCTTATATTCTTGCCCTGTGGGACAAGGATCAAGAAGACATGGGCACATATGGAGATCTTGCACATGGTACTTGGGGTTGACCCTCTTGGTAACAAATGGCTAATTTGTGAAAGCAACAGTACATTAGTGCTACATGGCTCTTACTAAGGAGTCATGCATTATTGTACGTAGGTGCATTAACATAGTAATTAATCATCCTCTCCTGGCTCCTTGATAACATTCATCACAGATACTCTACGTAGGGAACAGTATTCCCTCTAGGTAATGTTCTTCTGTTTTACATATCATATATCTTCAGAGAAAAATTCAGGGCATGATTACGTACTAGAAAAAGAAACCCATAAATCCCAGGTTGTCAGAGAAACTTGTTTTTAAAACAAAAAGCTAATTCTGCCATTTCTCAGGAAACAGGCAATTAGAAGAAGCTCTAAGTACAGGAGGATAACTACTCGAGTGTATCAGCAGCAGGATGGACAGAGTCCTGAGTTACTTCGGGAGAGATGCTGCTTCTTTGAGCTCACCATTCTTCACTACATTCTGGCTCAGAATCTCCCCTGTCCATGTAATTAATAGGTAGGTAAAATTTCCTTGTGACTGGATAAAAATTTTGAGAGGCTCGTGATGTTAGTACTTGGCCCAGCAATAAGAAAGTACAAGTTCAATTTAGCAAATAATAAATTTTCAATTATTCAAAACAATAAGCATACAAAGAAATGAAAGAAGTAAAACGCATACTCTGTCAGTGATTCCATTATCCTCTCCCCATAAAGAGAAGTGGCTCAATGGAGGATAAAAACAAATATTAGATTGATTCTATTCTTGATCTTAGCCAAAAGACAGCTATATCTAGTGCCAAGAAATTGAATTGAGGTTCATAGAAATCCTGGAAATCAGATAGAAAAGACTTTAAAGGACATGTAGTCCCTCTCCAGGGAACTTGTACTTTTTTCTGCCAACAAGAACTTCAAGAAGAAATATGAATTTAACCCAGTAGTTCCAGACAGTCCCTTACCTATGCATTACATTGTAGAAGTACTGTAAATGTGCATATAACATGCAGTATGCTATCAATCTGAACTATGAAAGCTTAGGATTTTCTCCCAAATTTTACAACTTTCTAGTTCAAGAATCTAAACGATGAACCTGATGCATAAGATAAAGCAATACAGATAATTTAGAGCACAGCTAAAACAAACCCATAATCTCTGTAAATCTAAAGGACTCCTTAGAGTCACTATTCAGATCAGAACAATCCACAAAGAACTGCCAAACTCAAGACAAGAGAGAAGAAGAACAGCGCTGACCATTGAGTGACTATAAGTCCCTCGGGACAGGAATTGACTTTCTAAGCCTTACACAGTCATGAGTACGCTGGTGAAAATGAACAAATAGTTTAATGTAGGTCTCTGGGTTTATTGGGAGCACACAGGAAAGCTGACTGAGAGCTATTTATATTCTTCAGGTGGACAAGCTTCTCAGTACAGAACACACCAATTAACATAAGGAAAATTAGCAGGAGGAATAATCCAAATTAAAAAACAAAATACATTAGAATGGCAAACAGAGCTAAAAGCTGTTAAATACATTTTTACATCTATTTCTAATATATACAAATATATATTATATATTAAACGAGTACGTTAGCATTGCTTTTATATAATACGTATGCACGTATTCTTTCTTCAGACTATCTTTTGAGCTCAGATTCCACCTTCTCTATGTCACTCCTAAAGATATAAACTATCCTTAATCTTGACAAGTTTGCATGAACTGGAATATTAAATTCCATGTAAAAGATGAGATATTCGTCTTTTGGGCAAACTGTCTTCAAACTTCGTTTTCATAGTCAAAACTTGACTTTTCAGTTTGAACTATTGTTTCATTCTCTTGGCAGACCAAAGAATATAGAAAGGCCCAACTGTGTAAAGTAAAAGCCTGAAACTATTATTACAACTTAATAACATAGCAAAGCCTGTGAAAAAAAAAGATACTGATTCTATTGTCCTTGTCCTTTTGCCCCCAAATAGGAACATCACTTCTTTCAGAGATTTCATATTTTACTTCTTTCATGCCTTTGTTGTGAAGCTCTATTGATTTTTTTTGCCACCTTCTCCATATGATGTTAACCAGCTTTTAGAATAACATATCACAATTTAGGGCAGTAAGTGAAAAAATTTATCCAGCTGAAATTACAAGGGGGTTTTCAATAGAGAGACTATAATTACCCAAGACACAAGTTGGCTTGTATACTGGAGCTTACAAAACCATCTTTTGAAAAAAAATGCCCTGTGACTTTCATGCCAGCCTAGTTCTGTGTGCAACTTTAAGCTTGTCATTATTTCCAGTTTAAATTGACTGTATTTTTTCTTTGTATATTTGTGAACAGTTTGCTTGTTGGACTACACAAACAGCTTCCAAGGTGTCTCAATATTTCTTTACTTATTTAATACCAACTGGCAAGCCTGAATTACTGGGACATGTGATGTCTTAGAGCAGGATCGCAACTAGAGCTGCAATACCTGAATAGTGAGCGTGGGAAGCATATCCCCACTGTACAAGTACGTTCTATTTAAGAGAGCTAAATTTGTCACTGTGCAGCCTTGGAAAAAAATCCTAAGTGCCCCTGCCACCAGAACCAAGTAATAAAATTGGGGTAGATAGCACATGTGTCTTCTTGTGCACTTGGAACCAGAGTACAAATCAGTTGTGGTTTCTGTTCTACGTCAACCAGGACGAAATCCCACTGACTGGATGTGCTCACTCAGGAAGAATGTGTCCATGTAGTCTCAAATATCTAAGCATAAAGGTTATTCTGTGATCACCAGGCAATGTGGTTAAAATTACGATGAAGCCGTTTGTTATTGCCCTTCCCCTTTTCTTCCCTGACTCATTTGAGGTTATGGACTCATCTTGGCAGAGTACATTAAAATAAAAGGGTATATAACTCAGTAATCAGTCCTGGGAGCACTTTCCTTCCTGGGTTCTGAATTTGAAATATCTGCTGTGCAAGCAGATGTTTATAGAGAGCTGCAAGGAGGAGTTAATGTCCATATTCACTCCAAAAAGATTATGTAGTTGCATGTAAAAAATGAATTTGCAAAGCTCTAGAGAGCTTAAGTATATTACTTCTAGTAAAAATAAAACTCATCGAGGAGATGACCTGAAGCCAGCAGATATATCTGTGCTAAGAATAACTGCACACCAGCTGTGATAAGGAACATTCATGGTTTCATTCTAGAGCTGGGGTCAAATGCTTCCATAAGGTCTTTATTAAAATCAATTATCAATTTAGTTGAGACAGAATCTAAAATTAGCCTCTTGGAGAGTGAAAGCCTCATTAGTCTAATCCATTCTTGAGTTCTTCAGTATCTTGGAACTCAAAATTCAAAGATGGGGCACAGCTCATGTCAACCACAGCTTGAGCACCCAGACGTACTCTGCTGATGCTTGTAACTGTTGAGTTATGAAGAATATGCCAGTTATGAACGGCAAAATTTGGCCTGCAGGGAGCAGAGTCACCTGTGTGCTTACCATGGGAAATTTAGAAGCAGAATGAAAGCCTTGGTGTACTGTTTGACAATGTTCCTTGAGCATGAGCTTATGCTTTTCTCATTTACTTGAAGAGAAATTTGAAGGAAAATGACAAAAGTTAATGGGGTTCATTATTACAAAACAATGTAAATGAATCATCCTCCTTGTTTTAACATCTGTGAACAGTTCTCCTCCTTGCAAATGAAATGTAGGAGATTCTGCTCAAGTTCTCATGCTGTTTGGCATCTGTGCATATACTGCCAGGGATATTCAGAGCCGCTTACTTTAACAGCAAATATTATTTTACTGCAAAACAGAAAACATATCCTTATTGATATTCAGCAAGTGGTGCATTGTTGCAACCAGGATATAATTTACTCACTTGTCTGACTGGATTACATTACTCAGTGCATTTTGTGGTTTCATCTGTGAAAAATCGAACTTTGGTTCTACTGTTGTCATTTCCCATAATTCTTTAAAAACAATCTGTGGCAAAACGAGAAAAAATAGCTCCAATAGAAACTGCTTCTGGGGATGGCATTTGAAAGGACATTATTTAGAGTTAATGAATTAGACTAAGAAGTTTGTCATATTCTTTACATGAGCTGTGAGTCAGGCTTTGTATACAAGTATTTCTTCCATTCGTATACTTTATAAAGGCCACGACTTCCTTTGTTCCCTGGGAACCCTACAGTGAAAGCATTTGTCTTCAGAAGTACATGGCTTTGTTAGGCTGCGTGAATAATATTTCCAATTGTTCTCCTCAACCTTCTGGTTTGCTCAGAAACAGCCACGCACCCACCCGTTGTCCTCCCCATGCAGGGCTCCCTTCACTCAGCGTGGCAGCCACCTGAACAAGACAGCAACTCATCAACAGCAACGTGCAGAGGAGCTCAGCCTACATGAAGATGGTAGGACTGAGCCATTATTTATTTATAAAATTAGCAATTAGAACTTAAATGCAGGAAAAACGTTAAGTCCCAAAAATGGAGGATCATGGATGCTCTTTCAACTGTGATTTCTTCCTCTTATGTAAATTTTGAAACCCCCTTTGATGAAAAGATCAAGGTCCAAAACCAGATTTAGCTTCAAAAGATGATTATAGACTTTTCTACATAAAACTGACTTAAGGTTTTATCTTTTGGGTCTATCAAGCACAATCTTAATTTTTTTTCTACCTTTTGCTTTTATGCTATTTAATGGATCACACATTACTTTTTGGTAACTACCTTTTCCATGTTACCCAAACCAACAAAGACATTATTCTTGATAAATGATTATTTGAATTTTAACTGCCTCTGCTACGTTTTAAAGTATAAACTGTAACTGGATATTTTATATACATATGAAAGAAATACTTTTTCTTATGGCCACAGTAAAAAGTTGTTTTGTTGACAATATAGAGAAATTGAATGCAATCCAAATAAAGCATTTTTTAAGTTGAACTCAGCCATGTACATTTTTAATGCCAAAAAAAGAACTAAAAATCAGAGGCTGCAAGTAGGGAATTATAATGGGAACCATTTTTTCAGTGTTACCTACACCTTTTGCTGCTATTCATGAATCCCGTTATTGCTCTTGTAATGGTAATCGTAATTATTTCTGTATCAGTCCAAAAATTTTCTGTATCGTTTCATCTGATGTTAATAAAATGTAAATCATTACACTAAGTTGATAATATTTGTCTGCTTATGGAATAAAATGGACTCAATCTTCTTTCTCCCCACCCTATACAATTTTTGAAAAAATCAGAAACCAATTTTTAGCCAAGCATTCATCAGAGTCCGTATTGTTAACAGGTGTTGTGTATTTCATTTACATTCCAACACTGTGTGCATGGGAAAACTGTAATGCTGCTCCTAGGAACAAGGAGCATAATTAAAATTCTTTGTGAGTTTGATTTCCTGGGTATTTTCTTCCTTTAAAATAACTACATTGTAAACAAGAGCCAATTTCTTAGATTTGATCTATGGGTTGTACAGCTTATACTTCAGGTTCAAAATGGTGATTTAAACAATAATGCAGAGCAGCTGAATACTTATTTATAATAGTGCAGCACCTGCGGCAGATTGTCAGCTGAAAAAGCAAATCTAAATGCTTTCTAATTCTCTTGTGTATTATAATAGGAGTAGTAGTGGCCACTGTAGATACAATAGTTAGGCCCGTAATGTAACTCTTGTTTCTGATTGCATGCCATTTTCTCAGTTTCATTTCTTTAAGATTGAAAACATTCATACTTAGTGTCACTCCATATGCATTTTAAAAAGTTCAGGCACAATTCAGCTTTTTGTTAATTATGGGGGGGTGTCAATGAAATTAAATATTAAATAGAACATCAAACCCTTTTCTCATAATTTCGTATTCGCCACATTTACTGAACTTTTGCACATGCATAATTAACACAACTTTGGGGGCCGGGGTTCCTCTTGATTAAAGCTGCTGAGCTCTCTGGAAAAATTTGATCTGAAATTTTAAAACTATAACCACATTTTTCTCACCTCAGAATGTAGCAGGATTTTCCTACAAGCCTTTCAGAAGCAGCTCAAATTTAAAATTCTGAAATTGTGCACAGGCAGTTTCCTTTTATACTTGGTTTCCTCCTGGATTCAAAAGAACATTGATCATTTGTACGATGATGTGATAATTCTGCAGTGATCTGAAACACATGTTGGGAAGAAATGTAACAGCTTGTTGCAGTAGCTCCAGGACCATACACAAACCGTCAGCATGTTGATGGAATCTCCACCCACAACACGAAGTCCATTTAGATGCACAGTCCACCGAGCAACATGCAGATTTCCACCAGAAAGAATAACCGGTACGTGAACGTACAAGGACCATTCCCAACGTGCCAGCATTCTGAACCCATTAGAATTTTCAAGGAAAGAGTTGTAACTTCTATTGTCTATGAAACACCTATCAAAGTACCTATTTACCTTCTGACTGTTACGAGGCATGAGATTGGTAATGTGCTTTGAGATCCTCAGTGGCAAGGTGACAGCCAGTCTAAGAGCAATGATGCACTTCTATCAGAACAAGCAAAATCACATTAGCTTCGAGTAGCAATAAAAATATACGCAGAAGTAGAACCTGTCTCCAGATGAAAGGAAAAATAGTTTTCAAAGAGCTAATTGCTTTAGAACCCAAACAATAGAAAAAGAAAAGAAAGAAATGACTGGCTTTTAATAGAAATGGCTATAATGGAGGCTAGAAGCAATCCACTTGCTCTGGGGCGATGGGATGATGTCATTGCCAATTAGCATGAGTACTTAGTTTTACAACATCCATCTATTCGATGTATGACCTATTTTAGTGTACAGCTACAAAATCATCTTTGGAGTGCTTCCACTGGAGCCAAGGGAGTTACTCCAGGAATTAGCTTGGCCAGTGAAGTAGTTCATACATGATAGAAATACTTACAGAAACTTAGTCGGAAAAGAGTAATAGAGAGAGATTCATTCTTGCCATAAATCTTCTTGGCTTTGTGCTAGTGTTATTTGTCCACTTGAGATAGGGAGGACATTATATAATGTATATATATTGTGTAATGTGGGATAGTGGCTTTGCAACATAAACTGTCTATTAGTAATGCAAAGCAACTTATTTTCAGCTGCTAGGTCGTTACTGCAGATTTTTCTCCTGGGTTTTGACGTGTTATAAATCATGGTGAAGTCAACATTTGTTCTTTTTATCCTTCACTTCTGTTTGATTCACTCTATTGAAAATGCATATAAGCACACTGCAAGACCGCTGAGCTTGATCTGATTTCAGCAGGACAACATTTCCACTCCTAAGGAGTAAATGATACCCCACATCTCAACTCACCAGCCAAGCCGGGAGAGACTCAGACACTCCCTTGAGCATCTCTTGCTCCACGGTGCCTGTACCACTTATAAAACTCAAATGTTTTAAAAGCGCTGAAGCACAGTTTGGGAAAGCCAAGAGGAGCTGTGGCATGGTGGCCTTACAGCCACCGACCAGCAGGGTGCCAAGGAACAAGGTGCTCCGGCTCCTCCAGCACACCCCTCCCCAGCAGGGATCACGGCTCCTCTAAGAGCAGAACACGCTTCCCAAGTGCATTGGCAGCGATACATGATCAAGCAGCTTTTGGCTGTTTGGAGGACAGCTGACTCAGGGTCTGACTCACATCCCGTCCAGCCTCCCATCCTTCAGTTGCGTGAGCGCTTCTTGGCATTGCTTTTGTAAATGTAACAGTAAACGATCGCTAGCAGCGCATTCGGCCCCTCGCCAGCTGATGACAGCAAACCAAATGTGACCGCTTCTACCAGCTCACGGAACTGACATCGCAAACAAGTTGCCATATGGTCAGTTTGTAGATACAGGTTCACCTGGATTTATTTCATATGGTCACAATACTTGTTTCACATACTCTCCATTTGCCAATAAAAATAGGCAGATTGAAAGAAGCAGAAGGCTGCTACTCTCTCTGGAATAACTTTGGGTTTGGTGAGAATACTTGGGGTTATTACTAACCCTTTCCCTATAATGCCTATACAGTACAGAGCGATGTTCTCATCTGGGCTGCTGCCTTGGCCAGCTGACTCTCATCAGTAAATCTGTCTCTCCTTAGTGCAGCAGCATCTGCATTGTTGCACCAAATCCCTCTCTAAAAGGCAATTCTACGCCAAGGGAGTAGGTTTTGCGTTCCAATGTCAGGATTATTTGCATGCTTTATATTATTACTTCTACCTTATTAGATAGTAACATTGAAAGAAAGAAACAGGCTTGTAGGGCACCTGTCCTGTTCCACTTCCCACTGAAGATCCACAAATACTGGCAACTGCCACTGACAACTCTTCCATGCTATTATGCTTTCTGGGTAGGTTAATGTTTTCTTTATCTAGCTGTGAGCGTAGCCTCTGTCACCGGACATTCAAAGCAAGTGCAGGAGCTTCCTGCTGCAGTTGGCACTTGAGCTAACTTGGCTGCGTGGAATCAGAAGGTCCAGCGATGTCTGTGCCTGGTGTCTCATCACCGTCCACAGGTCTTATGGCATGGTTTCACTGAAGATTCAAAGCTGGCACCTTAGGACAGTTAGACAGGCAACATTTGTATACTTTTGGAGTCAAGAAAGCTGAAAGCAAATGGGTACGTGTTGCTGTTGAGACGGACTTGACACCGATAAGTTCCTACAGCAACTTTATTACACAAAGCTTACTCCTTTATACAAAAAGCTCTCCTAGATCCTCGTATCATGTCTTCCCTTCATTGCTCTCACATGTTGTTTTTCTTCCTCTGGTTGGCTGCCACACTTAGATGTCCTGAAAGTTGTTTACCACCTCTTTGATGGTCTCATGGGAACAGGGTAATCTTGTCAAGGCCAAGGCCAGCTGTAAGGCCATCAGGCCAGCTGCCAGCTCCCACAGGTGCAGTACACACACGGGCTGGTTATGGCAGAATGATCTCAAAATTTAAGAACTTTCATTTCCAGCTCTTAACTTTGACTCTCACTCGTTTTTGTGGGTTTGGTCAAGCCACTAACAGAGTATTTAAAAGCAATTTCAACATAAAAATAGGCACCCATGATTTTCAAAAGCATCAAGGCATTAAGGTAACTTAGACCTCAAAGTGTTTTTAAAAAAATCATCAAAGGTGTGTATCTGAACTGCTCACGCAAACTTAAGTTTTCTTTCAAGATTTGTCTCTACTTCCTTCAAATTCTTGACTTCATTATGTAATAATTGCATACAGTTTCTGGAAGTCTTCTCCATTCACAAGGATCCACTCAAAATTACTTCATTCATATTTATAAATGACAAGTAAAGCTGTAAAGCTTTTCTCCTACAATAAGAATTACTCTTTTAACATTTCATATATATATTTGTAGGAGGTATTTATTGGATTTAATAACTGCTACTCTGTGGGAAGCCCACAAAAATTAAGATTTAGCTGACATTCATTTACCCAGAAAATCCTGATTAGTGGAATCTTACATAAGAAATGTATAGAAGTAATGCAGTTTTGTATTCTCTTGAGGAACAGGCTCTGGGTATCTGGATTTTCCCTTTTTGGACAAGCACCTCCAGGGAATTTCATTACAGGAATTGAAATCCATTGCTTCTTTCTTTCGTCCTCCTCCATGCCCATAAGCCACCTCTACTCTTCCAAGACTACCAAACACAGCTGGCAAGGGGAAGTCCTTTATTTTTAAATAGTACCTAGCTCCTTAAACACTCCACGTTATGGGTTAACGAGATAAAACGATTAAGCACACTTTCTGCATGTTTTTCACCCGAGATGAGTTCCCAGTCACTTCATACCATATGTGAACACTGCAATTTACTGGATAACCAAATCTAGAGTCACTGGTAACTCAGCTGACTTTCCCTTGTTGCAGTTAGCAAGGATTAAGAAAGCTTGCTTACGAACTGTACCGATGTTTGCGTGTTATGACACGTTTTAAGATTAAGGTCAGGGCTCAGTCTTTGGTCCAGCTCTGTTCACACTGGCTTCTGGACAGGTGCAGGAGAGCTGCCTTGGGTACATGAGTATCAGTGCCTTAATGACCCCTCTCCTGCGGGAAGGATGCTGCCTTGCTCCTTACTGCAAACACATGGACATGGAGCAGTCCCCGTTCTGTGCTTTTCTAGTTATCAGCACCACTCCTTTTTGGCAGTGGCTACACACCACAGCACAACAGCCAGCAGCCATGACCAGTTGCCAAGCCTTCCGTGTAGCTAACAAGAATGTAATATTTGGCTTCAGGCTACAGAATATTATGAACCCGCCCCTTTGCATCTTCCCTCTCACTCCGGCGGGCAGGAAATGCCTTTCCTCTGCCACATTTTAGGGACAGTTTGATGAATGATGACCCTGTACTATCCTATATTTACATCAAAGTAGCAGAACCATATTGACTTGTTAGCCCATACCATTTGATGGTCATCACCGCGCCACTGAATCCCCTATCTTACATGACCGTTTGAGCTCGACAAGCTGCCTGACAGCAAACTCACACCAGATATTCTGAAAGCCTTACTCACTTTTTATAGACTAAAGCAATATAAGTCTATAGGTTATATTTGACTACTGGAGATAAATAGTTAGCAATAACCCATCATATTTCAAACTACTTGGCAACAGGCAGAGAAAGTCTTAATAGGTGCTATAATTATAAGGCTGAGTAATTTCTTTATATTTATTTTAATAGTATGTATTTTAAAGTGCCCTCTGGGAGAAAAAGATGTTTGTAGAGATAAAGCTGTAGGGAGTAATACATTCATGCCAACACGTGTAGCTGAACCACCAATTTGGTTTTATTAATTTAGTTGCTGGATTTGTTCCTGATATCTACAGCTGTATTATCCCCTCATAGAGGTGGATGAGTGGGCGGAATGAGGTTGATTACAATTGATTTAGTAACCAAAGAGTAATTTTTTCCATTGTTTGTTCAGCACATTACTAAACATGTGGCTTAATTACAGTTGCCTTGTGTTCTTTTCAGTCTGGTATTGCTTATTTTACTGAGACACTGATTTATGCAAAATATTAATTGAAATAGAAAACAGACTTACTATGAGAGCTGACATCCATGAAAACATTCGTTACTCATATTTTGCACCAAGCCTACTGGATTTCTCAGGGGAGCTGGTGTTTACAGTTTAATTTGAACAACAGGGGCTCCCTCCTCCCAGAAACAGTGGCAGTGCATGGACAACATCCTGGAGAATGGGTCAGAAGAACTTTACTTTTTCCAACAGCTGCAGAGGGAAATCCTCAGAGTTCTTCAGTCAAAGTCTCAAAAATGTGCTGAGGTAGCCATTCCGTTTCAGTATGATTGCAATAATTGTATGCAAATGTCTCATTAAAAGTAATTCAACTTTATATGGCTATAAATAAGCTACTATGCTGTTGTAATGTGTTTCCAGGCCATTAAGTAGTTTAATAAAGATCCACGGATTCTCTCCATAGGTTAGGTAATCAAAAAAGCCACCAACCCCCCAAAAATCAAGCGACTATACATTGAGAGATCTTGTTTTGTTTTCAAAGTCATGTTTACAATTAATCTTTTTGGAAGAAATTATTTACTAAATATAAATAGAAAATAACGTTCAGTCAGAGAGCTCATAACTCAACTTATGCAGGAGGAATGTTCTTATATCTCATATCCTAGTCAAGATTTTCATTCAATCTATTGAATTTTGTCATCTTTTTTCATAAACCAAATCAAATATACAATCAACTTTATAATCAGATAGTAAGAATACAGAATTAAATGGTTTTGCAGAGAGACACAGAAAATAATTCTGAATGTTTTTAGGAGAGAGAGTGAGAATTTTGTAACCCTCACTACCCACTAACAGGATTCAGATATCCACTCTGAAACAATCCAAATATTTCCTGGATAAACTTCTTTACAATTCTAATATTAATGTTTTTAAAACATATATCGGTAATGCAAATAAATCTACACTGTACACAGTACAGGTATAGTCATAGAAACCAAGGCTAGACAAGGAGGGGAAAGCAAAAGCGAGCCTCAATACCAAAGCCAGGAGAAACAGCAGAGAGGAGGGTTTGGATGCTGCCACCAGGACCACATGCAACACCTTGGCAAGAATAAGAACCACAGAGCAAATCCAAAAGAGAATTTAAAGTTTGGCCTATGAAGAGGTGAGATCTGGATACACAATTTCTCAGTGGCATCATCAGGCAACTGAAATGCATGTGCACGGCAGCACTTGCCTCCTGCACTCGATCTACCTGGCCTAGACTTCACCAAGATTTTCTTTTGCTTGGTACTTATAACTAGGATAGAAAAATCAGCAGATTTCCAAATAATAACAAGAATATTAGTCATTATTATGAGGCCATAAAGGGGTGTTAAAATGAATGCATGGTACATTTTTGCCTCAATTTAACCTCCCAAGATTTTCAAGGATTCAGAAACAGAAGGAAGTACAACTGGACTCAAAGGAGAAAATGAGAGGGAAGGCAGGAGGGAGGAGAAGAGTATGCTGGAAAGGGAGGAAAATGAAGGACATGGAGTTGCAGAACTACTCAAGTTCAGTCAGCTCGGAACGGATGCCAGGTACAGGTGGACAAGCCACCAGGTCTCCAAACAAGGCATCTTGGAAGTTCTAAGCCAAGTAGCTAAACCTGAGCAATCCCCAGTCCGGGCAGTTCCTAATAAAGCTCATGTGCAAGGGGCAGCACTGACAAGAAGGGTCTGGTTTTGTAAAGCTTTGAATATTGTTTTCAAAATCTCTTCAGCTATTGGAGACTTCCTTATGTTAATGTCTTGCATCCTCCAACGGTTTGTAGCAGCCTATTAGACATCGATACACCCCTAAACTTTTCCACCCCTTGGAGCAAATTCAGAGCATGAGGCAAGATGTGATTCAGTGATACAACATACACAGTGACAATTTTCCAGAATGCAGTTATATAGGAGAACACGATCCAAACCCATCACAGTCCCCCTCACACAGTAGCTTAGAAACCTGAACCAACAGAAGAAAAAAACCAACAAAACAACACAGAAAGAAAAAGAAATAAACAACTCCAGAAAGAATTGTTAATTCAAGATTGCAATATAATCTGTATAAAATATTTAAACTGTTTTTCTATTTATTCCTGAATACTAGTGATTAAAATGCAGCCATAATACACTGTGTTGCTCTTTTTTTTTAATCACAAATGCAATTTTAAGCAAGTAGACAAACTCCAGAAAATTAAAGTGAATATTTATGTCCATATAAACTTCTTAATGGCAACATTCTTGCTGTGAGCACAGCAGCTGAAGAGGGTGGATTAAATTATTTTGGCCAGATCCTGTTACTATTGTTTTCGTTGGCAAAATTCCCACTGACTTAATGGGAGCTGGATTAGATCCTGACTTGAATAAAGTACAATTCTCAGATGTGTATATAACATAATCACTGATATTTCATATTCCAGTTTTCATGTCTGTTTTCCCTCTGTGAGTTTTATTAATGCTTTGAAAACACTAATCAGGTAAACTATATACCAGTGATTAAAGGTGTGCAATCTTGTGTTTCCAGAATTTAGGGAAATATGTGTTTTACTCGTATTTGGACTCAGAAACCACAGTCTGAATGATATCCAACCTCTAGAGTACAGAGTTTCAAATCTTGGTATGTTCAGTTCCTCCTCTTGCAGGCTTTGCAATGCATATGAATAGCATTTATTTAAAAGGCTTGGGAATTACAACCCATTCGGCAGTCAACAGATGCTGTTGGTAGGGTATTTTCTCTCTCTTTACTATGTCCATCATTCAGGAATATTCAGAGCACCCTGGATAAGCTAGGAAGCTCTTGGGCTTCATTCCTTCCATCTTGAACAATGATCTCATACAGAAGAGAACAAGAAGACAACGCTGTTCTCTGAGCCTCCAGTTATTTTAAGAGGGCACATTAATGCATGTATAAAAGATACTGCTTCATCAAAGGTCTTATATTAGAAGTAGTAATTCCATCTCCCTTAACAGTTTGCTTCAGTGACTGCACTTCTTCGGGCAGATACTGCTCCAGCTTCCTATCGAATTTGGGACAGCCACTGACTCACACCGGCAGTTCCGCTTCAGAGGGACTTTGTTAGAGAGCATGCTCTTAGCAATCTTTAAAAGTGGCTTGCTGAGAACAGCGAAGTCAGATGTGTGTTCCAAGACAGTTTGCATGTACCAGACATGAAGGGTGAGGTCTAACTACCTGACTTCATACAGATACAGATATAGCTCCAGGAAAGAGAGAACAGGCCTGGAAGGAGGCTCAGTCAGAGCACCGAAGTTCAAGCTGTCCTTTAAGATACCTTGATCCTAGAAAAAACACGAGCCGAAGCGGTGAGCGTGAGATGTTCCCAGAACCAGCACAGCTAATGGGAATTAGTAACTGTGATCAGGCTCTGGCTTTGCGTACACTGAGGGGAGTGGGTTTTCTAAACAAGTACTCCAACTCTGTGGAGATTTATCTGTGATTACCAGTGTCTCATCTTCGTTTCAGTTTGGGAAAGCAATGTTACTCTAAAGTGACAGTGTAATTTCCTATGCAGAGGCTGTTTCTCTCTCTGACTCATCTATGTATTGTATTCCAAGATGTAAGTATGAATCATAGATAACTGATAGAAAAATGCAAATGAATCCATTAAATTTTATTTTTTATTATGCTTTACAGAGAGCAACTTTTTTTTTTCCTCCTGTGAAACTTACTGGAAATAAATTGGATCAAATCCAATTGAGAAATCTTTGCGTTACATAAAGCCGCAGGGTTTTTTGTTGTTGTTTGAGTGTGGCTGGGGATGTGGGGGTGGCTGTTAGCACCGTTGATTTTTATTTCCTTGCACTAAGTATACAGCTGAAGCTTTATGGCAAATATCATTAGCAGCAATGTAGTTAGGGGTTTTTTGTTTGTTTTAAATGCAGTAAAAGGGATTAAAAAAAACTGACTGTAAGGCTATAGGTAAGATTTTAAATACAGTAATTCCAGGGCTAATACCTAGTGTTTACCGAATAAGAATATATTTGAGAAATTCACTGCAGGCCTCCTTTAAAGAGAATGACCTGTGGTAGCAGGTTAACCCTATAGCATATGGGAGAAGTTTAATTATAAGAACAGAGAAGTCACTTATGGTGGGGAACCTTTGAGAAGATTGTGAGCACCAGCAACACTGAGCCAGTTCTCACGCAGTAAGTGCGAGAAGGAGCCAGCCAAGAATCAAGTATTCTCTGCCTGACGCTGTTATTGACGGTGCCTGGAGTCTCGTGGGGAGAGAACCCAGGGGATGCACAGCCTGCAAATGATCTTGGGACCATCTCTTCCATCTCCAGGGACAGCCTGGGAGGAAGAGGATGGTGATATCTAAAGAATGCCATGTGGTCTGACTGGGACGGTTAGGCTAACCTGTTGATTTCTCTCCTGGACTGTGACACCTGTTCCACAGAACGATGAGGATGAGAAATTCTAAAATCTGCATATATCTATGATTTAAGTGTTTTGGTATCTGAAGTGTTTGGTATCTGAATCTATCTAGTCTCTGCACTGCCATTTGGTTTTAAACTGTGATGCCAGCATTCATTTAGGACTGCTTTGAAGTTCAAGGGGTGCAGAACCAAACCTGTGAGTCTAATTAAAGCCACCACATTCACAATATCAGATACAGAAACAAAGACCTCCTAATTTCCAGTGCTGGAATTTTACCACGGTTTTATCTTGTCTCAGAGCTTTTGTCCCTTACAGAGAACCCAAATTAAAATGCATGGCTTTTTTTGATATATTATTTTCTGTATGTGCTGCTTTTCCTATTTTAAGACCATAAAACTGATTCAGAAGAAAAGGAACTATTATGCCTGGCATAATGACCAAAACTCAAAATACCTTTTCCTGGAGTCCCTGGGGCAACAGGGCATTTATTCCTTTGATGGAATTAAACTGACAATGCCAGCTTAATATTCTTTTATAAAGAGATTAGAATAGCTTGTATTTAACTGTATTTTGGGATTCAGCAAACGTCTACCTGTCCAAACCTCTGCTTTCTAGAAGGACTATTGCTAGTTCTGTTTCCTTACAAGAAGAGGAATTTTATAAGGTAATTGTCAAAGAAAGAAAATATAACAATGCAATGCTAGCTCTAACTTTATGCTTTTTGAGACACTATGTCCTAAAGTGAAAAATAAAATATAAACTTCATAAATCTCAAAATCTATAATTAAGAACAACACCTGACAAGATTACTTTTTTTTCCAGCTGACAAATAAATGTCATTTTTAAAGGAAATCTTCCACAGAGTGATAAAAACAAACAAAGGGGCAAAAAATGGTTCTGTCTTCATTGGTAGACAACAGGGAGAGGTTTTTGATAAGTACTTACAATGACTGTGCTGTTGACTTGGCACACACATCAAACGACTGACAGACTTGATTCACGTTTCCGTGCAACGCAAACAGGGACACGGAGGGCAGACCCGAGCAGCTCCCAGCGAGTAACTGAAGGCAGCGCAAACAGATCCTGAACAACAAGCAACGCGCAGTTCTGCTGTTATTAACAAGAATTGCAAGCTAGACATGCACATTGCTATTTCATGTTGGCTCCTCAGTTACTTATCTAATCTTAAAAAGTCCTTTTTGTCTTGGATCAGGGACTTCCAGAGGCTAACCGGTACAGTTACTCAGGAAAAAGCCACGATTTCTTGTAGCCAGGGGGGCATTTTTGCAGTAACTGGTATCAGTTTGCAGAGGCAATTCATCCCCTGTTGTTACAGAAGTAAAAACGCCTTTGCAAATGAATACACCTTGACCCTTACATTTAAAGGCAACACAATTGCATTGTGTCTTGCTTGATTAGATATTGCTGCGGTGGATCTCCATAGTCATTTCTGGGTTTGGAATACTGTTCTAAATAATACAGTACAAGCAGTTCTGTTTTTAAATACAATACGCTTTTCTCTGGTACCAAGGCAAATGAATAGGAAATTACTAGCATCATAGCAAATCACACTCGGTCAATACGTTATGCTTTCATTTTCCAGATGTCTGAATTCGAGTCATTTCCTCTAAAGATGTTCATACATCTTCCAAGTTAATAATGCATTTTCTTGTTACATCTTATGGAAACTTACACTATTATATCATTTGTAGCAAAGTCAGAGGCAATACACATTTAAAACCAAGAAACTCAGGACCCTGTGCATTGGGGGAGGCTTGATAGAAGGATTAAAAGTAATCATTATTCTAATTCCCAATTCTTTGCTTTGGTCACTAAACACAATCAGTTCTGTGTTCACCTCCAATGTGCCATATCTTAACTCATCTAGGTCAACTATTGTCCACAAATACTTGGGGAAGGTGGGGGGAAAAGGGAGTCTTGCTCGAAACAGAAGATGTGCCTAAGGTTAAGCACTCTGAATGCAGCACTGATTAGGGATATAAAATTCTAACTTCAAGGAAGTACGACATATCTTAAAGTGGGCACTAAAGTAATTTTTAAAGTGAAAGAAGGAAGAAGTCAAAGGCTTATAAAAACGTTCTCTTTAAGCTGTCTTCCCCATAAAGGTGGGAGTTTCTATGAAACATACTAAGTGTCAGAAAAGTTTCCTTGGACTGGAAAACATTAACCTAGGGCTGCATTTAAAAGAGATGAAGCTATGTATTTCTAATATCTACTAGCTTACATCACCATTTAAAACCAAGAAAATTTAGTTTCAAAAAGCTTATTGAAATAAAAATTTTATCCAGGTGTTTTCTGTTCCTCTACAATTTTTATGTTCATTTTCACTGAAAATTAGTTTAAGCGAGTCCCTGATTTGGGAGCTCCAACCTTCTAATCTGTGAAGAAGTCAGATAGCCCATCCAGGAAAGAAAAGCAATAATCACATCTGGAGGCAAACAAAGCACAAATCACTGCGCTGGCAACCAGCCAAGACAGTAGGGGACAAGTGTAAAAATATTACTGAAACGGCAGTACAATATTCTAACCACATGCTGTTAACAAGACAAAACAAGGTTGAACATTATTTCTATTGTCACAGATCACTGCATATGAGAAGGAAAGAAGAGGGGGGACTTGCAAACTGAGGGTCAAATTCAATTGTGCGATAACAGGGAGCAAGTCCTTTGAGAGACAATAGGAAAGTAGCACTTCTTTATATCAAAACCACACTTAACCCACAGGTATTCCAGTTGGGAAGGGTTAAGTATTCAGAAGTCGGTATTTCCAATAAGTGCTTTAATACTACATTCCTCTTTTAAAATACAACCGCACGAGTTTGAAGCAAATCAGGCTGGAATGGTAGAAGGCACTTGGAATGCTACACACACCAGTGACAGTTTAGTTTGTCATCAGAAAGCAAATATAACTGCATGAGATGAATGCTAAAGCACTTCATTATGTAAAGATTTACATGATGCATAAAATTATTATCAACTAATGTTTAAATATAAGCAAGACACTCCAGTCCAGCTCAAGGATCCATTATTTTAGACATTGCTCAGAAATAAATGGGGTAACCTTTGCCACAAAAAGTAACTTTTAAGATATAAATTTTAAAATAAGAATTAGATCATTACACAGGTGAATTCCCGGATGATTGCCGTGCAATCTGCAATAGCCAATGTAACCTGCCATGATAGCCATCACTACCCTTATATTAAAAAAAGCCCTAATGATAGCAGGCAGGCAGAAATGCACTGACTTAGAAGACAAGCAAGACATGAAAAACTACTTCCAAACACTGGGTGCCAATGTATTATAAGTCTCCATGTTTCAAGCCGGATGAAACAAAGCTACATTTTTCCTTAGAACCTATTTACAAGGTTGTAAACTATTCTAGAAGCAAACACTAAACACAGCAAGTGGAAATCAGTAATTTGGTGAGCTTTTCAATTAGGGATGGAATTCTGAAAGAATTTGTGACTGACACCAGCTGTAATAAAGTGGAATTGCAACTAAACACTGAAATTACACTTCAAGAACACTTCAAGTTACCATTGCTTTAGATTCCTGTGAAGGCCAAGTAAGCCATCAATTCAAATTAGTCAGAAATGGGTACCTTTGATATATGGTTAAAGAGAAAAGGAATTTTCTATAAATGCCAGGAAAACAAAATGATTAGGCAACATACAATGTCAGAAAGAATATGGAGACTTAAAATGCTATTGTATGAATAACATTCACTATCAAAATGGCCTGTTTCCACCATAGACTAAGTTAAGATCATGTCAAAGTAGATCTATGGAAACAGGCAGTTGTGGTTGCACTTCAAGTCAGGTGGTTGTAAGCCAGCTCCAGGCAGTTCTGGCAGATTGGCACCAGCGCCACAGAGAGGAAGCCTGTCTGCGGTCTCCAGATGGGCATTTGCTTGGGCATCAGGTTGGGCGATAGGCAGAGCACACACCAGGCTACCTACGCTTGGCCATTTTGATACATTCTGAGCTGACCAGCAGATGCCCACATCTGTACCCCACTCTAGGAAAAAAAACAATTGCAACATATTTCTGTGAGAGTGATAAACCTTAAGATGAGAATCCCTGAGTTAAGAGAAGCAGAAAGGGCAGACTTACAAACAGCATTAAAGAACCAACTAACACAAGTGCCAGGCCTCCAGGTAAAACAGATTTCAAATCGATTAGCATAAATGGAGCCAAATTGAGAGATTAACTTTGTGCTATTG
Organism: Pedionomus torquatus; assembly: GCA_013398155.1. Taxonomy (NCBI): domain Eukaryota; kingdom Metazoa; phylum Chordata; class Aves; order Charadriiformes; family Pedionomidae; genus Pedionomus; species Pedionomus torquatus. Next base: position 217,464 of record VZRU01009540.1, on the reverse strand, counting down.
TCTTACCACCTAAACCCTCAGAACTACTTGGATGGTATTAGCTGCCCAAAGAGAATCTTTTACTAAGGGTTTGTGCATACTTTTGCTATTTCTTGCCAGGGCAATAATCTATTTGGAAATTATTTTGCCTGTAAAGCAATAAAGCACTACTATGTGATAGCTTTCAGTCTGGTGACCACCTTGAGCTTGATACCACACATTGAACAATGGCACACAATACACGAAGCGAACAGATTTTCTTTTTCCTTAGCATAGGAAGCATATATTGATACCCAAGGGCTGTCACTGTAAAGCAGACCCCCTTATGCTATAAATGCCATAAATCTAGTTTCTGTAGAAGGAAACCACTGTACAACGTGCTCTTTGGAGGAGGTCTAAGAGGAAGAGATAGAAGATTCAGAAACAAATCAGAAAGCTGAGGGGGGAAAAAAGCGTAAGAAGTTTGATGAAACAGGATGAAAGCCCTATTGATGAGACACATTACTTCTATTCCTGTCAGCTTAAAGAAATTTGCTGAAGCACAAAGTACATATAAGTTGGCAAAGGAAGCATGCAGTTAACTGCCTGATGAGAAAGGGAGGCAGAGCATTCATCCTTTCTTCTGTTAGCCAATAGTTAGCAGTGGTGTGACTTATTTAATCTTGTGTTTTCTCTGAGAGCAGATAAAACTGAATGGAATTATGTTCTGTGCTGCTACCTTGTGCTTGTGGGGCAGCACTAATAGGGTACTGTCACTGCTTGGGGTGGCTGACTTACACACTCGTGCTGGAGGGCTGGTCTCTCTAGGGTCCTTACAGTTTTCCAGCAAATAGGATAGAAGACACAATAAATTGCTCTGAACCGGCATTTGTGCTCCTGATTTGTTTTACCAACACAGGATACCTGTACAAAGCAGACCATGCAAATTCCCCTCTAAATATCAACCTTCTTCCAACCATTTCCATTCCTGCCCTCTTTTTTGAACTGCATCACAGTACTATGAGTGTGATATTTTCTGTCACATAAAACCACATCACTTAAAACATTTGCAATATCAACAGCCTCTTAAAAGATTATTTTGGAAATCCATTTTTATTTTCCAATAATTTGTCCTTTCCTAATTCTGTCACATCCCCCTTTCCCTACCATAGCTTTTTAAGTCTGCTCCTACTCCTAATTCCTTGTCTCGCAGCCAGTGTTTGTCCGTGATGTAGAGGATAAGGGATTATTCATGAGAACACAGTGGCCCCCACCCATACTCTTTAAAGCAAATGAAGAAAGATGGTAAAAAACTGCTTTCCCTTAACACATGGTCACAGTTTAGAGTGAAAAATAAAAACTGCCTATAAATCAAAAGAACTGTTTAGAAAAATGTAATATGGAAGGCTGGCTGGGAAGCACGTTTTCTTGTTTGCAGGCTTTATTTACTTATTTATTTTAAATCAGTTGGGGATGAAACTTATACACATGAGGAATTCCTCACACTGGGGGAAGCTCAGCAAAGCAGATACTAGTATCAGCTCTATAACTGCTGGTAGCAGCAGGAAGCTGGTATGCCTGTTTTCTAGGCCAAGCAGCACATCCAGAACCTGACTGATGGCTCTGCCATGAACCTGTGCACCTCCGTGGAGGCATATGCATATTGGGCTGCACAGCTTGGAGAGTGCTCCAGAGCTGGGGGTCTGGATATATCTCAAAGCCAGGCAATCCTGGTTTGGGGAACACCACCCTCCATCAGTGGAAACTAGTGCTGAGGAGCCTTCAAAAAGACAAGGGGCACAGCAGGCTTTAGTTACTTTTCTCTGCCCCTGCTTAACCCCTAAATAACTCTGAGAATAGGTAAGCACTGATTTTCTGTCACCAAGATACAGTACAACAGGAAGAATCCATGCTCACCCTTTTCTCTGCTTTGTGTGTCTAGAACAGTCATCTGGGTGTTTCACCTGGTGGAGTATCTGATCAAACTGCCAATATTAGAGTATGTTCATCAATCATAAGAAATAAACCTGGTCACAAACTCAGCTACACGTGACAACACCACCAAACTAATTAGATTCTTGATAGAAGTTTGGCATATTCCATCACTTTGCTTTGTTTTAAATACCTGATTCTGATCTTATGTCTGTTTTGCACTGGCACAAGTAGTTTGACTTCAGTGGAGCTAATGCCGATTTGTAGCAGCAGGCAAACCGAATAGGGCTCTTCTTTTTCCTTGGCAATGTGTCCCCAGGGAAAGCTTGTCCATCTCCAGCAGCTGTTGTGTTGCTACATCTGTCTAACTTTCCTTTTTAGTGTCCATTTTTTCAGTTTTTTTTTTTTTTTTAAAATGTCAATCAGTATGAGATAACATCATTCAGTTTTCCCTGTTGCAATCAAGTTTTAGCAATCACAGCCAGATGTTGTTTTCATTACAACCACAACCCCTTTTTCAATAAAGATTCAATGTTTAACTATCAAAAGCACTCTTTACTTTCCTTTCAAATGCCATATCTTAATGCTTTCATAATCTATTTCACCCTGACATCCTGTCTGTCTACAAATACGGCATGTTTGATCACCCCTGAATGTTTGCCTTTGTGCTCTTTCCACTTTCTTTTCCTGTTTCTTCTGCAGAATGTACTTTATCCTCAAACCAGGTCAGTCCAAAATGCCACAACACATCTCTCTTGTCTAGAGATACTTAGAGATCGTTAGATAGCAGGTGGGGGAGGGCAGATGGAGGCAGATAAAAATTTATCGATTTCAGGATCTGAACTTTAAAGAACTGCTTGATCCTTTTCTTTCAAAATTCTGCACATATTGAGGAGAGATACAGTTGATATATTCAGTATTATACTCTGTGTCTATAGGGATACGTTCCTTCACAACCCAACCTGCATTTGATTTTTATGTTATAAAATACAGACAGTTCGGCATCTAAGGGAATGTTTCTATAAGGCATGAAAAAATAAAATACTTTAAACAAAATCACCACCTCCACATTGTACATTGCTCAGGGGCTCTTATGCGGCCACATAGTTGTGTTAACAAGAGGATATAATCTTACTCATGGAGAAAAGTAAGAACAGAAGGTCAAATTCCTCTCTACAGAAGAGGGGGTTTCACACATATAGCCAGGGTGTGAGGAATTCAAGTAAGCCTAGAGCAGGCATACTGAACGAGTAAGCAGAATAAAATTTATCTGAATGACTTCATGAACTATGTAATCATTTCGGCCTTGAGTGCAGGCCAGGTTTGCTTTCTCCAGTTCTGAAGAGCCAATCTGAAGAAAGGAAAGAAGGAGCCAGGGCCGAGCCTTTACCATTGTATATTTGCCAGCTCTCCTCAATTGAACAGTAACTGCACTTCCCTGAAGGAGCTGCCTGGCTCTTAGAAATGTAGGTTAGAGTAATATGTGTCAGGTATAAGAAAAGGGTTTCAGAGCTAATCCTGTATTCAATTTGATTGCAAGATTAATGCCCAAATGGTGCTAGATATGAGCAGATCTTCATCATATAATATTTTCTCTCTGCAGAATATTCTTATATTCTTATTTAGGGGTTCTTATTTAGGCTCCAATCTTGCAATCCAATCACGAGTGCCAGTTTTTATGTCCAAGAGGATAGGCATCTAGTTCCAATGAATTAATGATGCAGGCTACATCCATATAGATAAGACAAGGACTAAGGTAAGGACTAGACTTACTTGGAAGGAAATGTATATTCCTTAAAAAGGCTTGAGAATTAGACTGTAATCAGTACCAGGTTTACTCTGTTCTGCTTCGAAGAACCTGGCATGTGAAATCAATAGGAAACAAGACAATGAAGGTATTTGTCATCACGCACCTCGTCATTGTTCCAGCTGCTGAAAGGAATGCAGGGTGGTGCAGCAGCTGCTAAACAGAGAGCGAGCAAGTGTAGAAATACCTGGTTTATAGAAAAGATTTCTCCTAATCTTTTACCGCTGAAAGAAAATTCAACTTGTTAAACTAAAACACAGCTCATGAGTACATCGGCGAACACGATTGAACAGCTAAGTAAATTACTCAACTCTCCTTTTCAAAATTCCATTTCCATTTCAACTTCTGCAGTTTCTTTGCTAAGAGCAATGACATTTAACAGGATTCTTTAGATCATTTCTGTAATGCAATGTCCTAATTACAGTAAACGTTCTCTGTGTTTTAGCAGTAGCTTGATAAAATTGATTTGATTTTTCTTTTCATTAGCAAAGAGAAAAAAGTTAAAGCCATGGTTACAGACAGGTTGGAAAACAGTTGCATTATGCTTAGGAAATGCTACAAAGAGAAGAGTTGAAAGGAGACCTCAAGATATCAAGTGTTTGTTGTTAGCATGACTGAAACAAAGGTATAACCCACTTAGAATACATTTTGGATATGTACTCATATACTTAAGAGCTTTCAGTAGAAAAATTACAAAACTGCTTAAATACAGCTAAACACAGCTATTTGGTGCTAAGTACTCACAATTTTATATGGAACAGACACAATATAAAAATCACAGGCCGTATGAGCACATACTCTTGGGCGCCCAGCCACAAGAAGCAGCTCTAGCTGGTGATCCACCTCCCAGCTGTGGATTGTTTAGAATGGCAACATGAAGGCTGTTGTTCAGATTCTTTGCTTTGAAAGATAAAAGAATTTCTATAACAATCCTGGCGGCATGCAGAACACATTCCACTTGCACTGTTTAATTTCTGCAGATCCGTCCTTGGGTGCAATGCCGACATCAGCATTTTGGCTACGAGTGACGGGGACATGCACGGGGGTTCTGTGCACTTATCATGTGGCTGGGATAAGGTGCCTCACTCCCTCATGTTTATGATGGTGGTTGCTAAACCATCAGGTAAGGTTTCTGGTGGAGAGTCTAACTAAGGTATGTTTTTAATGTACTGGATTGACTAAAAAATATTAGAAGAAAAATACTCGCCAGCAGTTGCTGCTGGGAGAAAAGAAAGAGCACGAACTACATCTCTTTTGCCTTAGCTTCCATTTACTACCTGATTATAAACACTAAACCTAGTTAAACTGGAGCGTTCCCTGTTTCAAGCCAAGCCTTACAGGCCAGCTACTTTACAGCTCCATTTGTCTACACCATTGCCAGGCTCAACGTTCACTTTCTAAAGTAATGGTGATGAGCTGGTGGCTCTGTGTTCCACATCCCCAGTGGTCTGCCACAGCTTCCGACACCGCACAGAACAGAAAGGAAAAATCTTCCTGGTCTTTATGAAAATCACAGTCCCTTTCTAGACAAGAAAGGAAAGTGGCTTCTCAGCAACAGGTAGTTGAGAAAAACAAGCAAGGCACTTCATTTTTTTTTCCTCTCTCTCTCCCTCTTCCCCGCCTATTTAGCAGGGTTGAACACGTTCTCAGCTCAGGGTGCTATTGTGAAAATAAAGTCAATTTATGCAAGATAAATTTATGTTAGATAAGTGCTTTCTATAAGAAAGTATTTTTTAAGTCGTGGAGCCAAAACAAACTTTGAGGTAGGAATAAAGAAACAGGATAAGATAATTTCTCTGTTATCACATTTTTGAGTGTTACAGTAAGGAGGGGGGAAAAAAGTCACTCAACCAACATATCTGACAAATATGTATTATACAAGTATGTCTATAAGCAACTATAAATGACCAATCCCACTATTTGCTTTCCCTTTTAAGATCCAACTTGCAAACCTTCCTCAAGCACAGCTTGCTCTACAGGGCAACTGCGCTTTGCTGGGAAAAAGGTTTCAGGCCCTGGACACTACGGTCATGTGAATGAGGAATAGTGCCATGTGTGAATGGGTTCAAGGTGAGAAATAGAGCAAGTCATATATTCCATTCCAGTTTAGGAATTTGCTGTTCACTTAAGCAGGACCAGATCACGACCAGTATTTAAAGATTATATTCATTTCTAATGCAGAAAGATGATCCTAGGGTGGAAAAGAAGATAAATTACAAAAGGGCTTTTTCTATATCATTGTGTTATTCAGATCGATTAGTGAGAACTCACATCAGCTTTATTCATGTATCGAAAGATGTCCAGAACTGTCACAATTTTACCTTGTATCTATGTCCCTAAGTGATGTATTATGTACTACTATTTCTGATAACATTAAAAATGCAGCTAAAAAAATCCTATTCGAGAAAAATCTGAGGAAAAACAGGAGTATAAGTTATCCTAGCTAAGTGCAGAAATAATTTGTGAAGTCTGGGGTTTTTTTCAGTTGTGGTTTGTTGTTGGAGTGTGACAAGCAAGCTGGTTGCCCTAGAAACCAAAAGAAATCTCAGTGTTGGGGCAATCCATACAAGAGATGTGGGACACAGAACTTGACCAAGGCAACATCAGTGCCCCTGGGGTAACAAAGCTCTATAAGAGCAGCAACGTGCATCATGGTGCAGGCACTGAAGTCCCATCTGTGCTGACCTGCCACCGCAGAGCTCCCTTCCCAGGCCACTCTCCTGAAGCCGGTGCCTGGACTAGATCACCAGGATCCACTGCTAAAAACAAGTGAGGGATCTCCTCTCAGCAAGAACACTCCTGCTTCCCTCACTTTCCCCTGACCTCCGCCCAACAATATTGCAGCAAGTAAGTCCTCAAGCAAAAAGGGCATCTCAAAGGGCTTTTGCCCTCTCCATCCTATGCAGAAGCATAAGTGTAAGACAAGGCAAGAGGGACTGAGGGATACAGCTTTCATCTTAAGATGAAAACCTTTGGAGAACGCTATTGTGCTTTCTCTGGAGCTCTGTTCCTCTCACTATAGAGAGAAGATAAATATGAGCTCATTTCCTATTGAAGCACACAAAAATGTAAAGTAAATATTGCCATATATGCAGAGGATTTCATTTTCTGTAATGGCATCCAAACACCCTTACCAGTGTTTAGCTCACTACACCAACTCAATTTTATTCTTGAGTAATGGAGTCAGGTCATCAATTTTACAGGACATTCTCTCAATGAGCTGTCAGATACATGCCAGGATATTTCAGGTGGTGTTACTGAGCTATTTGCTGGCCTGCCTAAGCGGCAATGCATGAAACACAAGCTTAGGATAACTAGTTCAGCATGGTGCTCCCTGCCCAAATATAGACTGCATTGAACCAAAAGTATTGGGGTATTTGCTTAAATAAAACAGCTCATGGGAATTTGCTATCTGCTACTGATGATCTTGAGACAAAGATCATTAAAGTAACTTCAGTCTGAATTCTCACCCTCACACACAGAGCCCCAATTTTTACCCTCTGCATTTGTCAGCACTTGGTATCTCTCAGCTGGTTCCACTGTCCAGAGGACTCTGCCTGGCCCCCCACAGCAGCCTCCATCCCTCCACATCTCCCCTCCAAAGACACAGACTGAAATAGCTTTGCAGAGTGTGGAGGAAACAGGGTCTGCTGCTTGTGCAATTAAAGGCTGCAAGAGAAATTAGCAGCTTAGTATCCTTACCCCTAGCTCTGCTCCCTGGTTCCTGTTGAAGGATCAAAGGTTGAGGGAGGGAGAAGAGGCTTTTGCTGGATCTTGAGATGAAATGGCAGGCCTCAGACCCGAACCACTGCTGCTCTTATCTTCTATAATCATTCAGCTGCTTTGCACCTGCCCTGCCTCTCTGTAAAATCAAGGAATGTAAAGGACTGCATTTGGCCCTAAGCTATTACTTTGCTTTAATTCTTTTCCCAAAGAAAATTCGCTTCAACAGCTTGATATCTTTTTTTTTTTTTTAGAATAGATGATATTAACTCCCTCCTGCAGATAAGACTTCTGAGTTTTAAAGCTCCCTGTTTTCATTCCAATACTTTGATTAAAGGTTTGAAGAGATTCATTTTGGCCATTTTAACTTCTTTTCTCTACACTAAAGGCTGTAGTGGAGGGAAAAAAAAAAAAAGGCAGCAAAAAGAGTCCTGAAACAGAACTTCCATTCCACTTTTCTCTGCTACACATAGTAAAATTTCAGTCTCCAGAAAAAGTTGGGATGGCAGCACACCAGGCAACCCACATTCCTGCTGTTTGATTATTGAGACACAACCTGAGCATGGGAAGATACAGGTAGTTGAAATCACTGGATCTGTGCTGGTTCAAATCACAAATGGCCAAGAAGCAGTGGTCCTATACGGAAGCTTTTGTCAGAACTGAACTGTTGATAGGACAATGACAACAACAAAACAAAATCAATAGAAAACAAATGAACAACAACCAAAAAAACCCCACCCAATGTGCAGAAATAAATTCAGCACCTTGTCAAGGTAGAGGGAAATATCAAGTTAAAGGGCCAGGTGCTGGGATGCACCAAGACAGTGCAGTGTGTGCAGCCCGGGGTTACCCGCAGGGGAATAAAGATACCTCAGAGCATGCAATTGGCCACTCTTGCCATATACCTGCCGGGGGTCTGACTGACAGTGTTTCACGTGTGTTAATTTTGATCCTGTTCACAAGCTTGAGGTTGGGTGGCACCTCCCAGGTTCATTTTATAAGCTGCCCTGCTTTCTGCTTTATTAGACTTATTTCAGATAATAATCAATTAGATTTTGCATATATGTAAGTACACGCATGAAAGCTCGCCCTTAGCGAGGCTGTTTTTAGCAAAGTCTGCCTTCCCACCCCAACATAAAAATGTATCTTAGCAAAAATTGTTATAGAGGGAAAACAAGTACATTGGAATGAAATTATTTTTTAAAAGCGTCTCCTGGAAATATTTATTTTAAAGTAACATAACCTGATCTGTAAGTGTTATTTCACAGCTTGCCAATAATAGCAAACACAACATGCTCCCCTACTCCTGTTGCATTACCACATAATAATTGAAATGTTTTTGTTTCTTTGTAGTGGATTAAAAGAGTCAGTAACAGCAGACACTACTTAGTTCTAATACAAATGTGGTTTTCTTTTCCTTAATCATGTTTGCTCCTTGCAATGAAAAACAGCTCATAATTTAGTTCCATGTCAAATAAATATACAACTAACCCCCATCCCCCAAATAAAAATCCACTATGAAGCTTCAAAATTCTGATGCATTTTTAAAATTCCATACCAAGTTTTTCAGACTTGATATTTCAAAGAAATTGCTTTTTGAGAAACTCAAATGCTACTACTATACAAAACAAAAACATCTTTTGAGATGCCTATTGAATATAATCTCTTCTACAGCTTCTATCAGTACTTTCTTTATTTACCTCTTGACATGTATTTGACAAATTAAAAGGGTTCAAAATATTCTGTTCCTTCCACAGAAACAAGCTTGCTATCTAATAGATGGTGAGGTACCCACTACAAATTCATACCCACCAATTTATAAAGGAAACTGGAGTACTTGCACTTAACCTGAAAATCCTCTTTAATCGTTGCCATTCAAATAGTACCTGAAAAGACAACCCCTCATCTGGGAAATTAGAAACACATGTAGATTAGTTTTCTGTCTCAGCTGCTGTGGTTCCCTATTCCTACACACAACCACCATGGCTCCTTTGGCCCAGAGTATCTTCTCCATTAATACACTACTTTTCTCCTTCAGGAACACGATCACAGTAACACAGTAATAACTGCAGTCTGTGTGGCTGCTGAGGACTGCTGCTTCCTCTCAAACACAACAGCAGAAAATAAGGATGAGGGTAAAAGGAAAAGTAAAAACCAAAATAAATGGGCCAAACAAGGAAAATGGAATTAGTCTGGGGGACGTTTCCATTTAAGCTAGTATGGCTCATATCAGGAACTCTCTTTCCCTCTCTCCCCACTCCTGCCTACCTCTTTTCCAAGGTGTTTTCATTTCAGGTCCTGCATTTTATAAGTTTTATATCACTTGCATGATATTGAAATTAATCCTTTCATTATACTCTGACTTTGCCACTGTTACCATCAGCTATATTACTGTTTGTTTCGTATGCGAAACAGAACTTTTTTACCTCTCTGGTTGCTTTTTTCACTCCTAATTCACATTAAAAAAATGTGAGATTTCTTAGGCCATTGGGGAAAGCAGAATCCATCAGAGCAGAATTAAGAGGTTACAGGTATTGGGCAAAGCTGCCATCACAAGCTTGAAAAATTATAATTCTCCATCAGTGGCCAGGCTAACCATCTTTTGTTAGGGCGTAACAGTGTATTGTATGTTCAGCTAAGTCTGTAAATTGGCTTAGCAATAAGTAGTCCTTATTTATATTTTTATGATGCAAGAGCTATATGATCATCAGAAGGTTTTGATTTTTATCCTGGTAACTTCACAAGGGATTTTATTGTCCTTTAAATGCTCTCTCTTCGTATTTAACAGTTCTATTACTAAAATTTTCCTGGGTATTTTGTTTTAAATAAGCCTCTTATGTGTTAAGCCTTAGTATCTATTTATTTTGTTTTTTTCTGCTATCAAATACTGTTTCCAAATTATATTCAGATGTTCCAAGGCCTGCACATTTCAACTTTAGAGCACAGATATAAACTCCAATTTGAGGAGGTTTTTTTTAACTATGTTAAGACTTCATTTTTTCCTGGTAGTTTTGTTGGGTTTGGGGATTTTTTGGTTTGTTGTTTTTTCTTTTCTTTTTTTAAATCACAGAAGTCCATAAAACTATGTTCTAGATGCTTGGAACAGAGGTTTAAGAAACAGGTTATTCCCTTTTGAACCCTAAATCACAACAAATAAAAAACTCACACCCCCCAAACTTACTCATACACATCGAATTTTCCTTGTGGGCAAGGGACCTTAGTTATCTTCCTTGCCCTTACTTTCCAACAAGTCTGCCTCCCATTTTTCCTTATTTATTTCCCCCCAATGTCTCTGGAAGTCGTCTACTGACCACAGCATGCCTGGGCTGGCCACAACAGCCAGGGACAGCAGAGGCTGGCAAGGAGAACAACTGGGCTGCTGGAGACCTGCTCTCAGGATGCCTTTCCTGCAGAGCAGCCTAACACTGAGGCAGGCAATGAGGGCCTGGAGCTCAAGAACTACCTGGACAAACACAGCAGAGCAAAGGTAGCGGATGAAAGCAGCAGGTGGGCTTGGGGTCACCTTTGGCCAAGGAGGCAACAGCTAGAATTACTGCCCAGGTATGTTGTAGGTTGGGGCTGGAATCACTGTGTATCACTATGCCCTCCCTATGCTCCCTTCTCAGTAACATACTGTTGGGATAGACTGTTGGTGTGACACACACATATCCAACCTTGCAGATATGCTTTTCTAATGGTTCAAACCACTATTCTTAGTGAAGACCTCAAAAACCACTACCACTGAAGACCTGGCAAAATAGTGGCTCTGATCTGCATATAGATGCCCTCTCTGCACTCCTCTTCTTTCCACTGCTTCTCCACAAGCCTCCCATGATTTTGCTCTTCACTCATAAAGACAGCATAGTTTGTTTCTCAGAATGGAGTCTGGCTAGAAATCTGCTGAAGTTCTTCACTGATGTTCTCTGAGAAAAGTGACAGTATTTTTATTCCCATCAGAACTGGTCACTTAGTTGATTATGCTACATAATGAGTGATAGACCGAGCCACACGTTCTAACTCGCGTTCCCCAGTGACTCAACATCAAGTCTTTCAGCCTCTTTTCAAAGCTTATAGAAAAAACAACTCTAAAAGCTCCACTCCATCAAGGGTCCCTTTAGGCCAAGATGAAAAGCAGATTCACATTTATCAATCCTTGAACAAGAAAACTATCAATCACTGAAAATACTTAATGCAAAGCAGTGAAGAATGTTTGCTAAAGGCAAACAGTACTGAGCACGGAGTTGCTCAGGAATAGAGGGTAAAGTCAAATACTGATTGTCTCTGCAGATATGCACAACATATACATGACACAAAGACACACTGCCCTTTGCCTAAACAAATCAAGATCTATAAATCATGCTGACACTCACCACACTTAACTCTCTCACCTGAGAAATTACAGCATTCTTGCTGTTTATGACTTGCAGGGGTACAGTGGAATAGAGTTTGTCCTTGGGAAATTTAACTGTTTCCAGGGTGTTTTCAGGGGTCTGGTAATATCAGCGAGCCTTACCATGTTGCTGTGAGGGGTGATGACATATTGCTGCATGGTATGCAGTGTAATTGCTGTTGCTGGAACAGAGTACTTCCAGTTTTTGCCTTGCCAGCCAGCAAAGGCAGATCTAAGACTGCCTGTTTACACGCAGCAACATATTTCTCTAGAAGAGTTTGCCGTATTAACTCTCACTTGCCGATTTTAATGAGACCAATTTGTACTGAAAAATGGATCCATGATATAAGGCAATTACTTAGCACCACATGTGTGCAAGTAAAACAACTTTTTCAGGAAAGGAATAGAGTCAGTCACCTCTAACAAGGCCTGTGCACATAATCTAATCTCCTTTGTTCTGTGGGGTTCCTAAGATGTCTATTCTAATGATTTCCAATTTTGGATTTCAGTTATTTCCTTTATTCAAAGAAACCAGCCTTTTATTGACTACACTGATCTCTCGGAATGGAAAATGCAATATATTGCTAAAACTAAGGTCCACGGACAATTAACATGAGTTACATTTACTCATTAAGTCATGTATTTTGGTCTCTGCAGTGCTGTGGAAGCCTTTGAAATATGCCCTAAGCAGCTACAACAGTATTTCAAAGACCCCCCTCAAATTCCCACAAATTTATAAACGGTGATACTGAGCAATTGACAATCTTCAAGAGACATTCTGTAAAAAAAAATTGCAACAATTAAATTAGCACTGATAAAAGATCAGAAAGGGTAGTATTATGAAACCATTTTATTCAGCCCCATGAACACTAACATGGTGACAGACTGATTTCTTTCAGGTTGATGTGTTGCAATTGATTGACTGCAATATCTGGGAAGGTGTATGCAAACTTCGGTTGTAGCTGTTCCTACATTTCTGACTTTCCCTGATATCTAACAAGTGATTTTACAGCCTTGCTCCTGGTTGTCGAAACATTAAAAACTTTATGATTTGCTACTTCTATCATTCCATTAAATTTGATCAAAATGGGCCAGCAGTTATTTAGTACAGAACAACAAAAAAACCAACAAAAACAGCAGACTTGTTAGTATAAGTTTAAAACTGACCCAAATACCACTGCAATTTGAAAGAATTCCAGCAGTTAGATTCACAAAACGTTAACATATATATAAATGGCAACATATAGTTTGCAAACAATCATATATCAGGAACATTTTCAACAAGCCATTGAAGTACAACAATTTTTCCTTCCTTCATACTCAGATGCTCTCTGACCAAAAAGAAGAGTTTGCTCTCAGCCTTTGACGGTTTGGATCAATGCATCTCAGCAGATTGGGTTGGAGCAGACTAGCATACAGATGGAGCTGTTCTAAATTATACCAGCTACCTCTAATCTGAGCGTACGGCCAGCGAGCTGAGGACCATAACTACCTCTGATTCTGGTTACATCCCTGTCGTGACTTGAAATGGAGGTGATGGTGTGGTGTCAAGAGAGGCAAGCCGTTTGCCAGGAAAGTACAAGAACTCTCTTATCACACCACTTGCCTCAAGATCAGTAGAAACAGAACCAAACAACATAAGCACTGGCATATAAAGTTGATTGTTTGGGTATGTGCCCACCACTAACATTCATGCTGATTTTTCCCCTGCATATGGATCGCACACTCATTTAAAAAAAAAAAAAAAAAAAAGAAAAGAAAAAAGGCAAAGCACAGCTCTCATTCTAGTCCTGCATTTTGGGGCCAGCTCTCAACTACAATCCATTCATTCCAAATGAGCTAGGAGCATAACTGTAACTCAAATGCAGCCACATGGCATCACAGTTTAAAAAGAGAAGCTTATAGTAGTTAGAATGTGAAGAATTAGCTTAGTAAAGTGAGAGCAGCTGCATTATTTGGTCTAAAAACTAATGGAAAGTGAACATGCATTACAATTGTTGGGGAAATATTTGTTAAGATACCTATTTGTTTTCTTTCTGATTTTGGCAAAGTGTCTAGTGGCATTATTACAAGAAGAGCTTTTGCAGCAGAACTTTCAACAAAGTCCAAATGGGGAAATGCTGAAATTCTCATGAAAAATATCTACTCTTGTGACATTTCCTGCCTTGTGTTTAGAATAGAAGGGACTGAACAGACATCTAGAATGACTAAAACTAAATATTTGATGATTTGTGTAAATATAGACAAGCAGAGAGAGAAAAGTGCCACACAGTGGTCACTTGAATCACTTTAGTTTTCCTCATTATTTCCTCCCAACTAGGCCAACAAAACTGCCAAAGGGAACGCCTAGCAGAACTGTTTGAAACATCAGCTCCCTGGTGACCTATATATCCCTATGTGGTTATACACTCAACTCATGTTGATCACTGCAGCTTCTTTAAAATCAGTGCTTCTACGTTCAACATCTGTCCCAAGGATTTCAGCTTTTTTTCTTCTTTTGACCAAAGCCAGTAGCATCCCATGTCTTTCTTTATGGTGCGGTAGCAGCTTCAGGTGAGTAAGGGTTACGGTGACAGTCACCTGTCATGACCAAAGCTATTTATTACCTGCAGCATTGTGCAAATATGATTGGGATACAGGGTATATCAAAGTAACCAAGGAAATTCTTCTTAGGCTGCAGCACTGTATCATACATAAAACAACTTCATTTGCTAAAGCTGTACAGTGAATGGGTGAAGTCAATACAGGGAGAGAAAGGCAGAAAACAGTTTACAGACCCTGAGGCTACTGACAAGGAGAAGGCAGGCACACAACCATCTTATTGGACAAATAGCTCGTTTAAAAACACAAATTCAGTTTGTCTTATATTTGATAAGGTGTAGAAGGAAAAAATTTTAATCTGTCAGAAGCACCTGGCCTTTCAGCTGGGAGATAAGGAAACATCAGCAGGAGAAACAGCAAAGATCTTCACACTTTTGAGCATGATCATCATTAGGTGCGTTGTAATTTTCATTGCTGTTTACTGAAACCATACTTTTTGGGCAGTTTAACAATCACAGAAGTAATCAGGGGGAATCACTGATGAATACTGCATTTCATGATGCCAATATTGTATTCTCATAGCATTTCCTGAGGGTGTTGCTAGCGACCCTCTCACTATGCTTATGCATTTCGTGGCTACCTCTGTTCTGATGATTGCCAGGCTTTCCTCACAGGGCTCTGGTGTGCACCTCCATGGTTCACATGCCTCAAGTTTAAGCTCTCAGTAAAATATTTTAATTTACATTAATTTCTATAACTGTATTATGAAATAATTGAAACTTGTGCATATATATATTATTAAAACATGATAAGCACCTTGTGTAAGCACCATATTTGCCTTCAAATAATTAATTTATGCAACCATAAAGGAGAGTTCATTACAGCAGATCTGCTCTGCCATGCACTGTCATACAATATATCCTGAAGATATATGGATGTTTGGACAGAACAGCATTAGAAGGAGAATGTGGCTTTGGATGACACAGCTGCTCAAGGCTGACTTCAAGTGTTGCCTTGGTAGTAACTGTACAAAAGCATCCCATTGCTCTTAGCTTCCTCTTCAACCCAGGTTATGGTCTTAAAAACCAACCAAAAAAAACAACCACTGAAAACCAGAGAGAACCAGTCCAGAATCTACTGTTTTCACTCCCTAGAAAGGCCCGGCAGGCAGAACCTCCCCTGCCTTTCAGCCATCCTTGTTGGCAGTACCAGCAGCCTCCAGCTGGGCATCTGCTTGGAAGCCGTGTGCCAAATCAAAGGGCCCTTCACTGACCGTCACTGAGCTTGTCACACCAAGAGCTCTTGGTAGGAATTTCCACAGCACCATATCAAGACTCTTGATCGCGACACTCAAGACAATTATTATTTGTATATATACAAATTATATACTCAAGGTATTATTACCCCATTCATGATGCTCATAAATCTCTGAGAACATTTCAGGTGCTAGGTTAGTTTTAAATGGTATCTGTGTGTTTTCTGCTGCTCCTCTGTTGTCTCCATTGCACAATAAGGGACTAAGTAATCTAAGCAATATTTACTAGCACTACCTGTTCATCAGTAATATAATAAAATGGTAGACTTGATTTGCAACTACAGCCTTTCTCTAGGAAGCTAAAGGGTTATCAGAAAGTGGCTCTTCCTTACAGCTGTGATGACCTGGGAACTAGGAGAGCCTTTCACCTATACCTTCTTCGTTTACATTTGAGGCATGTCAAAAATCTAGCTCTTTTTTTTTTTTTTTTTTTTTTCCTGTTAGCTGATTTACAACTTTTTTTTTTCTCTTCCAACTTCATGAAATCTTAATTTCTGGCAATTTTCACAAGCTGCATTTTAGAGTTGTTCCATCCACGTAGTGACTTCATCACAGAACAGCCAAGATAAACAATTCTAGGCATTTCATAGCATTTCATGTATCTCTTGATAATTTCCAGATTTCCCTATATTTCATATGAATCTCGTAACATGGTATCACACATTTTAGTGATCTGTTGTTTCATTCAACAGCTGTAATGACGTGTTCTCCAATTTAGATTTTTCCAGTTTATATTAAAACTACAATGCCTCTGATTACACCGGACTAAAAGTACTCCTGAATTGGTGAAGTTTAAGATCTTCTCTAACACCCAGTTAGTGTAAAGAAAAAAGTTTCAAATAACATAATTTATTGAACCATTAATTAGTAATTCTATTTCACAGACCTTTTCAGAATGCCTAAGACCTGTGGAAATAGAAACTTCTTAAAAAATTAAAGACTAAAACATCCACTTTAGTTACACAATAGTGGCACAATACTCTCATGTATTAACATACGTGTTGAAAAAGCAGAAGGACAACAACATTCTATAAAGCTGGGACAAACAGATAAGTTTAGGAAATTTTTTTGAATGTTAAAGGTCAGTGTTTTCAGACAATGGGAATTACCTTATACTCAATACTTAAAAGAATTAAAGTCGCTCAATTAGTCTCCTAGCATTAGGATTTAGGAGTCTGAGTTTAGGGTTCATATTGGAAAAGAAAAACAAATTAATCAAGGTAAAAATAACATTGTGTTACATAGTTCATTCTCTGAAAATCTCTGAGACTTCGAGATAAGTTTGAGAACAGATGCTACCAGTTAAGTAGTGAAAAAAAATCCAACTGATACTGGGGACATTAGTGTAATTTATGCCTTCAGAAAACTGATAGACACATTTCTGAAAATCTTTAAGTAAGAAGTAATAATGGAGCTAGTCAGCAATTTACCAGTAGCAATTAATCATTCTTACAATATTCACAACATTCAGTTTTGTTCTTGTTATTTGAAGAAGTAATGATTAATTGATAAAAGTTTAGCAAGTGCACTAATAGCAGGTGTGCCTAATTGCAAACTCTCAGGGATAATTTGGTCTGAGCTACTTTATGCTAATTTGTACAGCATTAGTCAGAACAGTCTGTAATTTTACTTTTCAAACAACTTTTAGTCACTATAATCTAATTAAGAATTTTAACTAGTTATTTGTATGAACACTGCTGAATTGTGGATGTGAGAACCTTATTGCCATAAAAGATTAAAGAACAGTTCCTTAAAAATACGCCCCCATCAATTAAAAGGCCTTGCTAACTGGTTTCAGAGATAGCTCTGTTTTAAAGTACTTCTAATGGTAACATTTACTCTGATCTCATATAGTTTGAAACCAAACCCCATTGTTCATATCCCGCATCTATACTGAACTGAAGTTTCCTTTTAACAGCAAGTACTTCTCTCAGAGGCTGAGCAAACTCAGTGGAAAAGGCTGCATTCAGCTACCTGTTACCCATTTCTGCAGTTGCTGTGCACCCAGGAGGCTCATTGAGGTAAATGAACTCAAGCTACAGCGCAAATGACTGTTAGCAAACAACCAGACAGACAAGTGCTTATTTAAAACAACCTAAGAACTGAACAGAAGAATTTTTTCGTTCAGTTGGTCTTTGGGCAAATCAGCTGCATCAGCTCTTGTTCTTTAAAAAGATGTCTTTACTTCCCACTTATTGCACCATTTAATATTGTGGTTTTTTCAAGCAAACCGGAGTACATGCCAGGATTTGCTACCTTTTCACATATGCCATCTGAGATCAATCGGAAACCATGCACCAATAGCACTGGGGCTCATACCCATGTATAGCAAATACGATGGGAATCCACCCCAGCTCCTCCCTCTCACTAAACCATCTTCCATTCCCGAGTCACCTGCCCGCCTTGGATTCCTCCTTGCTCCTGATGTTAGGCGGGCAAAGATCTGGGCAGGTACACAGTACTTAGAGAAAGGAGTTAGGGGACACCGAATGCAATTTGCATGCATGAAAATACAGCAACGCCAGCCAGCTGCAGAAGGACGATCACAGCTGCTGACAGCGCCAGTCAGTGCAGCAAAAGCTTCACGTGGCCATGACTCACAAACTATGACGATAGACCTCAGGCCATGAGGGAGTGGAACAGAGGAATCACAGTGCTCTGCACTTCTGTAGGTCCATGGGAACTTGATTCGTGGCTGAGGCCCAGTGCCATTGGGTTCAGCTCCCTGGTTGCTCCTACATAGTCAGCAGCCTCCCAGGGCAACACAACCCTACTGGCTGTGGTGGGAGTGCTCGTCTGGACTGCCTACAAGCTGGGGTCTGGGAAATCCCATGATCATGCGGTAAGCCCTTCTGGATGTGGCAACAAGTCAAAACCACTATGCTCCCAGCAACAAGTCCTCTTTTTTTTCCAATGCCATTTTACAGAGCTAGCTCCTCTTGCAAAGGGCAAATAAGAATAGCAACACTACCATTTCATATGGAGTAGGTGGACTTCTCACAGGGTGTTTAAAGACCTGCTTCTGTGTGTCAGGCTTGAGAAATGCTCAGGTCTCTTCCATGATACCAGATGACAATTTATCTCCTCAAATCATGAAAATTAATGGTCGCTTCAAACACACTTAGAAATACTCTCTGCATATACTCTATTTTCTTATAGAATTCCATGCTGTGGATTATCTGACAGCTAAAAAGTGAGTGCTTTCTGCATTTCTGGTTGCCCCATTGGTGTGCAAGCTGATCACACAACAGAACTGGAAGCAAGCCACAGCTAACTCCTCTCATCTGCAGTTCGTAGTAATGGTGAGGAGGTAGGATGTGGTAATTGATCTGAAACCAAAAGCAGCTGCCAAACAGATGTTCTTGCCGAGGCATGCAAAACTTCGTGCTATACATCTTCAACTAAAATGACAGTCCAAATCTGCTAGCTAGTGGCTAAGCCATCTTCTTTTGCAAGGCTTTAGGAAATATATGTATTCCAGACTAGGTTGTATATAAGAATTGCTGAACCTTGTGACTAGGATGGGAACTTCCCTTTGGGATGCTGAGTATCATCTTGTGTTTGCCTTTACTCAGTCTATAATAAATAAAACTAAAACCTAGATATTGCCAGATTACTGTAAGAATGGGTGACCATTACAGGCCCTAAACTCCTCTCTGACAAAGGTCATGCTACATGCACAATATCTAGAATTTAATATCTGAACCCAGTGTTTAAGCAAGGAGCCCAGACTTGACTTCTGTAGAACAGCTCAATAAGCTGGAGAAGCAGCACTTCAACTTAATGTTTTTTTCCCCCTGCATTATGGTTATCAAAATAGATAAATGCACAACAGAGGTCCATTATCATCTCTATCAACACTGCAAGTGGGCCAGGGAAGAACATTAGAGATTCGCTTCCCTCAGTAGCTCTTTGAATTTTCTCTCCCCCTTCACACACATGCCCTTCTCATACCGCACCATTAAGAACTGGATTTCAAATTCCCTTGAACATGACTCATCTATTACTAATGCACTCATCTTGGGCAGAAAAATAACTTATTTTCCTGCCTGAGATCTGCCCTTTGCATGGCTTGAAAATAATTGTCAACTCAGTGGCTAAAAAACCGAAAGCCAGTGATTAGCTTTAAATACCAATCTAAGCTCCAGTTGCATTATTCTAAAACTTCTTATGCCATAAACATCTCTGCAGCACCCAAGTGCCTTCCAGTAGTATATGAAGCAACCATGACTAACATCTGTCATGTGTCATTAGTACTTTCATCCCTCAAGGGGAAAAACATTTGCAGTGAAGTGTTTTGTTTTGGTAGGAAATTAAAAGAAAAAACTGCACACAGCTACATGTTTATCTTAGAGGAACCAAGATCAAAGAGATGCCTTTTGCACTTGGAGCAGGATATGATATCTGTGAGGGTCCCTAGCCCTTGGGAAAGTTTACGACATGGTCTTACAGCGCCCCCTTTGGAAAGTCTGCTTTCTGGCACAGGGCTGTCTCTTGATCATAAGGATGTTCCATTAAGACTAAAGAGAAAGCCATCAACCACAGCTGTCACTGCCTTTTAGCAGGCCTGAGCCTAAGCCGTAGGTCTCTGAATAGAAGGGTTTGATTCACTGCCAAAGAGTAAGTCAGCACAGTGGAGAAGATGGGTTTGATGTGCTCAGGGAGCTCATGGTGGTGAGGAGACTCCTGTGCTCTGTGGAGCTTCTGATACTTCAAAAGCTTTATGGTGAGGTACCTCTGATCTCCCCTAGAAAGGTGTCTCATCACAAGAGTATCTACAAATGCCCTTTTCAGCTAACTGGAGTCCTTGGCATCACGTTTAGCTTCTCCCATCTATTCTTCAACCATAAGCTAACTATGCCATATTGCAGTGTCCTGGCACAGTACTGGGACAGGTGTTTGGTCATATGTAGAAAAAGACAAATAGTATAGCCAGTCCAGCCCTCTTCAGGCAACACCTGGACAAGGACTGAAATGGGAAGAGTCTGCTTTAGTTGCAGGTACAGTCTCTCACCAGAACCTACTAAGAAGGCCTCAGACTAGCTGACTTGGTTAGGCTTGGAGAGTGTTTGTCAAAGCCCAGGGTGAGTTCCTCCCTGCCAGGATCATCCCTGCAGTTTTTCAGTTTCACCTCTTGGCCCAAATCCCCATTGTTCTAGGACTGCAATATCAAGCTTCAGTTCCATTATCTCTAACTTGGCTCGCAGCCTTTTATTTATAAGGACCTGTTGGAAAACTTGTCTCTGCTTTAGCAATGCATGTAATTTCATAGTAACTGGTTGTGATGTTACACGTAATGTTGGCTTACAGGACTGTCCTTGAAAACCTGGGGCGATACAGCATCATCCTTGACAAATGGTAAAGCCCCACCCAGATCCTTTTTTACCTTTTGCCCCCGACATTTGCAGAGATTTCCTGGTCTACATCTCCACAGCCAGAAGAGGAGTTTGATTCATCAGCCTATTTTTAGTCTGATGTTTAGCTTTTTTCCTCAGCAGCTTCAGAACAGCACATAACAAAGCATTAAACCACTTTCAGTCCAGTAGACGATATCATGATGGTTTCTGTGCCAAAGCCTGTCAGCACATCTGTCTTTCCTATGCTGGTAGCTTTGCTCATGCAGCCATCATGTATGGAACAGGCTCCTGAGCAACACACTCTGGGCCAGCTCTGCCTACCCTGCTAAGGGCTCAAAACTGCATTTGTGCAAATACAAGAGAAATCAAAAACTCAATTGAAAGCTTGCCTTTGGAGGCTCATGCAAAAAAATGGAGTGAACCCACTCAGAGCCAACAGTTTAAGTCTATCCAGGCTCATCAGGGACACAGACCCTGTATTTTAAAGGATGTTTCTTTGTTATACAATAAATACCTGGCAAAAGAAAGATGTATATATTTTTTATGTTATTATTAGACATTTCATATTTAGTTCTTCTCATACATGCAAACGTTTTATGTCTGTACCCATGGATGGTGTGTAGTTGCTGTAGTGACAGAAGTATTAAAATATCTTTAAATACCTCCATGGAGACATCTTTTTTAAACTCTTTGGTGCAGCTATATTTATACCAATAGTAGTTGCCAGTTTTTCAAGGCTAATTATTTTGACTTATGATATTTTCCATATTCCATGAAGTACCCCTTACTTAAAATTCTTTAATGTAACCTCCTCTTACCAGTACTACTAGTGTACGATGCATAGGTAATGCTGACTAAATATCATGTTCATAAACTAAAGAAAATCCCCATTTTGGAATGCAATATTCATGCAAATTAAGAGGTAAATGGCATCAAGAGTAAGTGTGGGCATAACCTCTTTCCCCCTCACTAGTTCCTGGTAGTGACAGATTGAAGAGGTCAGATGCACTACTGAACAAAACATTTTGAAAAGCTGGTACTAAAAAGCTATTCATATTACTAAGATGGAAAAAGATGAGTTTGAGGGCCTGCATCAACCTGCAGAACAGCTGGTAGCAAAAGCCAACCCACCCCAAAAAATCCACATACAACCAAAAAAACCAAACCCCCCAAAACACCATGAAATACCAATTTCCACCACCCCAACCCCCCAGCTGAGTTCGTAAAGCACCTCTGCTACCACTGAGTCAGTAATCCTGTGCCTTCTTTATTTCCTTTGGTTAGCTGCCTCAAGATACAAAAGGAAGAGGCAGGGACGCCAGGTTATGAAAAGCCAACTCTCTTTGATTGTAAACATATTTATCTACAGCATAATGCTTCTCTGGTTTCAGTTCCCAAAGGCCTCATTCTTTAAATGTTCAGTTTTGTAACCTTGGTATGTAGGACTTTCAAATTTCGAAGCTTGCCAAGAATGGGTGGACAGTTTATCCATATCCTCCACAGAATGTGGTAAGTCCCATCAGGATACCACAACATATTCAATTTATTGCTAGATATATTAACTCATGCTTCACTACTGACATCATCATAAATGCTGCCCCTCTCTCACCCCCTGCTACATTTGCAAATCTGCCCTTCAACATTGCCAATGCAGTCTCAATTCTATTTTATTTGAAATCCCAGCCACATCTTGCCCTTTTGATTGCTCATCAGGCTCATGAGCTGACTGTTACTACAAGTTCAAGAATGCACATCCAGCCAGCACACTGCAAGATTCTTGAACTTGTAGCAACAGTCTGCACAAGTCTTGGAGTCTCTCCCTCATTGTCCAGGCTCACTTCTTCCTTACAGGTGCCTCTTTCAAGCTGTCTCAAGTTGGGCCTGTTTTGGTGCTCCTAACTTAGCTATGATGGACCTCTCATTATACACTAAAACCACCTAATTTCTACATCTGGTGCAACAACTTTCTCTTCTGACTTCTCACAGTCTGTAGTAACAGTCAGGAAGTTTATTCAACTCTGCATCTTATTGCAAATGACAGTCCCACCACCCTTTAATCCTTTGAATGGGTGATCTCTAGTTAACCAGTTCAGGATAGTTTCATTAAACATACTGTGCAAAATAAAATGGTGTCACAAGAAAGCTATTGACATATAACAACAAAACATAAGAATAATAAGGGAAAAGTACCAGTATAGTCCTCTTCATACTGTTCTAATAATATAATAAACACGTGATTAAATAATAAATAATTATAACACAACTAATTAAAAAAACCCTTGTCTCTTATTTTTTGGTGGAACATTGTCCATTCTAGAAATCTATTCCATTTGGAAACTATCAATCTCATTTGTACACGACAGTTCACAGATTGGTAGCTAATTATTGCCCTCACAGATGCATAAGACAGTTAAGGGGAAAAAAAAACACCTGTCAAGCCATAAAGGTGAGTTTATCAGTTAAGTAGATATTAAAAATTTATGCAGAACCTGGAACAGTCCAAAACTACTGTACCATCCATCTCTATTACAACATCAGTATCTCAGAATGTGGACATAATTTTCACGTATTATGTTTCACCAAAGTATGCCAAATTGCAATTTATAAATCATGCTTACATGTCATTCATTCTGTCATAGTGTGCTTTGGCGTTGGCACAGATTTCAATTTCCAGTTCTGCAGTACCAACAGTTTGCTTTGTTCGGTACTCCTGGATATTTCCCACAGCTAAGTGCGTGCTACCTATCCAACTTGTACAACAGTTATGGCAATTCAGGGTCACAGAAAGTAACATTCCTTGCTACGAAGTTCAGGAGCCAGATCCTCCCCACGCATTCTGTGAATTTACAGAATAGAGACTTTTCTGAATCTTGGAGTTTCAAAGTTCTTTCCTGCCAGAGCTAGACATACTTTACAAAAAGCCCAAGATATCACAGTATTCTCAAGAAAAGTACTAAATATTTCCTGACTCACCACAGAAATGAAAGAACTGGGAAACTGTCTTCATCTCACAGAGAACCAAAAGCCAGGATCCTGAGCTTCTGTGCATTTTATTGCACCTCTCTGCAATAGAAGTAGTCCTGGACAGCTCGATCAGACCTCTATCACCCTTGCTCATCTTTTTCTCTGGTTCCTACCCCACCAAATAAACACACACACGCCAAAAAAGAAAGCTTTTCTGATGTAACTGTTACTCTGGCCCATTTTTTCAGAACTTCTGAATACGAACGTTCTCTCTTTGGGTTGAGACTGAGCTCTACATTTTAATGGACTTATTCTAAAAGATTTTGGGTTTACTTGGTGGAATCAAAGTAGCAGAAACTCCTTCAATGAATAAGTTACCTGTGTCCTCAAATCCTCCATCAAACATTTCAGAACCTGTGTTGTCTGTCTTTGAGACACTGAAAGGGACTCTCCAGTAAAGAGCTGACAGAATCTTATTTCTCCTGATCTAAAAGAGCCCCGGCTTTCTGATTCAATTACTGACAAAGATAATCCATTAGTAGGTTTTCTAAAAGTATATGACATTTGAATAAACTCTGATTTCTACAAAGTTAATGTTAAAACACTAAATGTGTAGATTCCAATCAAACTTCCAGAACAGGGACTCCACAGCTCCTAGTGAATAGAACTGGAGCTATGAATCACCCAGGACCTTTCAAAAAGCAGTAGGACTACCTTTTCCATTTGAAACTGTTAACAGAAGCTGTCATAACCAAAATACTCCAGTGGAACCTCTTGGATGAAATAGTTCATTTTTGCTCTTAAAAAAGAAAACAAAGCTTGTTGAGACTATTGGTTTTGCCCTCTGACTGTGATTTAGTACAGTAAATACTCTGATGTACTCCTAAACTTTTTTCTGAAGGAATCTGAAGGGAAAGCTGCCCTAAACAAATGCCAGACCTATTGCAACTGACTCTTCCTTTTGTCTTCCCATTTGAATCTTGCAGTCTCATTACTAGTATACACTAAACACAGCTAAGTCAGCAGATAATTACAAAATTCAGTCTAAACCCTTTCCTTATTCGTTGTCAGATGCTAAACATTCCCCTGTCAAGTAAGTTTTTGCTATTTCAAACAGTTTTATCACATTCAGCAAATTCATGAGAACTAATAGCCATTCTCTAGGATCATTAGTTGTATTTTGTGGGGATTGCTTGTTTTTTCTTTTGAAACTGGCTTTTCTATGAGCAGCTTTCTCTTTTGTGACTTTTCCCCCGATCAGCAAAACTCAGATTTGACATTCTACTTCAAGGCGGTTTAAAGACCATTAGGAGCATGCCGTGACACTGCTGAGTCTAAGCTCCAAAAGACATTTGTATGTGCCTATTACACCATATAAGCTCTCCTTATTCAAGTCTCTCAAGTCATTATGTATACCAGGACCAGCATAGACAGATGTCTTAAATAAAGGACAAGGGAAGTATAGTCAATGGGATAAAGCACTCAAGAGGAGGCAACAGATGATTTTATTTATGAACAAGCTGGCATTGCTAGCCATACGGTGGGAGTGATCAGAAACAATGCTCACTCATGTTTTTTATAGTCAGACAACTCAACTTTTTTTTTTTTTTAACTGAAAGAAGAAAGTTGAAAACCTCTATAGGTGTCAGGTATTAATAAATTATGGGTAAACATAATAGAAAAAAATTCTGGCACTCAGCCTCTTCTTTTGCTAGAAAAAAAAAAAAGATTGAGCAGATGGTTTGTTCAGAAACTGTAGCCTCTGGGAAGAAGCTTGTTTGTAAAATTGAATATATTTTGCAATCAACAAAGACATGGAAATTTCTATCCTTCGAAAGTTTTTCCCAATAGTAAGAGAACAGAAAAGTCCATACAGTGTTCCAGTTCGAAAAAAGTACTGGTAATCATACTTTTTCTTTTTTTTTTTTTTCTTTTTTAGTTAGATGTCTGTATCAGTCAAATGCACCAGAAGAACAGAATTAAGCATCTTGACAGCTTTATGGAAGCCTTGCTATCAGACAAAGGCCCATGTCTTTATATTTCCACTGCAGTGATGATGAATATGATTAGCAGATTGTGAGTGAGGACTTTCTGTGGAGGGAAGAGTTGTTTCCTTTACACTCTCCTCTCCCCTTTTCTGCATTCATACAATAATTTCCCAATCTGCCAACCTGTATTTTGTGGTACAGCCCAGTTTTTCAATCCTTTTCAACACAGAGACTACAAAGCCTGCTTAACAAATTTGCTTGTAGAAATATTCTTTTCATTAAATCCTGAGCATGTCATAATACAGACAAAACATATATGTACAAATATATGTACGCATATCATCATTACACCCCAATATTCCCAGGGAGAAAAGTGGCTTATTAGGACCATAGTCAAGTACCATTGTTTAACTGCTCTTGGTGATGATGGTAAAGGCCTACACACAACCTTCATATCACAGAAAATACTAAAAAGGTATCAACAAAGACACTATCTATCAGGCACGGATGTGCAGAGAAGCCAGTGTCCTTCCATGATTTCCCCGACGAGATACAGACGGGCTTTGAGAGAGACCTGACTTCTCACATACCTAGTACTAACATTACAGGTGCTTGGGTATTTTGAATATAGTCAGCATTCTGCCAACTGACCAAACTCTCTTACATATGAGTTTCAGAGGTATATGATTGTAATTACCAAGACAGCACGCACAAAGAAATCAAGCCACAGAGAGACACTGGTTGCATTAGCTTGACGGGCTGTGCTGCTAACACTGGTTGTGACAGCTTAGACTCAGTGACATAATAATTACCTTCATAGAAGGTAATTGAGTTCAGACCATGGAGGAAGAACTCATCTGTAAGATGCTATGCAGAGGTACCCACAGTGTAAACAAAAGCAGTGGCATTAGCTTATACTGTACAAGCTTATTTTGACAACTGTCTTACAAAGCTGAACTGTTTTGCCCATATGCCAACTGTTCCATTGGTGCAAGGAGCCAACCTCTTCACCAGCACCCAGAACTTCTGCCCAGACACCATTTCACTGTGCCCCAAACCTGAACAACATTTTTCCTGTTCTCTCATGACAGAATTCCCACACTAGAAAACAGGAGAGAGAATGACTAGAGAGACCATTCAAAGGATTCCTAGCCAAAAGCTGAACGTATTCCTCTTTGCTGAGGATGTATGCTATAGCTTTTTGGTGTTTGTAACTTTAGCTATCCCGGTTCAACTATGGTTGAAATAGTGTCTGCAGAACTCCCGTGTGTTCTCAGAAATAGAGCCCAGACTGGAGGAGGAATTACAAACCCTAATAAAATACTTGAAACTGTTTTTTCCCCTCCTAGTTCTTAAAGAAAAAATGGTCTTTGCAGAAGGCTTTTTTTCCGAACTATAAAACCAACAGAAAAGACGTATAACTGCAGAGAGCTATAAACTGCTCAAATGCTTTCCCCTAGCTTTAAACAAAGGGGAAAACATACCCATTTGGTCATATTTTGGGGCTGCAGAAGCTTTGATGTCAGTGGAGCTCTGCCAGCTCACACCATCTGACACTGTGGTCAGGGGCTTAGTGCTCATTGCAGACCCATGCCCACTAATAATTGACAATGCCATGTAGTAACTGCTTTCACCTTGCTTTCTAAAAGGCCAGTCTCACAATACATTAAAATATGAACTGAAGTTTGTGCCAAGCTCACTGTCCTGGATCAGATCTGTGTCTTGGAAGGCAGCACCCGCAATAGGTGGTAGCTATCCACAACAGCCAACCATTTGATGCAACCTATCCTCCAAGAAAGGGGTAGAGGAGGAGAAAAATTACCACAAGCACAAAAAAGGGAAGCATGAAATGAAAATTATGTCAAAGTTACAGAGGAGAAAGAGGGAAACAGAATAAAGGCTGGCCACTGGAAGCCTGTTGCTCCTTTCCTTTGTACGGTACAGTTTTGCACTTTGGATGATAACCTCATGCAAGTATATTTTGAGACTGGATTCTGCAGCTTGTGTCGTGGGTACAGCATGGAAATTAGACCACATCTATGTGGCTCTTACAAACTAAGTGGCAAACAGAAAGGTGCTCAAAAATACTGGGGACTGGAGGCATGTAAAAGAACACCCCCATCTGAAAATCTTTTTCCCTGAACAGAGGTAGGATGGCCTGCTAATTTGGAGAGTGAGGAAAGCATTATTTTTATAAATGGGGCAGAAGCAGGCTTATCAGAAAGAAGTGGTGGGGTTAATAATGTATGTGAAGCCAAAAGCTAGGAAATTAGACAAAAGAAAACTATCAAGGGGTAGATTATTGTGATTACTGAAACTGAGACTGCAAAAGTTCTTTTTTAAGTGAATTATGATTTACTGGTTAACAGGTACAGAAAGATTTCCCCACCACCACCTGTAAAACTGCATTGGTTTTTATCAAGTAGCTCCTGTTAAGCCCATCTAGTTGATGAACATTCTTATCAACTAGCAAATATAAATGACTTATGGGGATAATATTTCAATATATAATGACATTGCTATATCTTGAATTCTTTTAAGATCTGGGTTATTAAATATTAAATATCAAAGCTGTAAATTATTGTAGCGGCTTTATACAACTAAATTAAATTCAAACAAAACCTAATTTCCTTAATCATTGACTGTAATCCTCCAGGAACATATGCTATTAACTCAGCTACAAATGGCACAGAAATTGTATGACTTCAGTTAAGTTATTTTATATCAAATTCTAATCCAGGGCAGAGTCCTCAGTAAATCTCCTGCAGGGATTTTAATGCTTCTGCAATCATATCGGCTCTTTACTGGAGAGCTAATCTTTTTATACTCTGTTTTTTCACTCCTTTATCCATTCTCCTCACACCCTTACTAAGCTACTAGTACCTTCTACCACATACCATGTCGTGAAAGATTTGTCTTTCCCCTCTCACATTTCATCAGTAAGAGCCAGGCTTTCACATATGCCAAAATGAGATAGATTTTTTTGTTGTTGTTGTTTCACATGCAAAACTGAATCTTTCCCATTCATTTTAATACATATGTTAATTTCCACTAGTTGCAATCTCTCTGGAAGGCTGTCATAATTATTCACAGTTTGCAGTCAAGCATTCAGGAAACAGAACAATTTCCTGCTCTTTAAGAATCCTATTGGAAGTAGGAGTAAATAGATTTAATTTAAGCAAGAAACTTCCTCAGAGACTCAAGACAATGATCAGATAATAAAGAAATAAACCTTAGAGCCCTAGGAGGTAAGACTTGGAGAAACCTCCAGAGATCTCCTAGTCAGTCCTCTGCCCCACGCTGTGATCAACTGAGCTGCTGTCTTTCCTGACAGATGTTTCCCTAATTGTGCTTAAAAGCTTGCGACAATGGAGATTTGACATCTCTCTGCACAATCTATTTCAGTGCTTCACTGTCCTTCCTAGTAAGATATGTCTCCAGACAGACAAACACAATCTTTCTTGCTGTTTAAACCTTTCACTTCCTTCCCTGTGCTTTGGGTCTGGGAAACAGACTATTCCTGGCCTCACTGCAGCAGCTTCCTGAACACTTGGCCATTTCCATCTCTCCTCAGTTTTCTCTTAGACTGAATCACAGAGTCCCCTTTTTCTTTCCTCAGCCTTGTTCATCTCTTGGACATTCTCTCCTGCCAGTTCTCACTTGGAAATACATCACCCGAATTAGGACAGTTTAGCTGGTATCTTTCCCACCATCAAGGAAGGCAGAAGTAGTAGCTGACATCTGGCAAGTTACAGGTCTGTTTATACATCCCAGTGTGCTTCCTTCATAGCAGAACAACATTGCTGACTTGCATTGAATTTACGACCCATTCTCATCCCCAGACTCTTTCAGCTACTTGCTTAATACCCTATAATTATTTCTTTATGAACATCATAAATAAAATGTTCAAAGTCTTTTGAACTGAAGATAGCAAATTTCACTGCCAAATCATTCCAGTTTGTAAGTAAGCAACAGAAGGAAGTTCTGAAGTTATCGTTTGTTCAGAGCTCCTGCCCTGCTCCCCCCTGCCCCCCCCAA
>VZRU01009540.1:149888-176600 GCA_013398155.1 Pedionomus torquatus | reverse complement strand
AAGCATTTTTATTTAGCTATGTGCATGGTCTAGAGATACCTAGGGGTAACTGGGCTCTAGCGGTAAAAAGGTAAATCGCATTTATCAACTGCCTGTGAAACTCAGTATTCACTTTTTCCTTGTCATATTCCTATTAAGTCACTGCACATACATAATTGGCTAGGCAAATATGCCTGGCACCAACAGTCCTATTTACATGCATATACATGATGAAAATAAAGGCTCTTCTCCAAACTTTCAAGTGAATCACCACCACAATCACCACTTAATAAATATTCAGGGAGAAATAAACCAAAGCAAGATATGAACATGCTTAAAAGTCAGTTTACTTAAATGACTGGCATTGTAAATGCAGTTTTCCATTTCCTGCCTGCAGTGGAGTAGAGATACAGACCTAGCCCTGAGGAGTGCCATTCAGTCAGAGTTTGGGGAGCTTTGCACTGAAATAGTAACCCCCTGTTCAGCTGGGAGTAGTTGCAAAAATTGCATGTAAGAAACCTACAAAAGACACTCATGGAGTGAATGATTTTTTTTTTTTAAAGAAGTATTCTCTGTACCTTTGTGGGTAACATAAAATAAAACCGCCCCCTTTGAGCCATGGCCAGCTCCCACAGCTTCTTTGCCCCATGTGCAGGGTAAGCAGAGAGAGATGAGAGCTACCTCCTTTGTGTTGCTGGCCTGGGGAGAGCCACAGCACCTGCTGAGCGGCACCTATGTACCTTGCTACCTCCTGTCCTTCAGCCACCTGATTTACTTGCTAGGAGTTCTCCCAGTGTTTTGGAAGGGAGATCCACTGACCTTACACATACAGCAAATGCAGCAGACTGCCCTATGTGGGTTCTGACTCAAATTTGGAAAATTCCTCTCTGAGCAACAGGGCTTTCAAAAACAAACAAAAAATTCCCAAACTCTGATGTCAAGTTTGATGCAAGCGCATGGCTCTCTTCCTCTTACCCCTGCCAGACCAGGCAAGAAGCCAGAGGAGTGGGCTCAAAGGCAACTTTAATGACAAACCAAAACCTCTCAGGTTGTATTAACCTTTCTCCTCCAGCACAAACTAGTAATCCCCTTGCACTACCCAGGCTATTTGTTACAAGGTACACACTCCCCAATATTGTGTGGTGGCTACCCCAGTTCTGCAATATTTTTAGGTCTTGGTCTTTTCAGCCGACTGTGTCACACTGCCCATGGGGGGCTGACCTCCATAGGCTTTAGACTTTCTCTACAATCACCAGATAAAAAGGCTTCTCCAGAGCACCAGTTAGATTTCACGTCTGAAATATCCTCTGAACAAGCTGTTCTGTCTCTCTTTTGGTTGAAAGACTAACCCAGGGAGATTAGCCCCACAAGGCTACAGTCGGCAGAGTATCAGCCCTTATCTCACTGTCTCCATGGCTAGAACTTTAGACTCCCTCCTCCAAATGGAAACAGCATCTTCCCCACATCTACACGCCAATCTTTCAATAGTGTGACACCCACAGTCCCAATAAATGGGTCTGTTTAAGAGTTCAGTTTAAGAGCCTTTGCCACCAATTATAAAAGAAACAAGTACTGACTTTTTTCTCCAGATTTTTCAGACCACAGGAAGTTGTTCCATTTATCTACAGGGTCAGGCAAGAGAGAGAATTTGCTCAGACAATGAGCAACACCAATGAGCAACGTTTACTTGGTCTCTGATAAAGCAGAATCTGAAATTTGCTAGAATGTGATATTTGCTAGAAAATGTTCCCTTTATATTGGCAGGCATTCTGTTGAACACAGCTACTCAGTATGCACCAGAACACATTCCAATTGTTGTAAAAAATTGCTCCCTGTGAAATAAAATGGTGGGGGGCCCAGTGGAGAAATGCAAATCATCTCTGGCACAATAGGACAGGATAAAAATCTTTAACAGCAGTTTCATCTTCTAATTATCCCTTTTTTATTACAATGAAGAGAGACATTAAGGGATTGTTATGAAGATAGATTTTAGAATTGTACCCCAGTTTCTCTGGGGCCAGCCTTGGGGTTGAAGGTAGAAGAGCAATGCAGTGCTGCAGACCTCAGACAAGCCACAGTCCCACCACTGGATTTACTGCAGTTGAAGTAACAGCATGTTTTAGCCAACATTCAGTTTCACAGAACACTGGGTTCTGTGAAACAGTAAAAATACCTGGCTTTCTACTCTGCAGGAGTAGGCAGCAACACAGGCCCATTTTTCTTAATTATTCCTAAATCTCACCTCTCACATTATGAATTTCCTTGCAGAATAAGGCACAGCTGGGGGGAAACGAGGGCAGGAGGGACAGAGAATACAACCCAAACATCCTACCCCAAACTCTTCATTTCAGACTTGAGGGAAGTCACACAGAAGAATGGAACAATAGCATTTTTTAGAGAACTTTTTCTGGATAGTAGAGATGAGAAGATAATTTGAGAAAAAGTTTGAATATAGAGACTGACCATGAAACACATGGTCAGCAGACTGACCATGATCAATTTTACTGTTTTAGCCAGACAGAAACTATGTAGGAAATGCAGTAGCCTGTCCAGGAGAGCAGGAGACAGATCCCATTCAAAGAGCGTGGTCTTAAAAGCACAAAAGTGTCAACCACTCCATCAGCCTCTGAATTTAGATCCTCTTCTACATTGCAGTCCTACTAAGGGACCTACCAACACATCACCCCTCTCCTCATGAAAGGAACTACCCCCTTTAGAACAAGACAGGAATTTCATTTCAGAGCAAGCATGTACCCTTGTAACTATCAACTGACTTTCACAAATTAATCCTCTGCAGTTCAGGACTCTTTGAGCCATGGAGGGCATCTGCTCCCTGTGGCATGTTTATGCATGTGATGTTTTTGTTCACAACAGTACTGTGGTAATGAGCCTGGAGCAGTTCAGGTGAATGTCAGCAACCAAGACTTCAATCAATCCAGAGACAGCAGTCATGGAAGCGAGGGAATAGATCACCACATCATTCAGACGGTGGGACACCTTTTCCTATTCACAGCAGAGATTTTAGGATATTAGAGCAATTAGAGAGGACTGTTGTGTCTATTTGGGCAAGCTCCTCATGTATTGATTAAAACAAACAAACAAAAAATAATAAAAAAAAAAAGATAAAAAAGAAAAAATAGTTTCAGATGAACCATATCATGAAAGAGACCAACAACATGCTGCTAACTATTGTTTGCAGGAAAAGTCGCTGTGTAAAGAGGAGACTCTCCTACTATTCTCTTCCAAATTTCAGTAACTGAATTTAGAACGTGTCTAGGTGACGGTTCTGCAAAGGATAATGCTCAGATAAAAAATGAGAACATGAGGAGTAGTAGACAGAGAAAGACTTGCTATTCATTACCTGAAGTTTATATTAATGTGCCATTTCAAAATTCTGCCAGCCACATAGAAATGATTTGCTCTAATACAACGCGAAGAACAAGAACAAGCTGAATACATCTCTGAAGGTACCTATAATGTCAGTCTCCTGAAGTTTCAGTATGTTATTTCTGTCTTGAACAGGCTAAAGTCTTTGTGAATCAGCTCTCCACAATCTGTGAGACTGTGTGGACGCTGGCCCTCCATCAGACTTTTCTACTGCTACTAGTAGTTGGAAGATGGCTTCTTCCTATTGGAGTTGAAATCACCCGGGATCAATTGTCTCAGCTGCTTCTCATGTTTGTGGGAACAGCAGCAGATATACTTGAATTTGCTAGTGAAACCTTGGATATTGAAGATGTTCGGTAAGGACTATTTGCTGGTATAAATAATTTCCACAGTGCAAGATACTTGTTTTGCTTGAAGATTTTTTTGTGCAATTTGTAGTGTTCAATCTAGTAGAACTATTTCCCATGGATAACAGAAGGCTACGTTCACAGGCTCTGTTTTCCCACTCTTACCCTTCCTCTAACAGTCCTGTGAGCTTTGTTAGGGATTACTCATCTGTAGCCAGCAGAGATGTGCATTGCATCCATTGCAATAAAAGGGTACAAAGAGCCAAAGAACCAGCGTAACTGCCATACAGCATCAGTTCTTACAGCTACAGGACCTGAAGCACTGGATACACAGTAAGCCTCTTTCAGCTTAATGAATGGTTTTACACTAGGAAGGAAGCAGCTAGAGTTCATTTTACTGATTCATTATCCACGTTACTCCATTGGTTATCTCATATGTACTTTCTCCATGATAGAATGACAAAGTGTTCAAAGATGGGAAGAGAGGGAGTGATATAGTCTGGTGTGTACTTTCAACATTGCAATCTCTCCCAGGGAAAATAAGACCATCTCCTGCTCACAGCACTGAGGAATGAGCTGTGAACATCCATCATAAAGAAAAAGAATCATAGTAGAGGTTCATCCTCCTTTACACACACATTATTTTTATTTTTTTTAATATCAAAGAAAAGCTTCTCCAGCAGGAAAGGAGGTCCTTCCCACTTGGCATAGAAGCTTCAGGTTTGTAAGGAATGTGTAATCACTACAAGGGTAAAGAAGCTCCTCTTTGAACCACAGAGTCTATTTCCATATGTTTATCATTACAACATTAGAATCAGATATTTAGGATAATTCCAGACCTAGAACATGTGGCCAGAACAGCAAAAATTCTGTACCAAAACGTGCCACTGTTTTCCTTAGTCTTACATCTCAAGAGCATGCCTTAATCACTGCTTCACTCAATTACCCTTTATATGACATTCCAAATACTACAGGAAACATTTTTGTTATCACATAAGGAAACTCCATCTTCACTGTTATCACTTTTTTCCTCTCCCATAGGAAGAACTATGCTCTCATAAATGCAATTCTCGCTGTATGGACCTGGAGTATGCTACAGTTTCCACTTGATCTTGCAGGTTAGTACTTGCACAAAGAAAAGAAAGGAGAACAAATTCTTTAAGTTTTTGCTGGCATGTCATGAGGATGTGCACAGCTACAGGCTACACCAAGGGCTTCTGATGGAGAGCAATTCATATGATAATGATGGGTTTTGAAGAAAGTCCATTGTGGTTTCTTTTGTGGAAACAGCTTGTTTCTGGTTAACCTCTGATCTCCCTGATAAAACTCTACTTCCAGAAAAAAAACTAGAATTGCAATATTGTATTGGAGTATCTGCTCCAGTCACCTGTTACTGCCTTAAACTTCACTATAAGAGCTCTCGAGTTAGATCTGGTCATGGATTATATTGCGGCTCCAGTCTGGGTAGGTTACTAGATACTATGGAGAGAGAGGCTACAGTTAACCACAGGGGACAGCACAGCCAAGAGCACAGCAGCAGTTATCACAGGAGAAATTGCCTATCCACAGGAAACCTAGAGGGCCATAATGTTGGGACTGCGCACCCTTATTTTAAGCTAAAAGACCCAACATTCAGTCAGCGCAGGCCGATGGTTGTCCCTTGGCAGAAGGGGCTTCTCTATGTCCAAGAAGAATACTGAAAGTCACCTCAGTCATCATCTGTTCCCACCACTTTGGCCTCCAATCACTACCAGTCTGCAACTCAAATGTACCAGTCCAAAGATAGGTGAGCCCCACTAGCACCTTACATAAAATTGATGACTAGGTTGACATGCTGATTAAAGTAATAAATGAATAAAATAATGAAAAATTATTCCAGGAATTTTTCATTAGCCTTTTCTCCATGGACAGCACTAGACTTTGTTTTCAACACTGAAGTTATGAAAATATTTCAGTACTTCATCTCAGCAGCTCATCTGAAAAAAACTGGTGCCATCGTATTTCAGATTTATCATAGCTAAAATTCCCGTTATGGGTAAAATACATTCTGCTTAAGAATGTATTTAAACTCAGGTTTAAAAAACAAACAAACAAAAAAAACCAACCCCAACGGCCCATACACATCACCACTACCTAAATAAATTAATGCTGTAATTTTTTAAGCACTGTTTGAATTTAAGTGAAGTAACCTGTTGTACTGTTCGTAGTGCTTTTCTACTTATTACATTTACCAGTTAAAAATTAAGTTATTGAACACACATTGCCCTAAAATTTACTACAGGGACAGTTTATTTTAAGTAATCCTATTCAGTTGCACAGATAGTACTTTTTATTCAGGCATCAGTATGTTTACTCCCACGTCATCATGACATAAAATAGAAATTTATAGGCACTTATTACTGGACTGCAGCAGTGCAGTTACAACTATTAAGCAGCAATAGCACAAAAACATTAAAAAATTAGCTGCTGCTGAAGCTTTGCCTAATGGATTCAGCAAATGTCTACATTCTACAACTCATTTGCCACTCAAGCCTAGCATGTTGATTTATCAGAAAAGCATCTGAGGAAGTTGTTAGAGACAGATTAGGTGATCTGCTTCTTGTTTTAGAAGTGTATAAATACTACTAGCTTTGTGGGAAAGAAAAGGGGAAGCAGGTTTTGGTCCTTTTTGGTAGACCACAGTACACTTAACATGAACTTACTGTGTTTTGCTGAAACAGAACCCAGAAATGAGATATGCTTTATATTGAACTGTTCACAGTTGAATTAATTTATAATCCAGGGTATCCTGGCTTGTAACTGCCCATTAGACCAATCCTGGCTCAATTTTAGAGACTTGTTTTAACATAAACGTGTTTTATTTCCAGTACAGCATATTGGCTGCAAACCAAATGCATCAACTAGACGGATCCCCAGCCTCCTGCTGTGCAGGTACAGCGCAGAACTGTGGAACATTGGGGTCAGCCTTTTTATACAGGACGGGCCCTTCTTCATTGTGCGTTCAATCCTGATGGGGCATTTCAGAATATTCAATCAGATGCTGGTGTTTTTTACAGCGAAGAATATCTTAGTTGTGACTCTACAATTGTATCGCTTGGCAGTGATAACATTAGACTTTCGTGCTACCATTCTGCAGAAGAGCAGGAAAGGAGAAGTCAGCTGTTGTCCATGCGAGCCTTATGAAGCTAGTACTCATGCTACCACTGACCAAGATAACGAAATGAAAGAGTTTGTCACTTTTCCTCCAAAAGAGGAATCCCAAGCTCCCTCAGAAAATCAGTGAGCACAGTTACTGACTTGAAAGAGGTTGCATTTCCCACAGCTTCTTCAGAAGGGCTTAGCCTATTTTTGTGATCAAACACACCTTGAGCAACCACCTAAGTCATCTCTTCCACTAAGAGATTAAGAACTTCTTCTAAATTTCAGAAGAAATTTCTGAAGCAAAAGTCATAGAAATGGGACGTTTTTGTATCCATTTGTATGCAGGGTTTTGTCTAGTTCCCAATTATATTATCCACAGGGATTTTGTAGCCATAGTTTGTAGTAGCAAGAAAAATTTGGCACACTGACAAAATGGTTATTACCTTTGGTGGCACTGTGCTAACATATGTACTCGCATGTATTCAAACAGAAGGACAAGCCTGTCCATTATGGAAAGTACAAAAGCGTGTAGCTCAACTATAGCCCAGCTTCGATGGTCAGGCTATAACTAGAGTGTGATGTGGCGTAGGTTCACTGCGTATGGAAGCAACTTCAGCAGCAACAACTGCAAAGACATGGGATTGAAGGAGGGATGACAAATTTCTACTGTTACTGTGACATCAAAACATTATTCATTCAAGAAATTTAAGAAAATCGTATTCAAATGTTACCTCATGCTTGGCTGGGTTCAGTTAAAAACTATGCAACACCACAAAACAACGTAAACAAAACTGTCTCTTTGGACCTGATTGGTCTGAATAACCTACACCTTACAAAAAAACCAAACCACCAGCTTTCATTGTTTTTGCAGTTGAGAAGTTTTTAAAATGTCTTCATTTTATATGATTTTTTAAGGTTAGCCTGACACAGGCGTACAATGTAACTAGAAAGAAAATGGCACTGCTCAAGTTTAACAAGACAATCTGGACAAAAGGATTCAGGGTTGTGCTTCACATTTCATAAAGCACCACAAGGTCCCATGAAATAACGAGAGATTGTCTAGTCTGTTGGGTGTCAAGATCCATTTTTAAGAAATGGCTACTAACTATTCACTTAATACTTCATCACTTGGAGTGAACAACATAGGGCTTGAATAACTTGTCCGAAGAATACACTTTATATCAGTGAGAGACTATTGACTTCGCTGAGCTTAGCTTATAGAAACTGAAAGCGAGGTAAGTGATTTTGGAAAGTCTGTCTAAAAATTCTGTTCACACAGGAAGCAGCAGATGCTTTTACAAATTTCTGCATCCGTTCTAAAAGAGCACAGAAAAGTATATAAAAAGTCTTGCAAATATAGAGTGACCTAATTAAGGTAACTTCCCTTATTAAAAATTCCTCAATTAAACTTTATTTTCTAAAGCCTCCACTATCTGAAGACCAGATCCCCTGGTCTGGGGAAGGAAGAAAAGCATTTCTGTCACCACTGCAGGAGTCATGTGCTTATTTATCCATAGCCTGATAAGCAATGACATGTTTATTTCTTGAAAAATTACCCTATTTAAAAATTCAAACCCCCAAATACGTGAAGCTGTGTTTATATTTGTGAGCTGTTATTCTTCTATCCAGGATCAGGCCCTTCCATTATGAAAGAAGAAAAGACACAGCCATAGAGAAGGATAAAATCTCATATGCTTCATAGCCCTTTCTGACATCTATACTTTAACAATAATGCACAACCCCTTCTGCTTTTCTAATTCTGGGTGTTTTTCCAGCAGAAATTAAAAAGAAGCCAATCATCATTCACCACGGTGTTATGAAGTAGACATATGGAGACTGGAATGCAACTTCATTTGGGATTTTAATTCAAGTCTAGAAGCAAAAAAGCTAGAGTGCTGCTGCTGACCAGCTGTGCTGTCTAAAACCTTTCACACTGGGGTGAATTTAGAATCAGCTGGTAGAACTGCAACAAATCTCTTCCTTGCTGATGCAAGCCAGGACTACTCACATTCATTTTGAGTTTACCACTTGCTGATATAGTAATTATCCTGTTAAAAGGAATCTTGCTAATTAATTTGGAGTGTACTGAGCTTGCTAGAACATCATTCTAAATTCATCAGCACAAAAAATTGCAGGACGTACTTTTTAAAACTTGCTGTCTATTTTAAAGGGCTTAGTTCAGCAACAAACTGCCTGGGAGGCTCAGCCTGCAGCAAATGCAAGATCCCCTGGGGCCAGCAATACAGAGACTAGTTACAGCAGGAATATTTTACAGAGAACTATATTTCCCAGTCTTCAGGCTGTTCCATTTTAAACAGCAGTAAAGCATCTAATCAGATTTACTGTGAGAAGAACTGACTCCAATGTTAGGTTGTTACCAGATCCCATCCTCATTCACCCACAGACAAAATAAACTAGACCCTCCCTCATGCTAATGATAGCATAGATCTGGACTACCCTTTTCCTTCTCGCTGTCAGTGGTGACAGCAAACAGATTGCTTACCAAAAAACAGTAAACCCAAACAGACAGACAAAGCGCTTAGAGGGTGGGTAGTCTAACTCCCCACCTGTGTGCAGAAGGAAATCACATATGCCAGGTAGCAGCAGGAACGACATGCAGTTCCTTCTGCTTCATTGAGAAACCTGGAAATGCCAGTTAAGAAGTCCAATATCTTGTCTGCTTGGTCACAGTGGCAAAGCCCAGTTGCAAGCCCTCCTCACCTTCCTCTTGCAAGTTTGGGGTTTTTTTTTCTTAAAAGGGAGGACTCCAGCATTGTTTTTCCAGCAGGCTGTTTGTGTCGGCCGCATCAGCAGCTGGGTGTGGGGAGCCATTGTGTCATCCTGCAGCCTTCCAGAGCTTTGCAAAAGGCAAGTGGCAGAATGCATTTTCTTGAAGATCTGCCAGCATCTGTGGCGTATCTAAAGAACAACTGATGTCATGCTAGCTACTCAGGAAAAGCTACAATAAACTTCCAGATAGGGAAAATTCAAGCCTTCAAAATGGAAGGATTTCAGAATATTTATCTTAACTGTTATTTACTCGAGTAAGGAGAATTACATTACTAAATCTCTTCTGCAAATAGATATATAGCTATTTACTGTTATTTATTCTGGTTGTTCCTGTCTTGCCCTTTTAAATGATTCCACATTAAACCTCACTAAAATATTTTACTACTTGTTTTTTCCTGAGCTAAAATGTATTCCTCCTTTCCTTTGGACATTGGCTCAAATAAGATCATAGCCCTAAGCCTGAAAAACACCCCAACCAACAAACATGACTTTATTGCGTTTCTGTTGGTATTTGTACTGTACTATATTCTCTGGGACCATGTGGAAATGGAAGAAAATGTGCAATTACTTTTAAAAAATTCCAACTGTATTTTGCAAATAAAAGGCAGTTACCTCAGGCATAGCTGCCAATTTATTATGTGAGAGCTGACTGTTATATGTTCCCATTAATTACATCTTCCACATGCCGCTTTTCCTTTCCATCCTTCATAACTTAATTACTTAGGCCAGATTCTGACTGCAATCATTGCTTTGAAAACCCAGAGTGACCGCAGTAATTTCTCCTCTATTCTGGAAAGGCTCTTCTTTATTCAGAACCTTTGCCTTCAAATGCACAAGTCACAGAGTAATCCCAGAGAGGATGTGTTTCATATCCACATGCAGGACACATTTTACAGACGCACACAAATACGTATATGCATTTATGTACCCATACACACCTGGCAATCCCTAATGCATACAGCTTCTATGTCTGTGTGTGAGATTGCTGATGAATCTCTGCAGATGTCTGTAAAACATATACAGAAATACCTGAACACTACAATACCTTAAAAGTTAAGGCTCTAAGTGTATGATACTCACTGAACAATATACTGATTTTTAAAAAAAGTTTTATAAATTCGCTGGAATATTTTCTTTTCCTGAAGATTTACTCGAACAAAACCTACTTGATCACTATTTCCCCCTCAAAGATAAAGTTTCTGAAAAAAGCATTAGAAGAGAACAATAGCATCTAAAACTGCACAAGACTGTTTCAGTGAGGTTTTTTTGTGAACAGAAGATAAACAAGGTTTGAAATCACCAAGTTGAAGAGTTCTTGCCCCTCTGGCCTTTGCGTTCAATTGTCCATCTTTTGCCACACTGCTGTATGAGGAAGTATTTCTAACCTGTAATGGTAAGGCAATTAAAAGAGGTCACCATGGCAGAAGCAGCAGCAATGTTTGCCCAAGACCAGTCATTGCTCCAGTAAGGAAAAATAGTGATACCAATCCCTAATGGAATATATACTGATGACTGAGAAAAACACATGAGATGTGTTCTGGAAATCTACCCTGGCCCTTCAAGAGCCAGCATAGGAAGAGTTCTTGCCAGCCAGCTCCACTCCAATGATCTTCAGCAAGCTGCTAATACAGGAATTCCAGTGGTCCACAGTCTGTCTTGCAGGTGACCCTAAAAAGCTCTATGAACACTTCTCCTAATTTTTGGTCCTATCTTTTCCCTTTATATTAGGTTAGAGCAGTGGGAGGGAAAGTGATGTAACAATATAAAAAACAATTTATCCACTTAAACTCTTACCTCATCCTCTACAAAATGCTATTCTTACCCTGTCTACATTTCCACCTGCTTTCTGGGCCCACCATCCAGATCTCAGTGTATAGACAAAAGACCCCGAACTTCCCACTGCTGCCTGCGAAAGTCTTTATAAAAGCACACAAGAATTCAGGCCAATTAAAGATTAAGAAGAGCCAAGCCTATTTCTTCCTGTTAAAGATGGAGGGTATCTACAGCTGCCAGAAAGCTTCCTCCATTTGTTTGTAGCCTACTACAGAGAAAAGAATGTTTTCCTGAGCAGTCTTTCTGTGAAGATCTAGCTTATTGAAACATCAGCATCATTTCCCATAGCCCTATGGATTAATATCTCCTTCAAACAATCTTAAGGTCATACAAAGTTTGAAATGAGGCTGTCAGGCCGCAGGTAAAAAAAAGGGAGCTGAAGGGTAAAAGTGTAAAAGTGATGCCCTAACCCAGCATTTTAATGAGAAAAGCTTCCAAGCCAAGTAAAACAGGCCTGCAAGGGTATCATACATAATAGCAGCTTGCAAGATCTGGACTGAAAACTGCTCTAAAATTTTCATTTTCCTAATACATGTGAACTAACAGCACCCTGGAATAATCATAGAAAATTGATATAATCATTCCTAACACCTAGGTCTCACAGAAGACTCCAGAACATCTTTAGAATAGATTTACAGTGTAAAAAAATAGTTGAGTGTTTCTTTTCTTTCATTCTACATTATTCTGAAAAAAATGATGTGTCACATTTGAGGAATGTGTTTGGCTTAATTTTATCATCCTTCTTAAGTGCTTCACAATTTCAGCCCCTCAACAGAATTCCCAAAAAGCTTGTCTTTCACAAGAAACATGGTAGAAGCTTTGTTGGAGGATCTTTCAGAACTGCAAGGGACAATAGTACATTCAGCAACCACAGTACATGAACCAAGACAGTTGTCAGACACTATAACTCACTAATCCTGCTTTCAGTAAGCATTCTCGATGCCACTGCTAAAGATCATCACTATGTAGAGAATTACTAGAGAAACATAAAAACAGGAAACTCATTTTCTCATGCAATCAATTCTAATGTTTTAAGAAGCACCTCCCAAAGCTATTTATCACAACTGCCGAACTAGAATACTCTCCTCTATTCATTAGAGGTCAGCTCTGTGAAGTGGTTTGCCTTCTCTGTAAATGAAGGGGAAGAGAATTCTTCCTTCTTTCCTTCCTCTTTCTCTTTCCACATTTCATATTGAGGTAAAATATAGTTGTCCTGATCCAATAACAAACCAATATGAGTTAGTATTCTGCCTTGTGTGCTGCATATCAATTTTAACTCAAAATTTAAGCTCCATTGTGGCAGAAAAGAAAAGACTATTTTGTGGCCTAATCCAAGGAATACTAATTCATTAAAAAAAACCTCTTATACACAGAAAAAGGAGAGAATGCATAAGTAAGAGTTGCCACAGGGGTAGCCTGAAGCCATATGCCAGCAAGTTACTCTGCTTGTATATTATGAGAATTTTTATCCATCTAATCAATAAGAAATGAGTAGTTACTATGGCAATTTCTACACTACAAGGTACTTGTGCTGCAGCAGAGTACGTTCTAGAAGGACAAATACCCTTACCACTCTGTTATGTAAATTTTTGCACCTTTTACTGTGTTGCAGTACAATGTGTAGGCTTGAGAAAGGTGAGAAGAATAAACTAAGTTATAAGATAGTGGTGGTTATAAAGAACTGCTTAAATGACTAATAGATACCAGGTTAGAGCAATCCACAAACATTCAAACAAATCAAGCAGTGATTTTGTAGCTCTTTAGCTTGAAATCAGATACAATGAAACTATGATTTCACTACTGTATTTCCTTTTGATTATCTTCCTAGAAGTTTAAATTGATGGAGTTACAGTTTAGTCTCTCTTATACCACTATCAGTTCATACTAATACTGATTTGAAAGGATAGCCGTACATTCTGCAGTAGCCAGGGCTGATTACAGTGGATGTATCCCCAATAGCAGAATACTCCATAACCCTGTAGGGACTGCTGACACACATACAGAGAACAAGGATAAAACTTCACTCTCAAGATACAGAATATTGCAATAAAGGTGAAAATAAAAGTGCAAGGTTCTTTTAAAGGTTTGAAAATACTTGATCATAATCATCTCTATGAAATACACTGAGAAAGTATGTATGCCTCCTGCAAAATCCTTATTGCAATTTTATCACAATATATTTTGCAGTATTATTTTTCCCCTACATTTCTTATCAAAATATTATCATTTTTCAGATTAGAACAGACAAGAAGGGAAAACTGCTGAAGAGAAACCTAAAGACTACAGAGGCTGGCAGTTCCCTTAGAAATGTCTGACAAAGCAGAGATACCATGGTTGCATATGGGGACAAATCAAGACTTACCGGAACTGCTGAAGATGGACCAATCATTGTAGCACAAACCTGTCAGAGAGATCGTCAGGAAAAATTATCAACTGGGCAACTTCAGAGGTCAGAAACAAACACGTACAAATGTGTGAGCCTAAGGACACTTTAAGACCTCCATTAGCATCCTCCTAGAATCCATATACAAATAACACATGACAAAGCTAGAAGTATGTCCACTTCTCACAAGTACAAGCACCTAACTGAGGTTGAGATTTTGATGCCTTAATTCAAACGATTAGTGCTGGGAACTGCAAGCTAATATGACTAAAGGCATTGGGTTCTTTTCCACAGAATTTAGACACAATTGTATTTTGACTCATTAAATACTAACTCTAAAGTTATAATATAAAGAAACACAAATTCCTAGCTAGGAAGTCTCTAGACCTCACTAACAAAGACATGGCCCCAAAAACCTCACAGGTAGAAAACAATTAAAAGAAGCACTAAGTATAACCCACAATAAGTAAACACGTTCAAAAGAGATCTTTGAAGTTGGACAACTCCTTTGAAATTTCAGAAGAATGAAAGAGAGAGAGACCTTCTATCAAAAGATGATACACTTAAGCAAATCTTTTGAAGGCTGGAAAATTAAATGCTAGTTGTATATCACGGTTGAAGCAAAGGCTGAGGTAATATGTAAACATGCAAACAGAAATGCAAAGCTCTAAAATTGTACAAAAGAAAACTCCTACAATCAAAAGGCTGTCTAGCAAGCTTACCCTATGCACACCATTACAAAGGAACAGACTTGAAGTCTGGGCTGCTCCTGGAGAAAACACTCAACCTTCACACTCTACTTGTGGC
This sequence comes from Pedionomus torquatus, assembly GCA_013398155.1. Classification (NCBI taxonomy): domain Eukaryota; kingdom Metazoa; phylum Chordata; class Aves; order Charadriiformes; family Pedionomidae; genus Pedionomus; species Pedionomus torquatus. The sequence continues at coordinate 161,933 of VZRU01009540.1, read as the reverse complement.
CTATGTACCACATTAGCCAACCTTTAGCCACTTGAAATTAAGACCGAGTCTGTCTGGATACCATTTTCAAGGATTTTTGAAAGGACTCACAATTGGACAAGGAAGGATCTTAAACAGATCTTAATCTTAATTTTCTTTATCTTGATTTTCTCCCAAATGTGTTATCTCAACAGTGCTCCCATCAGATGATTTCAAGCCCATTTCCTTAATAAAAAAATACCAGCGGCATCAGCTTTTCCACTGCAGAAAGACGGAATGAAACATGACAAGTAGACTGGCCCAGAGACAGTCAACACCATGAAACTAGATTTGGAAAAGGCTTTATTCTCACCTCGTGGAGGTTTACTGGGGTCCTTAATGCCACAGAGCAATACTTCAGAAAATACTATGTAACACCAGTACCAATAATATCATTCAGAAGTTAGAGTCTTTCCCTTCACTTCATCAGCTGGGTATAAGAAAAAACATCCTTTTAAAATGAACAGGAACAGAGAAAGGAAAATTTTTACAGCATTGTTTCCTTAACACCACTGTTTTTTCCAGTAAAGCTTTAAGGTAGTCCTCTTGTGTTTTGAAGGTCTATTTCTGTAAGTGGGATAACTTACATCAAGCCTCTTCATTTGAGCCAAGTAAAGTGAGCAAGCCTGGTACCTCTTTTAGGAAACCTTCAGCTGATGACATTTTAGTTTGCACTAAATGTTTCTGTGTTTACCTCCATACAACTCACCCTGGAAAGAACTTTCTTATAGCAAACTGTCCTTTTAGCTAGCTCTTTAAAGCACTGGAAATGCAAGAAAATATGGCCTGTAAGGAAGCACAGCAGAAAGTAGCTATGCATCTAGCTAGTTCTCAAAATAGCTTTTCTATGGAAGCGCTTCCAACAATGAGCTTCACCAAACTTCCATTTTGCAATTTAAAGAGCCTGTCATCATGGTCCCAACAGATGTGCAATAGCACCAGCTGTTCACATCACATGAAAACCAACCTTTTTTAGAAGAGCAACATACTTCATTGCACTGCAACAACTAGGAACTAGAAATTACCCTAGAATTTGAAAAAACACCAGTTGTCCCATGCTTAGGAAAAAACCCACCATAGTTTGGTGTTAAAAGAAAAGGTCTGAAGCATGTCAGCCACTCTTCATTCTCCCAGATAGTGTATAGATATTCAAGATAGAGCATAAAACATGTCCTGTGAGTTAAGGAACACCATGAGCTCTCCACATTCAATATTTTACACACCCTAGCCTCCAATTATCTAATTTCTATTGTGTAATGTCCTATTTATAGGCTTCAAGCTCCTTTTATCGTCATCAGTAACAAGTTTGTTGCTTGCACTACTTCCTTACCTCAGATCTATATTGTCCTCCCACTCTCAAGAAAAAAAAAAAAGAAAAAACAAAAGAAAAAAAACCCAACAAAACTGCCCAACCCCACAACACATATCCCACACTTTCACAGTGTGGTGGAAGATTTAGCAGAACAGCTATTATGAGCACCTTGCAAGATCATTACGTCTAAGCAGCAGCAAAGACAGTATTAAATATTATACTCAAATTAGAGCATGAAAGGATTTATTCTAGAATGAGTCACTGCTAAACAGTTTAATGGAAAGTAAAATCTTACTCTCTACAAGTGTTTATAAAGGTTAAAAAAAGAAAAAAAAAATCCTTTACTTAGTCATAATGGCAGCAAGGGAAGTTAATCCTCTTCATTCTACCTTACTTTTATGTCCTGAGAGGTTACTCTTATCCCCTTGCTCCCTCATGGTCAAGGATCTATTATTATTTACAGTCATTTCTGAAAGGTGGACTACACATAAAAGGAAAATAAAAGCAAGTAGAATCCAAGCATCACTGCCTCCCCACTCTCTCTCCCATCAATTGGGAACACTGGTTAGAGAATAACATAAAATGCTGTAGAGGCACTGTGAATGGAGATACTGCTTTGTTATGAGAAGCAAATAGTCACATGAGGTGTGGGAGCAGGGACAACAGCACAGGGACATTTGACTTAGCTATGTACAACAACATACAGCCAAGCCCTCTATCTGCACATTTCAAGGACACAGAGAGGTACCACAACTCCTTCAAATGGTATTAGATGCCATTTGGAAGCACTTCTCATATATACACAGAGCTATTAGAACAAGGTCAAAGTCATTGGGAGGGAAGCTGAGAGAAAAGTAGCTGGACAGTTAAAAATGGAACATGCATTTGCCCCTCACCCTGAGGCAGGCAGAAGGCTTGGTTATCCCTGGGCTTACCATAATGGAATACATCCTGTAACAACTTCAGCACAGTTTTACCCAACTATGGGGTAGCACATACTTCTTCACACTGCACACCTTCAACATTGTAAAATATGGGTAGGAGTCACCAGCTCTACTCATACAGCACAGCCTTGCCTTCAGTTGGCCTGTAAATGGACAATCTGCAGTGATCCTTCAGGACAGACTCAAACAGGACAAAGTCCTGTTAGTGGGAAGAGAGGGAGTGATCACTGCATTCAGTGCTTATCCTGAACAGATGCTTATCCTGAAACAATGCTTATCCTGAAGCAGATAACTTAGCAGATGGTAAACTATTTCTTTGTTTTCCCTTTCTCCTCACTATGGCATTATACATGTTATGATCAACATCTCTGTCCCTTCTGTTTCTGAATCTGTGCTGACCCAAAGACATAGGAAAACTTTATTTTGTACAACAGCTTTTGAATTCACAACTTCATTATTCACACAGAAGAACAGAACCATTCTTACCGTATCAGAGCAGCCCATTTCACATCCAACATCTAAGAAACCAAGAACGCAGCCATACAAACATCTAAACTAATCTAATTCTGTGCTTGCAACAAGAAGAGTTTCACCCTCTCAACTGTCTATGCACTAAGCCCCTCCCTTCCCCTTCTTGCTGCTCCTGGGGCTCACCTGACTGCAGTTAGCAGCTCCTTGCTTCAATTTACTAATTCAGCAGAAAACTAAGAAGCAGAGGTAGGGAAAAGAGAGGCACAGCGTTAACTCAGTTGCGTTGCCTAACTGCCTCATGAGTGACAAGTCACATAACCTAATTGGAAAGAGCCAGGTCAACTGTATACTTAATTTCTATACTTCACTGTTGAACGATTAGACTTGCATTTAGCAGGTCATTACTGACCTGAAGCTCTTTTCTCTGCTGCTGCCGCCTCTCAAAATACGATAGGAGGATTATCCAAGGATACCTTCCTCCAGTGCACAACATAGAACAAGAGAGCATCAAGCTCTACAGATTTGTCTGCATTTGGAAAATTTCCTAGGGAGGACAAACTGCGGCATCAGAACCCTGCTTCAAGTCTATCAGGTCTATCCAAAATAGCTGCCTGCAACTTGAACAAAAGACTATGAGACATAGTATACTATAGTATACTAGTATAATATACTATACACTATGAGACTATGAGACATTTCGGTGAGAAATGAGTGGAGGACTGGCCAAAGGGACGCTTTCCCCAAGCAGAAAACAGAAGAGGGCAGCTCTGCCAGTTTTCCACTGTATTGCCCACTTCTCTGTATTGCCTTAATAACAAAGAAGACTGGGATCTCAGATGGTAATGCCAGCCCAGATCTCTTTGGCCTCATCCACTTTGAACTCTGACTGTGTTCAAATACAGCCAGAAAAAAAAGGATGATTATCTAGCACTGTCAGATTGGCTTCTGGAAAGAAGAAAAAAATGGCATTAAATCACTAGTTTAGGGATAGGTCTGAGGCTTGCAGGAATTTTTTTAAGGTGAGTTAAGAAGTGATTAAGGCTCTCATTTTCCTTTGGCAATTTTTACAACATGTAAACTTCTTTAGTGCTTCATAGTGATTCAGTAAGTTTTCATATTTTCAGACACAGTGAGAGGGAGACAATAGAGGCCAGATATGAGGAGCACAAACACAGCTGTGCAGTCAAGCTCTTCTAGAATCATCCCAGTCTGTCAGAGACAGTTCCAGAGTCGTCAATAGTGGCCAGTTTCCTTTTCATGTTGCCCTACAGCTACAACAGCATATAGAGCAGCCCCTTACGTTCAGGGAAAAATGGCTCCTGGCAGATTGATGATCTTTTCTGACAGTAATTAGTTATATAAAGGAGAGTGCCTCTCAATCTCTAACTTCTCTGTTTCTTGACTAAGTTTGATCTTACGAAGCCTTATCTTTCTAGTTAGCAGCACTCTATGCTTAGCTGCTATGCTTCATGCTGGATCTTCCAGCTTTCTAGCAATGAGCCAGGGGGTTCATGAGACCCACACATGTGGCTGCAGGGCTCTCTCCCAGGCTTCTTCCCCGTGGTTCTGCAGATGAAGTTCTGCCCTCTGGTATGGAGAAGACACTGTTATCATTGTGTATAGCACTTCAATGAGCATTCATGCTGAAGTGCTTGTAAAAGATTAGTAGACTGAATCACAGAATACCAGGCTGGAAGGAACCTCAAGGATCATTTGTTCCAAACTTTCTTGGCAAAAGCATGGTCTAGAGAAGATGGCTCAGTACCCTGTCCAGCTGAATCTTAAGTGTTGGGTAAAAGATTGCTTCCATAATGCTCAGGAGAATGAACAACAGCATTTTTTTTTTCCCCACTTGTAGCTAAGACTAGGGCCTCTCTGACAATAGCACCAGCTGTCACACTGTAGGCTGGGAGTGTTAGACCAACTGCTAAGTCTTGGTTCAGTATATTGCAAGCCAAAGAGATTTTGTTAGATTAAGTTCAGTAAGTGACAGATCCATTCCTTGAAAGTCACATGTACGAAGAAATTGAGCAAAGAATCTGCAATCTCCAAATGAAGAGCAGCCTGTTTGCAGAGATGAAACATCTTCAGAGTTTTCCAGAGTTCTGGTACTGGAGGATGACAGACCTGTTACAGCTCATGCACAGTCATACTGTTCCTCAAATTCTTCACAGCAAGGTAATGATAACCCCTCAGGTGAGCCAACAACCATGGGGATCTCCATTTATCAGTCCATTTTTCATTCCTTATTTGTTAAAGCTGACTATCAAAGATTCACACAATATCTAAGATGACTCAATAACTGTTTTCCAAAGGTTTCCAAAAATATTAGTTGTATGAGAAAAAGAAACTGTGAACAATTTTCACCTAAGTGAGCTGAAATAAGAAGTGATGTGGTCATTAGTAAAAGGAGAAAGTGGCATGAAAAGATACTTATCTCATTTAGAATGGGAGATCACATCAACAACCATACCATATGCCCCTAAAAACCATGCAACATAGTAACAGCTCAATTCAGCACACAGGTAAATCTAAATGTGGTTAATCACATTAGTCTGTCTACACAAAATGCAGTGACCTGTTACTAACACAGATGAAACTGAGGAAAATTTTTTGTAGTGCAATATGAGCATCTACTGGGGCTGCCCTCAGATCTAGCTGGTTAGGATGTGAGTACCACAAAGAAATCAGTACTCTTTCTTAAGCTCCGCAAGGCTGAAAGTTCAGCAATCTTTGCAAACACGGTAAGAATTTATTTTGCTGAAAGATAAATCATTCAATATTTTGCATATATTGTTTTGCCCCCTGAAGGACAGTTATTTGTTTTGATACTCCCACCATCTCCAGGGAACTACACAGAAACAAAGGTGTGGATAAAGACAGACAGAACAATAATGAAGTCAGATATCCTGGGGTACTGACAATGTGCTTTCAGGTCACCAAGTAATTACAGCTGACATCACTTTACTTAGTAGAGATATATACATTTCACAAGTAGAAAATAGGAGATGTCCGTGCAGAGCTCAAATAAGCTGTAATAGTTTACACCATCTGAAGGTGTGGCCCAATATAAAACCGTGTCCTCATTAAAGACTTCCAGATGCATTTCCCAGAGGTAGATAGTTCAAACAGAGGAGCAGATATTATTAATGACCATAAAGGCCTTATGCTTCCTTAACAAACATCAGCATCAGGGTGGGACACTGTTGTATATGGAATCAGTATCCCTAGATAGTCACGTGCTTTGATGCTGGGGATATTAGTGACTACCCTGGGCTCTGTGCTTAAACAATTGCGTTTTTACTACTGGTAGAGATTGAGCAAGCAAGAATGTTTCCAGTCTCCTCATTATAACACACAGAAAGTATAATTTGATGCCACATATGTTAATCACATAAGGTAGCCTTAGGAAGCAACCACAGATCCCACAACAAATCCTTGTTATGCCAGAGACATGGGCTAGTTCAGCAGGCTTTTACTAGTCTGAGCTGTAATGAACAAATGGACCCTGCCAAAGTATCTGGAGAATAGCGACCTCACACCTCTTCAAGCTGCACATTCACAAGTGTAGATGCAAAGAGAGACGACCAAGATGGGTTGAGTTTTGCACCAATCAAAATTTGTTCAAGCAGGAACTAGCAATCAGGACAAATGACTGCAGCTACACAAGACCTCTTCTAAGGCCAGGAACAGAAAGAAATGTCCTAGAGCATCTGAGCTGGATAAAACATTTTCCAGTGCTCTTCTGAAAAAAACAATGAAATGGACTGGCTCTCAAGAGAAACTGAGCATGTAAATTGAGTACTAGCCAATAGTATATGTTTATAAGCAACAGCTTGATTCAGCCAAAGTCGTTTTTTGATATTTTTGTTTTTGAAATCAGGAAGAGAGGAAGCTACTGGCAGCCTGCCATTGTAATGTGATATCTTGGCAGGAAAATGCTTTGTGTTATATCACAACCATATGGTGGTGGAAAAGATATTTTTTTTTCTGTTAAATTCCTGTAATAGCCCATTCCCATTTTTAAAACAGCATTTCCACATAAGAAGAATATGTTTGCTTCTCAGTTCTATCACAAGGGTTGTTAGTATGACTACACTTTTATACCTAATAATGGCAAATGTTGAAAACATCACAGTTGCAGAGGTACAATTACCTCTTCCATTGTGAAAAGATAAATGAATACACTGATGGAATGTAGCTTCTTTGAAAAAATAACCCTGGTTTTCCATAGGAAGGCATTCCTTCTTTCTTTTTTTTCTTCAATGGATGACAATACTGCCCAAATCAGCTATGATCAAATGAGGTCTCACATTCTTTGAGAACAGTGAGAACAGGAAGATGTGTGGGAAGTTGCTGCTTGCATTTCTCCCTTCACCAGCTCATCTCCCTTCCAGGAATGGCAACAACAAATAGATTCCCTCAGATGTCTGTCTTCCTATCAGTAGTAGAAACCCAAAGCAAGTTGATACTATAGGAAACTGTGCTTTACACACATTCTTAGGACAGGCTGCTACTCAGGTCCAGCTGATTTTCTCCCTCTACATGTCTAGGAATCAGCAGATACCAACAACAGTAAATTAAAATCCTTTAGATTCAGAAGTCTGCCGGCTTTGACGTTCCTGTTGGGATAAGCCTGCTATCAGTATGAGGCTACAAATGAGCTTTTGGCATACGCATAGTCCTGGGAACTCAGTATCAAGCATGTGTTACTAATGCTGTTCATGTTTCTGACTTTGCAGTCTTCTGTCTTTGCAACACAAACATGAAGAAAAGTACACAGAATTTCTTTTCCATTAACAGCCATAAAAACACCACCACAACCATCTCTGCAATCACCTCTCAGCCAAGGAAGCTGAAATAGACGATAAGACAAAGAGTTATTTACCTAACAAAGCTTTCTCCAGCACAGCAAATAAATTTCCATTAAGGGTTCCTGAAGCTGATTTTGGGCAGGATCCTAGTTCAGAACACGATACCCCTGCAGCTTGCTCTTGCCCAGAGAACACTGCTTGTACTCTCAGGAGTGCATACGGCAGTGGATGGGTAGTTGGATTCTACTTTTTCACTGCAGCTCTTTTGCCCACATCGGCAACACTGAAGCAAACACTTGAATGTGAACATCTATGCAGTTAAAGAGCTGGAATGGCTCCTGGTATGTTTCTGACCCAAGCAAAACAGTATATGCCCCTACAACTTCCAAGGTGTGTGTTAGAGTCAGGATGTTTCAGGAGCTGCCCCCAACCATCAATACATACACATGTGGAGGCCCAGGTAGTTTCCAAGCATAATCACATGCTCTTCTGTGCCAACAAACCTCAAAGTCTTGATGCTTTCATAGTTTCTAACAGGTTGAATTTAGTAGGAAATATGTAAGCTAAGCAATTCCCACTGACTGCAGCTATAGAACGATGTTAGGAACTAATTGCCCTCCGTGACTGAAAGGAACAGAGTCCAGCCTACTTATGAATTTGCCCCAAGTCCTTCATGATATTGTTATGATCTGGATGTCTACAAAACACAGATAACAACAGAAGTACTGAGCTCTCTAGTGAAAACCCATATGGAGTAGTTTGTAAGAAACTGATAGAAAATTCAACTGCTCTGACTTGTGTGATGGGAGCGCTGAAGCTTCTGCACTCACTCCCTGAGCAGAAACATTACAAGGGCAGGTACAAATATGAGACTATTTCAACAAATGGTCCATAACTTGCCTACATGTTAGAATTCAGTTTTCTGTACTTTCATATACCTTTATTGCAGTTCTTGGAACATAACAACCTAAGAGGTTTCTCTTTACAGCACGGACCATATGAATGTTATAAAAGAGTATTTACAGCAAAATATCCTCAAGAATTATTTACATTACTGTCAGCTCTTTTGAGACACTCAGACTAACTCTGTCTTTAGGGATTTTCCTTTTTAAAAATGTCCATGTCCCTTGGTAAAGCCCTTCATGCTTTAGCCAGAGAAAGCCCATTTTGCTGATATGATGTATTTCTGACTGACAGCATAGTTTGCAGCATTTAAAAATACTCATATGCAGTAGTCAAAACATAGCATGCTTGCAAGCCCTTGGAATCTTAATTCCAAGTCTGTCTAACTTCCTGTCAAAACTTACATAGCAAGCAGTAATCAGAAAAATCTTCTGTGAGAAAGAGTGAGTTTTGCAGGATCCAATGAGACAAAAGAAAAGGGTTTTATCTCCTGATTTTCCAGAGCAGAATTGCAAAACAAACAATGCAGCCTCAAAGCAACAAATCTGAATTGGTCACGGTATAGCTCAATGGAGAATAAATGCGCTCTGAAAAGAAAATGTAAGATGAAAGAAAGACTTGACTGTAATTTACATTTGTTAATATGGAAATTATGAAAATAAGTGAATGCCTATAAAAAGACATTAATAGAATTCACCCAGATTTACAGTTTGAATTTGATTCTGTTGTTCCTTCTTATATATAATCCAATAGAGTTCAAGCTGCCTAAAAAGCACCGTTATTATAGTAATACAGAAGTCTGCTATGCCGAGTCATGAATCTTAAGTCTGCCAGTGAGCGGCATGCCAACAGTAAATGGACCAAGAACACAGACTTCCTCTACCTTAACTATTAACCATACCTTCAAGGCACTATCCCTTGAGGAAAGCTTTGTATTCTGCAGGCATTATTACCAGTCCTTTCCAAACCTTTGCTTGCAAGTCAGCTACAAACGACATTGACAGTTTACAACTGTTGCCCTTGAGATCAGTGCTAGAATTTGTTTAAACTTTGCTGCCTCTAACGGCAGGAGTGCAATGGTATGGGGGAGCACTCCAAACTGGCTGGAACAACATAGCAGCTCATGAGTCCCACCGTAGACCTCTGGAGAGGTAAACTGAAGTCTCTGGTCAGGTCCCAGGTATGAAGTGAAATCCAACCCCACCTCATCCCAGAGATCACCAAATCAAGACACGGTCACTTAAAATGTTCATGTGCACCCACACACAGGCACAGAGAGGTGAGAAAGCTTGGAGGCAGCAAAGTGGCAAGTCAGCCTGCCTGTCTTGACAAGAGACCAGGCAGATTTGTTGAAAACCAACTTGCACTATGCCTGAGAGCAACTAATTCTCTCCTTGTGTTCATTACATTCTCTCTCCTCTTTATGTGAAAACGATCATTCTGACCTGCAGAAAAATGTTTAATTATTACTCAGTTTCATGGTCACAGCATCAAGTTTTTTCAAAGACGTCTTACAAACTGAGAACAAGAAAAAAAAAAAAGAATAAGAAAAAGCCCTGTTACCTAAGAGCCTATTGAAATTCTTTAAGTCTCTGGGCATGCATTATGTATTCACCAAGTTTGCTGCTGGTGATGTAAGTTAGAAATTCTCCTGCTGGTTTTGATTACAGCTGCAGAGTCACAGATTTGAACAGCAGTAGACAATCATTTTTCTGAGCCTGCACACAAATATAAAACGTTTCCTTTTTCCTTATCACATAAACCTTCCACTATGATTACTTCAAAATGAATTCCTGTTTTCTTCAGATTTTCTCCACTTATCGTTTTACAATTAACAAAATGTATTCCATCCAACAAAGCTCTGTTATTTGCATATTCAAAGGTCACCATACAGGTTAAAGTTATTTAACTATGAAAGAGATGATAATTTCACAATCTTTTTACATGCAGATAAAATACAAAATTACCTCTGGGTTTTTAATTTGCACATTTACAGACACATGATAAAGAGTTTTACGATAATGGTATAAGCAGCATAACGAACTTTCAATTAGGCTGTGACAGCTCTTCCCTCTGGTCTTTGCATTGTCATTTTTTTATTTAAAACACTGTCATCTCCTTAAGGGAGCAACAGAGAATTTTACTTATTACACTTTGGAATACACATTTACTTATTACACTATGGAATTATAGAGTGTGGAACCAAAATGGCAGCTCCTCCCAGGCGTGCTGCTGCAGCACGTCAGCTTGCGCACATCCCTGCTTGGCATGCCAGCGCTCCTTGCCAAGCAGGGTGGGAAAGAGATAGAAAGACAGAATTAGATCAACAGACCATCAGGTTTTATGGGTGTCACTAGCGCTGAATGGTCCAGATCATCAGCTCAGGGCTGTGAAAAAGTCCTATATATTGCTATAGCACCCTTGTGGTTTTTTTCTACTTTATGTCATATTGCCTTCATACAAACAGAAAATAAATCCTTCCGGACGTGAAATCTAATTATTAAAAACAATGCTCACTGAATTTCCTATGAAACTGTAACAAAGTGAAATTCTGCCCCCATCTAAGAAGTTCTTGGTATACCTTACAGAAAATTAACACTCCTTGGCATGACACTTCACCCACCTCAGGTAAACCAATGCAGCTGAGCTATTTATGTGTTCAGTCCATTCCAAAGTTACCCTTTTCTAAGTTAACACCATGGCCACAAACCCATCCAACCTCTTAGAATGAGTATTTCTCAATATCATGAAGTACCCCATAGTCAGTTGCTCTGACTACTTTCTATTTGTGTTGAAAGCCAACCACGTCAAAGTCATATTTTGGGTTTTGTCCCAAGTGTCTGCACTTTTAAACCGGAGAGTAATTGATTGCAACAGAACGGTTGTTTCTGTATTTTCAGATGTCTCATCAAAACCTGGCTACAGCAACTTGAAAAGTCTGAGAGACAAGCAGTAAAATTATGTGAATTTCAGGAAAAATAAGATCATACAAACCTCCAGAAATTGACATTACTTACTGAAAATCACAGGTAATATTAAGTCTCAGCTGACTGCAATAGAATGCAGATATTTATGGTCATATTTGAGGTAACAATGCTGCTCACTGATGGTAAATCTTTTACAAGTGGAACAATTTTGAAGGGTGTAATCAGTGGGTCACACAAAACAACAGACAATTTACTTCTTTCTCAAGCACTCAAACAGAAAAGGTCAGACACATGTAGGCAAAGGAACACTTCTATGAAAATCACAATACCGTATGACTACAATGGATCTAGAATAGCTCTTGAGGTATTCTACTGACAGAGGTTTTATATGTGTCTCCATCTTCATTTGCCATCTGGCCTGGAACTTTGACAGTTCAACAGGTTACACAGTAAAAGCAACCTCCCTTCACCCTGTCCTGAGACACCTTAAAACATCTCTGCATCTTCTCAGATTCTTATTTTATTTTTTCTCTCAGCTCTAGATTGGTTTATATGGGGAGCAGGAGGCCAATGCCAGCCACAATGAATAGTATCCTAACTGTACAGATTACGTTTATAAACTGTCCCCCCTCCCAGTAACTTCCCCCTCAAAAAAA
>VZRU01009540.1:63253-149875 GCA_013398155.1 Pedionomus torquatus | reverse complement strand
AAAAAAAAAAAAGACTAATAGAAACCCCATAGTATTAGCATTCGAATGCAATTTTTCAAGACTTCTGCTACAGGAAATGCAACTATATTCCTTCATGGCTGGATATGAGAACCCCAAAGCCAATATTACAACAGCAAAACCAAGTGCCACACGTTTAAAATACTATTTAGAATGAAAAGAAGAATTTAGAAGTCTAGTACACCTAAGAATGCATAAGAAGAAGTGAGTTATGATTGACTGAAGTGGAAGTCTTAAGATGAACTGAAACTTTTTAGAAGCTGGTAAAAAGGAGAAACCCACTAAAGTGTATTTCTCTTCTTGAATTAATCTGGAAGTGGACGTGTGAGAAGCACTACAAAAGATTTCCATTTTTATTTCATGTCAAGTAAGGCTACAAATCATGTCTTAGAGAGCTGAAATCCTTGGGGCAAGATGAAATTGCCACTGTAGTCCAAAAGAGGACTGCATATATATGTATTACAGGTGAGAAGCTTATTTGGACCCCTTACCTTGATACAACACTGAAGCCACAACAAACAATGTTAAAATGTCTGAATTAAAAACAAAAAAAAAAAAGACCTTTTATCCTTCTGTACTATTATATATAGGACAGAATTAAGAGTCTCTCAAACTAAACTCTTGTGCCTACAATAGGCAGGAACTATGTAACTACCAAGTTATTTTCAGCAATTCATCCTGTAATCCAGTCTTTAGTTAGTGCTGCACTGCAGAAAGCACCTTGAAGCCAAAATCCAGCCATTGATGTAGTGGAAAAAAAGAGTGCTGAAGAGCGGTTTGCTATCAATGTACTTTTTGAAGCATGAGTTTTCATATAGCTTAAGGAGTTAGAAGTGTTATTGGTCATAAGATTATTCAGCCCTTTTATACTATCCAGCTACAGTATTACTCTTGCTAGCTTTCCTTGACAATGAATTCAATAGACTTACCAGACACTGAATAAAAGTAGTATTTCCTTTTATTGGATCCACATTTAATATCAAGTTCACATATTATATGAAAGAACAAAGGAAGATCTTCTTTTCACTACACATTTGTGATCTTGATGTAGATTTTTTTTAACTCAACAAATTCTTTGTCCTATTTCCTTGTTGTCCGTCCCAACAGTATGTCTCTTCCAAGTAAATAAAAAAAATAATAATATTTTTTACAGATTGCACAAGGCACAGAAATTGACTTAGTCTTCTCCTAGGATACCTGCTGTTTTGGTACCCTTGCTTCCATTCTGAGATATGAAAGGCTCTTTGAGTTACACTATAACATGAGCTGTATGCCTGGGTGTGGAATAGAAAAGACCCACTATTCACCAAACTGTTTACCAGCCTAAATGAGGAGTAACCAAGATGATTGGATGGAACTGGAAGAAAATGTTATAATAGTAGATTTGACAAAGAAAATGAAGTTTCAGGCCAACTCTCCAGAAATTCATGCCAAATTTAGAAGTACTTTGGCTTTTGACAAAGGAAAAAGAACACATAAGAAAACAAGACTTGCGTGATCATCTCATGCAAATGTTTGCGTGTCTCTCCATTGCTGCTACCATTTTCTCTCCCCCTAATAACTTAGATACCCAGTAACCACTGTCAATTAAACCTGGCACAGTCATCACAATTAGACAGAAAGAATCCTACAAATTTCATGAAAACAAACAGCAAGCTAAAGGAGAGAAATCTTATTAGTGCAGACACCAAGGGGAAACCTCTGACATGAGCTCTACTAGCACATACCAACAGGTCCACAGTAGCAAGAGCAGTTGCATATGCTTCTCTTACAACTCAACAGTACATTTGACACCTGAGCACCAAAGCCTGAAGCAATGAGTCTTATAGGTTCTGTCACTTTTAGGATGGAAATCAACACGCAGGAAAAGAAAGGCAGTTCTTCCAACAGTTCCACCACCCAAGGGCTAAGCTCCATGTGGGGGAGAATCTAGAGTCCTGGCTCCTCACTGTCAGAAGTAGCCAGGTAGCCTGCACATCTAGGGCATGACAAAGGAAAGGCATTTTAGTCATGTTCTAGTCATTGCCAGAAGGAAAATTTTCAGCCCACCCCCACTCAGGATGAGACTAAGAGGAGAAGTGACTCAGAGGTGTCTCATTGTCATAGAATCTCCATGGAGCCCCATCTCATGTGTTACACCTTGCTCAGGTCTCTGCTTCAAGCTACTGCATTATCCAACAGCTGGTCCAGATCAGGTACTATTTGAACACCAAACCATAGCACATTTTCCAGCAAAGAAACTGGACATGTTATTCTTTTAATGCATAGAAGTACTTTTCTCTCTGTATCTTATAATTAGCTCTGAAATTCAGCTATTTTCACACTTATTTTAATCCTTTGCCTTCAAGTCATTTGACAAATCCTAGGGAGATTTTGGAACAACTTTACAAACTTATTTTTTTCTCTTTTAATAAAGCCACTCTTCTTTTTTAATGTACCTTCATTTGAACATTTTTATGAACACAATAAAAAGACAGAAGAACCCCATATTTAAATGCTCTGCCTGTGTTACAGAACTATACTTTCACCTTTCTTAACCTGACTGCATCATTGCCACAGAGCTGGATGCAGGAGGGCACAAATCATGAGCTTAGCACAGGCTGTTAGACCCTGAGGTCTGAGGGCACAGCTGTGTGCTGAGACTCCTACCTTGGCAAGGAACCAGAATGCAAAATCTCCTGCCAGTTGCACTCAAAGGCAAGCTTCCCAGAAAAACATAATCCAAACTTGGAAAGAAGGTAGAAAGATCCTGGCCAAAGACAGAGTTCCTTCATTCTAGCAGTGAGAATTTGGTTTCAGCTTTCTCCCATCTCTTCCCCCTTAGAACAGTGAGAGATTTTCCATGTGCCCAGGACTTAAGTGATGGGAATATCGAGCCACTAAAAGGCTCCACAGATTACTTATGGAAGAAGAAAGAAAGGAATACAAGGTAGAGTATTTTGTTTACAACTTTTACCAGCGTTATTCCTTACAGAGCGTGGGTGGAAAAGCAAGTGGAAAGCATCCTGAGTCAGACCAGTTCAAGATACTGCCAGGCTTTCCAGTAAGCTTTCTGAAGACAGGACATTGCAAATGACATTCCCCTTGGGCGTCAGTTTCCCAGCCATAAAAAGACAGCTTATTTCATGGAAGGTGAAAGATGGCTGTTACATAGTCTGGGCTCTTAAAAATAGGCATCAAGGAGTAGGAGGGTCTGGACAAGACAACGGTCTCTGAAAAGTGTAGATTATCATGTCTCAGTGCTGAAAATGTGTTCTTTCTCAACCATACCCACTAGAGCTTAAAACTCTCCCAAGTCTTAATGTCAGCTGAGTAAGAAAGTTTGACATTTCAAAGGTTCCTGTGGACAGAAACAAGTCTTAAAAGTAACTTTTTAGTGTGGAAAAACATTCATACTAAATTTATTTTCTTAATGTGGGGGAAAAGAGGATGTGTATATCCTTCTCCAGGGGTTCCCTACACTGCTCTATTCTAGGAGCAACTCAGGTCATTTGGAATATAAGGAACTTTTTATCTCCTTTCCCATACTGTGGTAAGAATCACCTAGAAATCCTCAGAGTCGTCACTGAGCTGAGGTTCTCAGAGTATTCTGCATGAAGACAAGATTATGATCCCTGGTTATGAGGCTCCTTGGAGCAAGGATATCACACCACCAGAAAGATTCCTGTATAAAAAGCAAAACAGCTGGTACACAACATTTTGTCCAGAAAACTGGCATTTTGGTCCAAGTTTCCTGAAACCCAAATAGTTTCTATGAAATATTCACTCGTGAGTAAATATACACTGTCTGATGAAATCCATTTAACAGAGAAAGGGCTTGCTATTGATTCTCATTCATCCCTCTGGAGAAAGGATTGAACCATAAAATATCTTTTAAAATCAAAAATAACATTACAGCAGGAGGCTTGGGGGAAAACAGCAGGAACCTGAGGGGACATTGAAGTAACAGTCTTTACTCTGGATGTTAGGAGAAGCCCCATGTTCTCCACATGGAAATATTTCCAGGTGTACATTATATAAGTCCTAGAATAGTTAGTTGGAAGGGACCTTCAAGATCATCAAGTTCCAACCTCCCTGCCATGGGCAGGGACACCTCCCACTAGACCAGGTTACTCAAAGCTCCATCCAGCCTGGTCTTGAACTCCTCCAGGGATGGGGCATCCATAACCTCCCTGGGCAACCTGTTCCAGTGTCTCACCACCCTCACAGGAAAGAATTTCTTCCTAGTATCCAATCTAAATCTCCCCTCTTTCAGTTTAAAACCTCTTGTCCTATCACTATACTTCCTGATCAAGAGTCCTTCCCCATCTCTCCTGTAGGCTCCCTTCAGATACTGGAAGGCTGCTATAAGGTCTCCCCTGAGTCTCCTCTTCTCCAGTCTGAACAACCCCAAGTCTCTCAGCCTGTCTTCATAGGAGAGGTGCTCCAGCCATCTGATCATCTTTGTGGCCCTCATATGCACTTGCTCCAACAGTTCCATGTCCTCCTGGCCACGGTACTCCTGGTGGGCTGTCACCAGAGCGGAGCAGAGGGGCAGAATCCCCTCCCTTGACCTCCTGGCCACGCATGTTTTGATGCAGCTCAGGATGCGGTTGGCTTTTGGGCTGCCAGCACACACTGCCGGCTCATGTCAGGCTTCTCATCCACCAACACCCTCAAGTCCTTCTCCCCAGGACTGCTCTCAATCTGAATTTCTGCTTTGTTTGTTGTGCGCCTCATGTTATATCCACAACAGAAGACAGGCTGGCCAAAGGAGCTAAATGCCACTTAGGACAATCACAGTGTTACCACAGGCTTTGAAGGAAAGTTGTTTCATGAAAGCTGCCATAAGCTTAACTCTCTCCCCAACTTAATGGATTCTAGCAAATAGCCTAAAGTAAATGGAACAAATAAGCGGAATTTAGGAAATGATTTACTAATTATGCACAAAAGACTGACATTTCAAAATCCAAACACACAAAATTGTCAGATCTTCTGAATAACACTGAAGGCATCATTGCCTAGCCATGGTTATAGGCTTTCAGATGTGTATTGCGTTTCAGGCTTTGGTAGTATTTTCCAAGGCTTTTGGGAAACACACCACTTTCTAATCCACACCCTGTTGGTTGTTAGTGCTGGGGTTTATGGTACAGATTAATAAACTGACAACAGATCAAGCTTAACAGGAAAAGCTGATTTTGAAACTGCAGGAAGTCATCTTCTAAATGTAAAATTATTATGTCTAACATTAATCCATTAGTACCCTTAGCACATTAAGCAAGAATAGTAGAAGCCGTTCTTATTTTTTATTATCTTTTATAATTTTTGTTCTTTTTTTTTTTCCAAACTACCAGCACAAATTCCAGAAGATACAAACTGTTAGAAAGTTGTAAAAGTGTTTTAAACACAAAATTAATTAGGCACTATTGCATCACTTGATATCTGGATTCATTCACCTGTTGATAGAATCTTCCTCTCAACTTCTAGGCAATTAATTTATTATGTTATGAAAAAAAAATGTAATAAACCAGCCTTCACTTACAATCCCTGAAAAATCATTAATTATCCATACAACTTTCAGGGATAACACAAATCAAAAAGTCCCATCTCTTTTTTGAAATCTTATTTATTTTCCACCATGCCACAGGTCACACTTGGATATATACACTTCAAGTCTCCTTTAAGGAGAAGCATTTCTTTAAGGTGTGCTGCGTGACCAAACTGCCAGAAAAGCATCCTGATGACTAGCAATCATAATGTGCTATCATTTTTTTCCCATAAAAATAAGTAGGAGCAAAGGTTGTTTCTTGTATTTGAAGCTGATAATATCTAATAAACATCCTCAGCAACAGGCACTGATAACCACAATCTTTGCTACAGAATAAAATTCTACATCAAGAGAGCTCAGGGAAAGCACATCATTTCTTTCTTCATGAACCAGCCTGTGCTAGATAAAAATAATAAAAAAAGGCATTCTAAAACTTTGCTTTCAGATGCAGCATTTTGCCTTGAGAATTGAGCCTTCTGAAGAGAAATTTGTGGAGTGAATATGGCTGAAACTAGCCTACTGAAATGATGACTTGAAAGCTACTTGTCACTTAGACATTCAGATCCCATCAGTACCTGCTGTAGTCACTCTGGAATGACCTCATCATTAAAGATTAAACTCTCACTATGATAGCACATCATCTCCTAGGTTCAGTTCGGTTACGCCTTTGCACCTGATACGCCTTTTCTTAAGGTGGATTAATTCTCCTACATGGGGCAATGCTGTTTGGTTATTGTATTCAAGAATGATTTACATGTACTGGGTTTTAGGCCTGAGTGAACTCCTTTCCAACTGTAGCTTTGGTACACAGCAGGACGTCAGCAGTAGTCCTCCCAGAAACTGGCTCTGTGGTGCCCCTGGACAAATTCTTTGGTTTCTAAATCTACTTCATTCTCTGTTCAGACTGACATCCAAATTGATTCTCTGATAGGTGATACACAGCAGTCACGCAAGGCTGTTCCTTCAGTTCTCTTGATGGCAATCACAAACTTTGCTGTACTGGTTTTGGCTGGGATGGAGTTAATTTTCTTCATAGCAGCCCATACGGTGCTATGTTTTCAATTTGTGATCAAGCCAGTGTTGATAACAGGCTGTAGTTTTAGCTCCTGCTGAACAGTAACTCCCCAGCATCAAGTTTTTTCCTGTTTCTCACGCTGCCCTGGCTGGTGAGTAGGCTGGGGGTGCCCAAGAAGTTCTGAGGGGACATAGCTGGGACAGTTCACCCCAACTGACCAAAGGTTTATCCAATACCAAATGGCATCATGTTCAGCAGTAAAAACTGGGGAATAAGAAAGCGAGGTCATTCAGAGTTTTGCCATTTGTCTTCCCAAGCAACCATTTTGTGTGATGAAGTTCTGTTTTCCTGGAAATGGCTAAACATCTGCCTGGCGATGGGAAGTTGTGAAAAAATTCCTTATTTTGCTTTGCTTGTGTATGTAGCTTCTGCTTTACTTACTAAACTGCCTTTATGTGGACCCACAAGTTTTCTCACTTTAATCCTTCTGATTCTCTCCCCCATCCCACTGGGGTAGAGCGAGAGGCTGTGCGGGGCTTAGCTGCATAGTGGAGTCAACCCACAGCACTTGCTATAGTGCCCTGGACCATCATTCAAAAGCACTTATCTCATTGATCTCCTTTGATAGCATCTTAGCACTCCTGTCCCACTGATGTTTCTAGAATACTCCAGAAGCCTAGTCAGAGGAAATCTGAGCTTCATTCCAGTATATAGGAAATGAACCTTGTTTGGGGCTTTTTTTGTTTTCCTTTGGTGTAACACCATAAATAAAAGTTTTCCTTGGTGAAGAAAGCTTTTCCCAAATGTACTAAGCTGTGCCTTCTTACTACCTAAATAGTGGATAAATAGGAGAAGATATTTCTTGAACTTTTATTCTATCACATCAGTTGCCTGAACATTCTGCACTCAACAATTTATCATGGAAGAGTAAGCTCAAAGGAGAGAGGCCAAAGAGGACGAGAAAGGAATGGGCTTTTTCCCACAAAAAATATAAATTACCAAAAAAATTTTCCCTTATATATAAAAGATATATAAATATCTGTAGTGACTTGTTCTGCAGAATAAAGATGAGACTAATTTGTCTAGTAGTGTTAAATCAGCAACAGGTTTAGATATCTGCTACACTAAAAGAGAATCCAATGTCAGGGCTGAGTGCACTTCCACACAAAATGAAGGGAATATATTCCTTCATGGGAAAAATTGCAGTTCACAGACTAATGCTAGGACTATGCCATTCTGAGATGAGATGCCTTTGCTGCCCACTGAGAAATTGTTCCTCTTCCCTTTGTGTAAACAAAAGCTTTAAAGAAAACCCTAAAAATGAAAATCTAAACAAAACTCAATTGTCTTTATGTCCTGAACTGTAGCAATATCATTATAAAAACAAGAACTGGCTCTGGTAGAACAAAGAAAATTCAATCCAGTAGAAATTAATATAATAAGAATTTGTCTTAAAATATATTCCTAAGAATTTTTCAACAAGATAATACAATGACCACCTCCCACAGCTTAACAAAGCTTTACAACAGCCAAAAGAAAAAGAAGTATCTTCAAATAAAACATAGAAGAAGGGAAACAGAAGCAAAGTAAATATTAATCCTGGTTAGAATGGACTGTTACATGTTCAGATTGGCAGAGCTAGTAAACAATCACTGAGTAAAGTTACACAACCGGTACAGAACCATGCTGGCTCTGCCTCCTGCCAGCAGGATGATGCGTACCATAGCTTACTTTGTGTACAAATCATCACCAAATAAAAGAACATGGCAACTCCACCCTGCAAAAATCAGAACAGCAATAATCTACACTGCCTCTTTGATACCCAACAGAAGTGTCATCCTGTTGCTCTCAGGAGAGCAGCTTCCTTCATCTAAACAATACCATGTTCGATCTCTCTTTTCTTTCTCCTGGGCCTTTTTGATTTTCCAGCTGCAAATCACACTCCCAGCTGACTCTCAGGGTTAGGAATTTCTCTATTCCCAAAGGGGCTGGTTGCCATTCTAGGTTCTCAAATGGCTCATATATCCTCTTATATACCTTAGTATGCCCTACAATAATGATTTAATATTCACATGTTGGTGGAAAATCATGTACAACATATCTGTAAGCATTAATGCACCGACTACCCAGCTCTTACCTTTCTCTCAGCATTGGCAGGGATAAGGGCTGTAGGGCTTCCTGTACAGCTCCTCATGACAAGCTGGTCAGCTAGGAAGAAAGTAACCAAAATGAGGACATAGACTAAGGATGTTTTCCTGGACAGTGAGGGAGTTCATAATCCAACAGAAGTCAAGTGTTTCTGAAGAAAATGAACCTTGCTCTTATTACAACTGCAGGAATTTATCCTTGAATCTACTTTTTCCTACTGGAAAAGCAGTTTTGTGCCATTTAGGCCATGAAACAGTGAGGGCAGACTCGGAAGAAGCTGAAATCTCATTATGAATAAGATTTGGGAATCACTATATTCTGCTAGGAGGATTTTCTGTAGGCAAATGTATAGAATTTACTGTAGGATAGGATTTCTGACTTGGTCACATGAGATGAGTTGACTCCAGTCTCTTTTGGAGACAGATTTCATGGTGTTCTGTGGCTTGGAAAACTATAGAAATTTGCAGCAAAGTAATACTGCCATATTGCTTACAGCAGCTGTAGCTGTGTTGACACACAGTTTCAGTGTTTGTTTTCTTAACATTTTGATTATATTTTGCCAATATTTTATTTTGAAAGTAAAAATATTCCTTCAATTGATCCCACAGTTTTCATTGCTTGTTGTTCTAAAAAGAGACTTATCAGATGGTTTGTGTTAAAGGATTTTCATAGCCCTTTCTTGGCCTAAATTGAAAATTCACTTCAAGAAATCAGGAGTAAAGAGATATTCCTGCCGGAGCTAGAACTGATGAGGTTTCTAGGTCTAATGCATCTGAGAAAAGCCCAGGTGCAGTAAACAGCACAGTGTGATTAAGACTGGACAGGTGCTACCACAAGAATAAAGGCTACAGCAATGATTGAGGACAGTTTATGTTTTGATTCAATAAGTTATTAATATGACTCATCCATATGTTACCAAATATCACACCCAGCAAGTGAAAATTGAAACATATGCCTGTGAGATATAAAAGGGAGCTTTAAGAGAGGCTTTGGCAGAATAGTGGGAGGGAGGGGTAATAGCAGGAGGAAAAGAATAGGGCTTTTCTTGCTGTTTGCTTCATCAGGTAAAATGAATTCATTAAAATTTTCTGGTAAAGAAAAACAGGGGACACCCAGTCTTTTTCTATCAGCTGCTTACCTTCTAGCCCCTAACAAAGAACAAGACAAGGATGGAGAGACAGTGTATGGAAACACCATAGCATTGTGCAGAAATTAAGCATGCCCGGAGGCACTCTGAGATGTTGCCCATTCCTTTGGTCTTTCCCTAATCTCATTGCCACCTTGGGGCCCATGCAAGGGCAAAGGAGCACGCGTGGGTACAAACAGGGAGGCTTTTTGAGTCTGCCCCTGAGCTTAGACCAATACCCATTACAGTTTCTTAACATTTTCACGTAGGAAAAACTCACCACGCTAGTGCAAAATTATACAGGGAAATTAAATTCCTTTCTATGTATCTTTCTGCAATTATTTTCAGGAAGAGCACCACTAGATGGCACTGGGAACTGTAACCACCCTGTACAGAACACTTTCGCTGTAGCCGGTTACCTGGAAGGGCAGGCAGCAGGGGAGCCGCAAGGGCTGCTGATTAACTTGCTGCCCTGGTTTGAACACAGCAGCAGAGAAGGTACAGAGCACAGCACATGACTCCTGCCGGCAGTCTCACGGTAGTAGGAGTTCTTCATATCAGAATAAAATATAGTGATAGTGTTTTACTACTCTTTATACTCAACACTCAAAATTGTATCAGCTATCTGGCATAATGGCTCCACATGCTATTCAAGTAATGATAAAATAATCAGGGATTAATGTTACTATCCATGTTATCACTAACATCATTTTCAGCTCTTTCAGACTCTGGGTAAGCAGAGGAACACTGAATTAGTAAAATATTATTTATCCTAGCCTCACTAACACAGCTGACAAAAAAATCCAGCAATTATATTTTGCATAAGGATATAGTTCCTAAAGGAGAAAAAAATCTTTTGTGAAATTGCATGAAAATACATTTGACAAAGGGACTGCCATGATTATATATATGTTCTACATATATGTAATACGTATGTAATTATTATAATTGAGACCATCATCATACATACCAAGTTTGTGATCCTAGTTGTCAGTATACAGTATTTTTACATCCAATCACGTAATATTATTGAGATACCATATACCATGTGTCTAAAATAAAATCCTGCTAACGCACACAAAAGAATGCATTCATCATCCTAAATCCAATATATAAAACATATGCTGCTTGCAGAGCATTCACATATGCTAGGTATCTTCCCCTCCCCTTTTCTCTGTGTGAGAAACTGGCACAATTGCTGTCTCTGAGCAGAAGATCTTCATGTGGATGTGCAGTCCTGTAGCCAGTTCTGCCAGTTATTGGCAGAGACCTATTTTAGTAATGAATTAATTGCTCTCAGGGCATGATGCTGCCCTCTCAGGGCATCACACTGAGAGGGGTTGCTTTAATGCTGCTCAGTACCTTGTACTAGTCAGACTGGGCCTCAGAAGGACCTCTCTCAGCCTAACCCCTGAAGGCACTCTGCCTTGGAGCTCTAAGCAGAACCTAGAAGCAAAGAAACCAAGCAATGGGCTTGCTAGAGATAAGCAGAAACATTCAAGCTCAACAAGAGAAAAAAAATTTCATCCTTATGGTTCTCCTTCCCCATTAAAGAGGCAGTCTGTGTGTAAAAGGAATACTTATTTATGTGTTAAAATGAGTTTACATACTTCTGCCACCTCAGTGTTTCCTGCCTGTTCCTAAGAAGATGATTTCTAGGTGCCAGTGGACCTCCAACACATAATACATGAGCATTCCAGAGAAAACTTTTTACTAAGGATTTATGACATGCTAGTCATCTTCTCTCATTGGCCCAGGCCAACAGGATAATTGTCCCTCCCTGTACCTGTGAAGATGAAAAACAACTGGGCCTCATTAAAAAAAGATGCTCGCAAAGCTCCCTACAGCCCAGCTTTAACTCCAGTAGTGCATACCACACTCTGCTTCATTCTTCCAACAATTTCATAATGAAAGACGAAGAAATAGCAATTCATATATTGTCACCTCCCCAACTCAAATCAGCTCAGCAGGATGGTCACTGAAAAACTTGACATACAGGTCACAAACAGCAAAGGAGATTGTGGGTTTTCTGAGGGGTAAAGGAAATCTGATGTGGAAGCTGTGTCCTCTATAAAGACAATTTTCTAAGTAGGAATATTTCTTGGGTGTGAGGCCCAATTATTTAGTTTGGTCTCATCACATACACTGGCAATCCCAGGAGGTAATTTTTTAATCATTCCATGATACTCAGTAGCAAAGTCAGACACCCAAAAGTTAAGCAAACAGATGTATTTTAAGAGACTCTGAAACGTTCCTTTGGAATTTAATCACAGACTCGAGGTAATGAAAAGAAGTAATTTCCCACATGCTGCTACTCAGAATTCTCTTAAGCATCAGCCAAGACGTTACACCCATGTCACAGGTCTAATCATTTGCAACAGCAAGTAATTCCTGAGCAGGCAACAATGCAGTTGGGAAACGCAGAGAATGTCTCTGAGAAGAGACCCATGTCAGCCCAAGTTCATGGTTCTAAAGGTTACTAGATATCTATAAAGGAATTCATGAGAAGCCGTTCCACGGAGATAAAAAGGTACGGTCCAGTCTGGTAGGCTGGTGGATGCAGATCTTTGACAAACCACACAGAGAAGTGAAAAAGTTTTGGAAACGAAATGTACATTCTCTTGACAGCTAAAATATTTTGTTTCAACAACTGACTTTTCCCTCCTGCTTTGAATGGGAAAGATGGAGTTGCTCACTGAACATTACCAGTATTCCCAAAATGTGATAATCCCAAAATGGAACTTTTTGGCAAGTTAACTTTTTTACAGAGGAGGCAAAGAATAATCCAGCTCCGTATCTCCACTGCAGTAATCTACCTCAGCCACAGCATTCTCAGAATAATTGACCAACTATAATCAGAGTAAAAATTCTGTTGCACCCTTGAAGCATAATTCCCTCTAATATTGACTTGAATCAATTTTGGTTTGAAATATTAATCTTCTGGTTTTAATTATTATTAATATTAAAACTCAAATTTTAAAAGATGCTTAGTGCTTTCCTGAATGCAATCAGTACAGACCTAAATCTGTCACTGGTGTGCAATGTACTAGCTCTTTGCCACTCCAAAGCCCCATCATGAAACAAAGCAAAATCAACAAACACACTCCAGCTGGTGTCTGTAAATTTGGGCAGTAGAAGTATTTGGACAGCCCTTCCATAGGTCCTGGCTGACTTCCCACAAATGTCCTGATTAAGCCAGTCCTCATTCAGAATTCCCCAAACCCAGAAAGCAATAAACCAGAAAACAGATTACGTCTATCCCCAAAGGTGTTTGGCTAGCTTTCTAGATGCTGAGTAGGCAATAAGATGCAAGTCCTCCAACTGTGGATTGCAGCAAAGATGAATCCATGCTATTTTAACAAAACGGCTGACTTAACAGTTTCTTTTTTGCAGGACTTTGTATAAAGTAGGAACCCTTTCAGCCTATTGCCTGATCGACAATTCCTTCAGATTATGAACATTTGTATATTGGTCCCTTTTTAAAAGTAATATTTCCTCTGCCTTCTCACTAGCTGCAATCTCATGGATATTTGTAGCATTACAGTAGAAAGGGATACACAACTTTTTTTTTTTTTTTATGCAGGCAGCTAAACCACAAGGAATAGCAGATAGATTATTGTCTCCTTTCTCAGTTGTTCTGAGATTTATGCTCATCATTTGCAAGGATTACACTAACCTAAAAAAGAACTTCCTTTTATCTTTGGAGATGGTTCCTAGCCCAAAGACATCCAAACCAATACTGCAACAGTAAGAGTTTGTTGACTTTTTGCTTTCTCAAATGGTAGCTTATGTTCCCATTCCCATTTACTAGAAAGCAGTACATTCACAGAATTTAATTTCAGCTTAAGTCCAAAGTCCCTCAGCACTAAAAGGAGACACAAATTCCACCCATCTCCAGCTTGCTACACACTATGAATTCTTATGAGCAGGAAGAAAGAATTCTTGTACAACAGCTTCATTATTGAAAGAAACGAACACCTTGTCTTCATGGACTAGTCTCAAGATAGACCGATGATTACTGAGTTGCTGAAAATAAAGAAAACTGATTTCAGCCTCAAAGGTTTCCCTGTCTGTTACTGGATTTCTACCCTCTCCCTTCTGTACCTTTAAAAACAGATTCCCCTGAAACACGTGTGCATGCTAGAAATTAATTCTTCACTTGTAATGCTGAAAGACTTCAGATTTCATCAAGACCAGAAAATTCCGTAAGAGAAAGACTTCCCCTTTTCAGACAAGAAGGAATTTTGACATTTTAAACATGTTTATGTTACAGAAATCAGGGAGCTTCTGGCTTGCTCCTACCAGTAAGAACAGTTACAATGAAATAACTACAAGACTGAGAGCCCAATTTCAGGACTCAGCCAATCCACTTGTTTCAATTAACATTAGTACAATTTATGGACAGATAGAAGAGAGCAAAAATTTTGTACCTCTCTTAAGAGATGGAAAACACTGCACAAATATTGATTTCCCTCTTCCTCCCTATGCTTTAGATCATTAAATATTAACAGTGCCAATACATTAATGTTCTAAACTTTCACATCAAGCAGCAACTTAAATAATTAATTTGAGAGAATAGAAGATAAATATCTCATGTGTTAATTGCTTGAATGAGTAGAGCAGATGGCAGGAATCAGCGCAACTGTGTGGAAGCCATAGGGCAGCATTATTGCATCAAGAATGGTTAAGAATGAGCTCTGCTTGGTCTTTGCTCCCCTTTCCAGCTGGGTTCCCCAGCTTAGATTTCTGTTCACTGCAGACAGGCAGCAGGGAAAGGGGGACAAGGGAATATCTTTGAGGCCAGAATATCTGCCACCAAGGGAAGGAAGAAAGAACTAGATTTGCAAGAAATCCTCTGGCTTAAGAGAAGGCCAGACAACTAAGGATCAGGGAATGTAACTACATGAAGAACTTTCAGAGAGATTTAGTAAAACAACATTGACTTTCGGTGATGGGCTAGAGACTACTGTGAAACCACATCTTGACAAACCTTTGATTGAATAAGCAGGCTTACATTTTGTTATTAGGAAGAGAGTGCAGGAAACTTTAAGCATCTTGGAAGACTGCAGCCAAGATATTACCCTAATGCTATTTTCCCATACTTTAGGTACAGATGTTTTTCATATGTGAGCATTAACACTCTGCCTTCCTAATTATGTAGGGCTAGACTCTTACATCATATTTAAGAGGTTATAAAATTAGTGTAATAAATCTCAGCTAAAACATTTAATGCAAAGAGTGTTCAGCCCTACTTAGAAATTACTTTTAAATTCCACATTTGCAGGGGTCATATATTTCCACAAGATTTTGAGAGCATTGAATTCTTTCTTCTATGAAAAAGCCACATTGTGGGTTTTCATGCCTAGAGAATACTCTCAAGAAACTTTTAACATTTGAGGACAAATGTTCAAAACAATATTAGAAAATAATATGAGATTAATTAACATCTCTCTTCTTCTGCCATGAAATAAATTCTGCCTGTATCCAAATTTTTGGAGACACCTCAGTTGCAACTCTTGAATTGTAGGTTACCAGTCATCTCTGTGAGGTAAGGCAAGCAAACACCCACATTTCCTTGTTCCCTTGCCTTTCTTGGCCTGTATGTGCAAGCTGACTACAACAGAGAAGAGCATCAGCTGCTGCAGCATCTACAAAAATGAGATGAGCTCAGTGGTTCAGTCCTAAAGATGTACACCTAACTTCTGAAGGTAAATTATATAGCAGAAACTGAAATGGGACATTGGCTTGAAGCATTCTGGGGGAAGTTTGGATTATCAAAAGGCTTGTTGATTGTATCTCAGCTGCCAACACATCTCCAAGCTGACAGAAAGGGAGGGGAAACAACTTTTCAAAGATGCTTCCTTACTGTAAATTACATTTCTTCTACAAGGTTTAAGGACCCCTGAACAATCTTTAAGGCTAGCTGACACTATATATCTTTCTTTGGTTTGTTTTGACTGAGCAACAAAATGAATTAGAATTTTCAAGTGCTTAATTACTTCTCAATTCCTTGTTATTTATTTCTTTTTGTTGCTCCCTCATAACAATACCCCATACTGAATTTCTACAGACATATTGTATCCTTATATTTGATGTGACGCGAATTATTTTCACATGAAAATAACACCTTGACAATCCCTAAGATATGAGCAGTACATCTTTTGAACCTACCACTAGATTGATGGATGAAAGAATATTATTTAGTGATTCATTCTTCTGCATTTACAAGATAGTTTATAGATGCTTCTACAGCAGTATTGGAAATTTATATTGACACTGACTGAGTAGACAATTGACAAAGACAGCAAACAAGCCAGGCTCTGAATGAACTAAACCCATGAGTTTGCAGAAACTAGCACAGGGTTTATAGCATAAGCTGAAATCAGACTGTAGATTGGTTGGTGTGCTGGATATTTACTGCATCTTGTCCATTAGCTGTCTTTATGGCATGTCTGGAATCTGCTCCAGGAAGATCTAGGCTGGACATTCCCTTTCAAGCAGTGGAAGAACATTCCTGCTTTAGCAAGGATAGGTAGATGGAACGAATTCATTTATTAAGTCTTTCTTCAGTTCTAATTGATCACATATATTGGAGAAGCCAAAGGAGTTAGTAAGTCAACTTGCAGGAGCCCTTCAAGTTGGTGTTAAAATGTTCAGCTAAGGAGAACACCTCTCCTAGTCACCTGCCTCTTTGCCATCCAGACAAAAGTATCTCAAGCCAGAGTTGAAGGCAAGAACAAAACAGTGCTGAGGACTTGATGACCACATAGTATGTATGATGCCAAAACTATTTTAGACAATTCTAGTCTGATTCTGTGTCCTAAGGGCTGCTAGTAGTCCCATCCATATTATCTTATCTCTGCTTCCCTTCTGTAGAATGAATCTTCCAGCTTCCTTCCACACCCTCTTTGTTTTCAGTGTCCTGAGTTTGACTTCATAATTACTTCATGAGACTAAACTTATTCCACTGCAACAAGATATAGTTTTCTGTAGAGATTCCCAAAGGAAGACCTGAGGGTGTGTTTGCCTGGAGTTATATAAATAGCCTGACCTATTTCAAATATCATTTTTCAGTTCTTCCAGGCACAAGTGCTCACACCTTCACTTGGGGAGTTTCATTGCAAGAACCTTTCTGTGCACTCAGAATTTGTTTTTTTTTAAAGGGCAACAACAGCTTCCATAATAAGACCTTTATCTTTCATGATGGCTGTGTCAAAACCCAACAAAAAGTCACTGATTTGGGATACAATACGCTGTTCCGATGAAGTTAACCCACTCTTCTTATTCCATCTTCTGAAAAAGACTGATCCATATGCAATCTTCTGAGGTTAAGTCAAAATGGACTTCGGAAACAATCATTGTTATGATGGAGCCTGCTGAGGCACACAGGAACTCAGATACATAAGGTTTTACACACCCTTCAGCAAAATCAGAGCTGTAAATGTAGATTCTACCATTTAAGAATATCACTTGTGTTTGTGACATCCCTCAAAAGATTTCTGATACTTAAATCAATTAAAAAGTGAAACAGGAATGTTCTTTCCTGATACACATTTTCCTTGCTGCTAAATAAAGTTAAACTTAAGGTCTGACCCAAAATAATTAATTTTCCTCAAGATTTGATTATAAAACCACTGGCAATAATTCTTTATTACTTTTCCCAGTACGAGTAACAATACCCAATTCACTGTTCCCTACACAATCACAATAATAAGCTGCTTGGAAAATGAGTATTTTTTAGGAATATTTGAAAGATTGCTGAATCTATTTAATAGCACACACACACACATCTTTGGACTCTTCGGAATCCTATTGTCCAGCAAAGTTTACTTTAGCATGAACAGTAAAAAACAGAAGGTTTGACTAGAGTTAGACCTCAGTTTTGTCTCTTCTTTTAGATGCCTAAATTAAATTATTATTTTAAGAGTCTAATCTCCGCATCTACTTTTCAAGTGTAATTATTTTTACATGTAGAGGAATGTTGATATTGTTTAAAGGAAGATAAACCCATAAATCAAGAATGTGTTTCTAAACAAAAGTGTTTCCAAGTAAAAACAACTCCAAAATAAGGACCGAATACACTCAAAAGAGTAGAATGAAGCAAGAAAATATTCAAACTTTATGAAGGATGCAGCATCACATTTTGGGCTAAATCTGCAAGGGACGTTCAGTTGCAAGTAGTAAAGTCACAGCCGCTAGACACATTGCCATCTGTCTGCAGAGCTGCTTCTAGCTGGCCTAACACATACTAGTCTGGAATAATTGTCCAGGTAAACTCAGGCTCAGCTTAAACAGTCCTTAAGGCAGCACCACATTCCAACTACACTAACTTACTCTGAAGAAAAGGATGAATAAATCTAAACAGAATTTTGTGCTATTTTGACTAGATTGTTTCTGGCACCTAAATGAGACTGAGAACACTCTATTTAGGTTGACAATACAGTGAACTGAAATATGACCAGCTCCTAACTGCCCTGATACATCATCTAGAGAGCTGACAAGCTTCACATGAGCCAGTGATTTATTCCCGTAAGTAAACAAGGCACATTAGAGCAGGACACAGAAACAATGAGCACTTGAAAACACAAGACCTTTGGATTAAACCCAAGCACCAGAAATCATTTTCATTTAGCAATTCTCTCACGTAGAAAAGTTACAAATACACACTGGAACTAATTACAAAAGTTGTGGATATTGGCGAAAAAAACCAAAACATTTTTGAAGGGGTACCATACTGAATGAAGCTTTTCTAAAATATTGCTAACAAGAGGAACAACAGCGCCCTCCAATTGTGAAAAAGCAGCAAAGCTGCTCATGAGAGGAAAGAACATCATACCTTCGATTTCTGATTAGAGATGTGCTGCACAAAACACAAGTCTTTGCATTAATATTTTCTCATTCTCAGTCTTTTTGAGCCTGTTAAATCTCATTCCTCTGCTATCATAGTTCTTACCTCTATGTAGAGATATTCTTTCCCCTGGAAAATAATCGTTTTGTTTCCAGAGGAGGTAGAGGAGATATAAAGCATTTCTTTGAACAGAAAGTGACAATTTCTCATAGTCACTCAGAACAAGTATTTTAGGGGTGTTTATTTGGTTTTTGTTGTTGTTTGTTGTTTTTTTTTAAGAGAGAAAAAAGATAATAATCTGTAAGATTTTTCTGAAATCAGAAACAGTCATGGGAGAGGGAGTGGATTTCAAAGTGAAAATTTTATGCTATTATCTTTATTAGTGCATGGATATCATAGAATCATAGAAACATAGAATGGTTAAGAGTTGGAAAGAACCTTAAAGATCATTGGGTTCCAGCCCTCTGCCCTGGGCAGGGACACCTCCCACTAGAGCAGGTTGCTCCAAGCCGCATCCAGCCTGGCCTTGAACACCTCCAGGGATGGGGCAGCCACAGCTTTTCTGGGCAACCTGGGCCAGGGTCTCACCACCCTCACAGTCAAGAATTTCTTCCTAACATCTAATCTAAATCTCCCCTCTTTCAGTTTAGAATTGTTACTTCTTGTCCTATTGCTCTACTCCCTGATCAAGAGTCCTTCCCCATCTCTCCTGGAGGCCCCCTACAAGTATGGGAAGGCTGCTATAAGGTCTCCTCAGAGCCTCCTCTTCTCC
This sequence comes from Pedionomus torquatus, assembly GCA_013398155.1. Lineage (NCBI taxonomy): Eukaryota > Metazoa > Chordata > Aves > Charadriiformes > Pedionomidae > Pedionomus > Pedionomus torquatus. Next base: position 130,421 of record VZRU01009540.1, on the reverse strand, counting down.
AGGCTGAACAACCCCAACTCTCTCAGCCTGTCTTCATAGGAGAGGTGCTCCAGACTTTTGATCATCTTTGTGGTCCTCCTCTGCACCTGTTTCAACAGGTCCATGGTCCTTGTTATGTTGAGGGCCCCAGAGCTCAATCTATTCTCTGACCAATCTGTATTTGTGCCTGGGATTACCATGTCCCGGGACCTTGCACTCTGCCTGTTTGAACTTCATGAGGTTTGCACAGGCCCACCTCTCAAGACTATTCAGTTCCCTCTGGATGACATTCCTTCCCTCCAATGTGCTGTTGCTGGCAAACTTGCTGAGGGTGCACGCAATCCTACTGTCCGTGTCCCTGATAAAGACGTTAACCAGCAGTGGTCCCAGTACTGACCCCTGAGGAACACCCCTCATCACTGTCTGCCACTTGGACATTGATTCAACACTGCATGCAATATTAATGTATGCACACATGGGGCTACTCCATCCATGTAGGTTTTAATGCACTTTTCCAGTTTTGCAGATTTGGGGGTTTTACACTGAAAGCACTGTTCTTTCTACAAACTGATTTCTTCCACCAAAAATCGCGAAGCTTCTTCACCAGTAGGAACAGTAGGAGTTTTTAGGAAGAATATTCTTTTCCTTGGAAAATAACTTTCTTCCAATTACTTTAGATAATTACATACAGGTGTCAGCCAAGGACATTATTCAAAACATCAATGTTTTCATTATTTTAGACATGCAGTTACAATCTGTTCTGCATTAGCATTGGAGCAGAAGGGATTCCTAGAATTTGACGTTTAAAACTGAATCTCACACTATGATTAAATTATTATTCCTTCTCCAATGAGGACAGGAAAAAAGAGCTTATTTTAACCAAGGGGGTGGGAGGGAAATTAAAGTTTCACTGACCAAAGTCTGAATACTTCTCCAGCCAGGCATCCTATTTAGGGATGTTTGCTCATTACCTCTGACACACACTTTGCATTCCCTGGTGTCATGTGCCCAATTCCAAAACCCATTAGAAAGTCACGAGGTAAAAGGCGCGTGAGTGTGACCACATAAACCACCCACAAGCTAGCAGGACACGTTCATAACATCACCAGTGTAGTTTCTTCTCCTCCTGTTCATAGATCTGGGAACAGGAGCATCTTGGCCACTTACAAGTTTTACCAGACAAAGCATTCAATAGCAAGGATCAGAGAAGTAATACCTGGCTACTAGGATTGAGCCAGTTTTCCTTGCAGCCACTTGGGATGCAGAGCTTTGTTCTGCTCAGGCGGACATTTAAAATTATATCCAAATGCAAGGATGCACTTCTAGTGCATCCCTACAACAGCCACTATATCAGGCAAATTAACAGATGACTGCTGGACAGGAATAGGAGTGAAGGCACTAGCATCTGTTCAAGACAGCTAATTTCAAAGATTTTGGCCAACAAAGGCTTGGTTTTTGCACCCTTCCTGCTGCAGAAGAGAAAAGGCAACAGTGCTGCATGGCTTCCCTAATACTCTGCAGCCAGCTAGCTCTTAGCATTCATTTTACTACGAGTAACAAAGAACAGAGTCACATGGCCTATAAAAAACAATAAGGAAAGTGTTATCTATGGCAGAACATGGAGTTGGAGTTTGTTTGTTGGGGTTTTTTGTGTAACACTGTTTCCCTTTTTCTTATGTCTAAATGCTCTCAAAAACACACTGCCTTATCTCTTCCCAAAGTGATCATGAATACTTTGTTCTGTTCCAGTATATCTCTTACTAGTTAAGCTTCTATTTCAGGATCAGGAAGTACTCTATCAAGTGAAATTTTGTAACTAGAAAGTACATGAGAGGTTCTGTAGACCAATCTTGGTGTTCAAGCAGTGAATGTTCCTGCTTTTTAGATAATTTACACTTTATAAACTTTAAGATTTTGTTCTCTTGGCATTTTACATTGTGTTTAACTATTTAAATCCCAGGCCAGTGCTCTCAGCAGCCATAATGGAGAAAAAAACCCCAACAAACAAAAAACAAAACAACAACAACAAAAAAAACCCCAAACCACAAAGGCTAACCCATTAGGGTTTTGTCATTGTTCATTGTGATTTCTACTGCAAATGCTTCTGAGACCTTTCTAGTCCTAGAGCAAAATAATCAAATACATAGTGAGACGTTCTATAGCCAATTTTTCAGTTTATCATTATTAATGTGATAGTACCCACTAGATCAATATTTTGTTTGCTTGCAAACACCAAAGTTTTTTGCATTTCTGCTGTACATGCCACACGGAATCTTCAGAAATGTGACTGGTTTTCTTCCACATTTCTAACGAACAGGGCAGGGGGAAAGTTCTGTGTTTACAGAAACTTTTGCATTAGAAGTTTAAAGTTTTGTGATTAATAAACAGCTCTAATAAAGTCCTTCCATCCCAAGATCTAGCTACATTAAAAAAGACTACTTGTTTGACTCTCTCTGAGTTACTGCTCTTAGAACAAGGCCACCTGGGGATAATGAACAGCTGATTTAATTTTTAATCAGCATTTAAAAGCCTTTTAAGTGGTGTTCATTTTCATTAGTTTAAATAAAGAACACCTCAGAAAGTGAAAGGTCATTAAACCTCTGGAAGTACATTTATGCCAAGACATCAGCTAAACACAGGTCCTTTTAACAGGGTGTCGAGGGATTTATTAAATATACTGTGAACAATTGCTCATTTCTGTAGTCATACAGAACCTCATAAAGGGATCTATTGTCTCATCAATGCCTTACACAGGAAATTGCTGTAAGAACCACACTCTGAACCTGCCTGTGCAGTCTGAAAGCATCTTTGTAATGACCCCACTGCACAAGGTATTCAGAGTTCAGTTTCAGCAAAATCAAGGAAGTCTTGAACCTCACAGGATTAGGTACGATGAGCAGCACAGCTGTAATAAGGACACAGCTGCTTGGTAAGAAGGTTCAACAATCCTTATGGTTTGTATAAAAAAGTTGAATTTGATCCCTCCATTCAAAAATTCTACACAGTTAGGATTTCAGGTTTGAGATAAGTGCTTTGTATGCTGTGTGTATGTGTGAAGAACTTCAGAATCTGATTAAATTTCTACATGACATGAATTGAACAATCTCTGTGCCCAAGTTTTCTTGTCAGAAACATTAACTTCACTTTTCCATCCCAGTCTGTTAGATGGCTTAACTGTCTCTTTATGCAGAAGACAGGTCTAATGGAAATTAATTCCTCCTAATCACTAAGGATTTGAAACTGTAGATTTGCAAAATGAAATCATACATTATTACTCAGATTTTTCCTTTAAAGCTCTTCATAGTGTTCCTTCCCTAAGAACAGATAAGCCCAGTGAGATTGGCATAGGTTTTTTAAGTAGAGAGGAAAGTCATAGTTATACATGTCTACATACCTGCCTCAAGTACATTGGTAGACTGATGCTTTGCTAGACGTTAAAAAAGCTACTAATTCTCCTGAAAGGATGAAGCCACCTTTAATTATTATAAGCAGTACACAATTTTTTTAACATGCAGAAACAGTAAAAATTCCATATTTATGTTTTCTTACACAGCAGTGCCTTTCCGATCCTATCAGCATCTAGGCTGAAACATAGTGAACAACAGGGGAAAAGGGGTAGTTTCATGGTTTAATACTAGCAGTGTCTGCTCTAAAAATTAGAGATTCTAATGCTCTGGTTCCTTATGTGATTATTGGCTTTTCTCTGGTTTTGGAAGAATGTACCATATATTTCCGCTCAACAAATCACAACCAAATGATAAAGTATATCATACTTTGCAATTAATACAGGACTTTGATCTTTTCCAGGACATACTCAGGAACTGCCGTGGCAGAAAGATAATACATAGTTGACTGCTTCCAAATAGGGGGGAAAGCCCTCCCAGAAATAACGAACTTCTGTTTTAAATTGAAACAAGGACTAGGTTTCCAAGGGCATGTGATCATTAATTTATAAAGGCCATGGCTTGCTTATCAGGTGACATTAATGGAATCACTGACCTGTATCAAAAGTTGTGGAAAGAACAAACTTAGGTTCTTTCAGACAAATAGATTGGTGCCATGTCTTGGCTACAGAGACTACTCTAGCTTGTTTTGACCTGTGATAGTCCATCATGATGACACAAAATCTTGGGTGATACTCCCAGAAATCTCTGACTACAATAATGTTTCAATTACTGCAACTCTGGATGAAAAAAAGAATCATGCCAAAACAACCAAACTTAAAAACCACTCATAATACAAGTAACAAAGCCTGTCCATACCTGAGTAGTAACTCCACACATAGACTTTATCTAGCTCTGAAAACATGATCACTTGGAACTCAAGAATAACCCACAGTTCTACGACCAGCTGAGGCCACATTTCTCCAGAACAAATCTGAGAAAATCCTCTAGATATGCCCCTTGCATTGCTATTAAGGAAGACTCTACAAGTCTATTAAGGAAATATCTACAAAGAGTGGTAAATAAATACTAGGTTCACTCAGGAAAAGCAGCAAATGTTTTGTCTTGATAAAATTAGAGGGATACTCTGCGGATGGAAGGTTAAGAATTACAGATCATACTGTGAAGATATGCAGTCCTTCCTATCAGTACCCAGTGCTGAGGCCATTACAAAAAGTTGCAAATTCAGCCTTGCACTTTTACCTCAGATTACCAGGAAGTGTATAAAAAAATCCACACATTCCTAGGAAAAAATACAGTCTGTAAGATCTAAGATGAGTCCAATGCTGCAACCACCTTCATGCAAAAATGGCCCATGTGCTAACAACTTGACCCTATTTAGACTAGTTACATGAGTAATAGCTTTGACATCAGTGCGGAACAAATATAATGATTTTTACAGCAGAGATTGTTTTATCAACAGTTAGATTAATTTTAAACTCATTGTAACTAGAATAACAAAGAAATCTCCTGTTAAAATAAGCCAACTTGGAATTTATGAAGTGAAAAAAAATCCATTCAACATTGTTGGCTCTTTCTCTAAATTATTCTCTTTTCAGTAACACCTTTGTTTCTGTTTACTCTTGAATGGACAGACTAGTCAACTGGAAAACCAAGTACATGCTACTTGAAAGTCTGCAGGCCTCATTTATTAAAACTGACTGAATTGACTTTTGATATAATTCCTGTTTCTACATATTGAGAACATTTTCAGAAACTGGAACCATAAAGCTCATTCTAATTTACAGTTTTTATATAATTCCTAATGTATTCATTAGAGGATATGCACGCTTTCAAAAGCTGTCCTTCATCTATAAACTTTTGTATAGAGTCCAGTCAAATGCCTGTTCTTGAATATGTACATCCTGGTAAAGACTTAAATGGAAAGAATTATAGGCAATATCAGTTATTTGAATAGCAAAATCAATGGGATATATCTGTTTACTGCCCTTAAGGTTCATTTATTTCATAGGCCTTCAAGCAAAACCAAACCCTTTTCGGCTCTTGTACTTTTAAATTTTTTCTCTATCTCTTTGGATACGAGATAGAGGTGAGATACAGAAATCTCAGCTAAAAATAATTTCAAGCTAGGTAATTCCGAATGGTCATTTATAAATATTAGTTAGGTACTTCGGAATAGCCTCAGTGCATTTATTCTATCTGTTGACATTATGTTTACGTTAGAATATTATCCAAGTTACAGAGCAGTTAAAGATTAACATTGAAAATGTCTTGAAAAACAAGTCTGACTTCATAAATGTCATGTAAGGATAGTTAATCCTAAGACATCTCCATTAGTTAGTTCAAACCTTTTGAATTAAAACCTAGATGTGGCCCATTAATGCTCCTATTATTCCATGAACGGTAACCAGATGCCCTTTTATGTATTAAATTAAATATTCATGTATTTATTTTAGTTTCTGTTCAAGGTTAAATATTCTTATGTCAGCTCTAAGAACTAACAAAACCGTTTGCCTTCTTAAAGTATAAATGATGTAAATGTTTACATATAGCTTTACAAATAGCCTCAGCATAAGCAGAAAATACCTTAACATAATCATCATAATCTTTAAATAAATAAATACATATGCTTCTCTTTGTGGGATGTGAGTTTAAAGGGGGAAATTTTTTAGTTCTGGGATCAGAAGCAATATTTTATAACCCTCTATTTTCATCAGTTTTACAAAGATGTAATGCATGGAGGACTTTTCTGCGAGTTTAGCAGTGCAAGCTTTCCATACAGAGAACTTCCAGCATGTCTGAACCAGAAACAAGAGCATGTGTTACCAATGGAAAGGAAGAAGGAGGTAGATGGGAGATAAAAACAACTAAGAGTGGTAATGATGTGAAAACAATTTTTCCACAATTTTGCTGACTCGGAAGAATACTACTTTAATATGTTTAAAAGGCAAGACTTTGCCCTTTGTGAAATAGACTTAGAGACTAGTTCTTAAATGCAGTAAGTGTTATAGCTGCCAAACAACGTTATATGATATTTTTATTTGCTATTATCATTATGAGATATCATCCCTGACATGACAATGTGATACAAATGCTATGTTGTATCAGTCTGATGTAATTTTGAAGTCTGTCACGTTCCATTTGGGTAGCAGATACAAAAGCAGGCAATGGGGAAGCAAGGAATAAACCGGTGATGTGCTGACATTGTTGCTTTCTTTCCTGGGTGGTACATACCAGCACGAGGGTTTATGTTTCTACCCAAATTTCTGTAGCCAAAAAAAATGAGGAATCCTCAGCACAGAACCAATTTTGCAGTCCTCCTTCCATTTCTAGGAAAGAGTCATCATGGAAATGCAGAGAGTTAATGATTACAGAATTCCCTTGGACAATTTCACTGGAGCAGATAAGTGCTGCAGGAAAACAGGATGTGGAAATTAGATTAGAAAGTGGCTAAAACGTAAAAAACATTTTCAGAAGCTATACAAAACTGGTTGCTGCAAGAAGTCCTGATGAATGATTAGCTATTGTTTCAAAAACCAGCACTGTTATTAAGTTCAAGCAGTTTCCAGCTGAGAAATAATAAATAAAAAATTTAAAAAATCAAAGCTCTTCTGTGGCTCTTACAGAAACTTGCTGGTTTTGAACTAAAAATAGACAATTCCACTTTCCTTCTCTGCTGTCAAAGCCTGACTGCAAATGCTGCAAATGCAAAGGTGGAAGGGATGCATGAAGTCTTTAAAGGCCCAAGACTCTAGTGTCGGGCAGTCAGACTATAAAAAGAGGTGAGTTCAAGTTATTTGGAAAATGATTTAACTTGTCAGAACTCTCCATCTCCGATTCTATACAGTGCTATGAAATATATCCTCAATTTGTGCTACAAAAAACAAAGATTTACACCAGCTGCTTTTAAATAAGGAGACCCTCTGGGAACAGAAGAGAGATGAAAAATATCCTTGAAAAGATCCCATAAATTATTTTAGAGAATTAATGTTGAGGACTTAAACCATGAGGAGGTACAGACCCAGTGTAAATGGAAATGCTGTGCAGTCACAACCTAATCATGACAGAAAGCAATCTACACACAGCTGGCATAGCGTGGGGCACCATGGAGAGGTGCTAACATTTCTCAGTCATCTGATGTGAATTTGCTAGGTGTGCTGGAAATTTCAGCAAAACAGACCCATCAAAATGGTGTCAATGGGGAAAACACACAGTACTTCTCTCCAGACATCCATGACTTGCAAATTTCCAACAGTCAGCAGGGACACCAAAGCTCTCTGAGGTGTGCTCCAGGACAGCCACAGAGATTTGGCTTCCAAGTTCACAAGGCTGACAGTTGTGTGGGCTGAGCCTCCTGACCATGACAAGGAGGCTAAGGACTTCCACACTCCTTGCTCCTCAGTACACCCTCAAAGTAGGCAGCCCAGAGCCTTTTAACACCCTGTAAGCAGACTACCCAGATTTGGAGAGGTCACAGTTTCCAAAAGTTTCCAAAATTCAAAGACAGGTCTGTCTCCCAACCACAGAATACTGAGAATAAACAGCTGCTAAGTAATCACATTCATAGCATCTTCCAATATGCGTCTTTCCTGCATATTTAATTTCCAAGGCATTGTACCTTGACCTGTCAAAAACTGAGGTAAACACGATCCGCAGGGAAGGAATCACCCAGAGTCATAATGGATCAGGCTGAAATAAAAAAGAAATACTTTTCCATTATTTACCTGCTCAGAACTCATCCAGCAGCAGTGAATGCTCGAAAAGTCAGACCCTTTTTCCCTACTCATTCTCAGCCATGCATGATACCCAGACTTATGAAGATATTGAATGAAACTATTAATCAAAAAATAATAGAAAAAAGGCTTCTACAGAGGAATAAACTTGTTCCTTCTCTAATAACGTCTGCCATTTGTTTATTCTTTATGGTTCTAAGATTTTTTAAAATTGCTATATTTACACTTGAAATTATACAGCTAGCAGATTATGTGTCCATGTGTCCTGGTTTGAAGTAGAAAGGGTGGTGAGGCACTGGAACAGGTTGCCCAGAGAAGCTGTGGATGCCCCATCCCTGGAGGGGTTCAAGGCCAGGCTGGATGGGGCTTGGAGCAACCTGCTCTAGTGGGAGGTGTCCCTGCCCAGGGCAGGCGGGGTTGGAACTCAATCATCTTTAAGGTCCCTTCCAACTCTAACCATTCTATGACTCTATGAAAACAGAACCAACTTTCTGTTCAGTAATTTTACTTCTTAGCTAGGCCTCTTCTAACTCTCCGAAATTAACAGCATAGTGTGGAGAAAACTGTTCCCAGAGGCGTAAGACTTGTGCTTGTACTTCATGCCAAGGAATGGTGGGCAGAGAGGCTCTTGCTTATGCTTACTGCTGTAACAACCACAGTCAGCTAATTTCACTATTTGCCCTGTTGGAGCATCGGAAACAGAAAAGCATAGAGAGGTCCCACCTGTGGGGAGAAGTGGACAGGACAGGTGACACAAACTTGACCAAGGGGATTATTCCATCCCATCTGCCCCATGCTCAGGATAAAAGCTGAGAGATCAAAGGGTCAACTCCCTTTCTTCAATGGCTGATGTCTGAAAAGGAACCCTTGTCTGTTCATCTGCCTTTGATCCTGATCCATGTATTCCCGACTCCAGAGCTGGAATCTAGTTCCCATCTGTTGCTGAGTCCAGTCTGGGACTTCCCCAGTGCCTGCTGGTGACATCATCATGGGAGTTTGATGCAGTTTTGTATATATTGTATCTATTTCATTATTACCTTTTTATTTTATTATTAGTATTTCATTAAAGTAGTTTAGTTCCTTCTAAACTCATAAATCTCTTTATCCCTCCTCCTCTTCTCGGAGCGAGGTGGGGGGAGAGCATCCATCATAATTGGATGATTCAGCCTACACTATGACACAACATTACACACTAACAACTGCTTAAAAGTTTTAATTAGCTGATTCCTTTTCCTTATGATTAATAAACTCTAGAGTGCATGTAATCCAGAATATCCATTGCACGTATTATGCAATGGGATGAGGAGGAGAGATGGTGGTCGTTCCCTTTACTGAGAGCAGGGCACAGACGATGAAGCTGTAACTGTGATAGGGCTGTCATTGTGGTTCAGCTGAAGGGTCTCTGTTCTTACAGGTTGTGCAGCTATTTCTACCAGAACAGAGTTGTGAAAATGAGTAACATCATTGTTTTTTCTGTATTTTCCTGCAGGGACAACAGAGCTGTCACTACGAATTCAAACAACCAGAAATAGAAAACAGTTTCTAACTATATCAGTTCAGTATTGCTTTATTAGGAATGATCTGCTGTGGCAGTGTCAACTTTTTGTAAGCAGTAGGCAAAGGAGAATATAATTTTAAGGGAAATAATAAGTTACTCACACGTAACCTATTCTGCAGTCCCCTTGCTTACCTCCTAAATGTTTTTTTTCAAGGAAATCTATGTGGTACCTTACTGGTGATGGAATTCATTGCATAGGTTGTATTCTCTTCCATCTTCCCTTTGGCTACCCCTTGATAGCTGGTGGTCAGATGCACAAATTGTTCTTTGGCTGAACATACTATTACAACAACCAAACAACAGTCATGGCCATGAAGTACAGTTGGTTCACACAGTTCTCTTGGGAAAAAATTCAAGACCAGCCCTCAGAGGAGTGCTAGAAAACACTATAATATGTGGGCTATATGTCTGCCTATGCCACCCTCTATACCAGTGTAGCTCCGTGATGCATACTGCACGATGATCCTGTACTAACCAATGCTATACCAAGGTGCAATACCAAGAGGTCCTAATTCTGGACACGTCTGTATAAGTATAAAACAGATCTGACTCCCCTGAAATCAAATGAGTTAAAATCAGTTGATGTCTGAGCAGAGTTTAACAGAATTTGCCTTCTCCTCCACAACTGAGCCAACAGAATTGTTGCCCTAGGCCCTGTGATTTCTTAAAGCCAAAAGGCCTGACTTCTCTTCCTAGTGACAAACTAGATGCAATTTCCTCACAATTGAGGTTGTTTCTGCTGTGTAAGGAAGTTGAATAACACCAGCTTGATTTATCAAGCCAGTAGCAAGTTGCTGCTTATATTGTGAGACACCGGGTACACAGCACCAAATAAATCAACATAAGTCTCTTTCTCCTTTCCTGAAAATGGCTCAAAGACCAAGCAATATGCAAAGAATCACTATTCTCATCAGTAATTTCTGTAAAGGTAATTTGTAATAAAAATTGTTTCAGTGTCTTGACACATCAATGAATTAACTTCTAAGTTCTCCCTTAATAGAATGACTTGAAATAGATGGAAACTTTTGCCTGCATTACATGAAATCAAATGTTTCATGATACTGATTTGAATACAACCAATGAGAGGAGCAGAGAGAGTAAAACTAGTCTAAAAGCAACAGCTTCATTTAAGAACAATTTAATGTCAGACTTCTAAAGTCTTCTTCCCACTTAAAAAAAACCAAACACCAACAAAATGCATATTTACACATCTGCTAAACCGCAACTGGGTTTCGCTTCTGTACAAAACTTATGTATTATATACATGGAAGTACAGTACATGATTTCAAAATATAATTACATCTTCATTAGATGTTTTTGTTGGCGTGGGTCTACTAGATGAGAGTCCACAGAGATGTGATCCCTTCCTAATACAATGGCCAGCAAAAGGCACTTCAGCAGACAAACTGATGCCTGCGAAGGTTTTTGACAGGGCTGGCTGATTCAACCTATATGTTTGCATGCACGTGCATGCACAGGTGTGTACCTCTGTGTGCGCAGTAAGTTTTGTCAGTATGAATTACACTCATATATAAGATGATTTTTTCTGAGCCGCATAGCATACAAGTATATTGATACAGACAAAGTGCTCCTAAGAATGTATCTAAGAAGAGATATTCACAAGGTACTTCAATGCTGCTGAATCGTTCCAGCATACTTTAAGGGACAGGCTTACTGGAAAAAACAGACAATCCAAAATTCAAGTCAAATCTCACTTAATTTAAATCTCCTTTATACTTACTAATATCAGATCACATGCCTTCTCTAGGAGAATGTCATAAAAGCAGTCCAATTTTTAACAGAAAAATTCAAGGTGCCTTTAAATAGCAACATTATTCTCATATTGCCTTAAAATAATTTTAGTTAAGTATTTGAAATGTAGCAGTGCCTTTGCAAATCCTTTCTGACTCTTCTGAAAAACTTGCAAATCTTATTATAGCAGTACAGTAGACATTGGGCAACCAAATGTATTGCAGTTCCAAAGTATCACATTTTATCTTCTATATATTTCCTTCACATAACATAAGCAAACAGTCAATTTATAAATTGCTGGGCTTCTCAAATGGTTAGCATTAAAATCAAACAAAAACATCGTCTGTGCACAATGCCACTTTGTGCTTCAAACACCTTCCAGTACAGTCATCTCCTGATGCAGCCTATAGCTTGTCTGATTATTACCTTTAAACAAATGTGAATATGAACACTCAGAAATGTGCAATAGAGATCTTGAAGGGGGTTGCTTGGGTCACCTCACTTCATTGAGCACATCCTAGTAAAAGGTAAAATATCAGTGTAGCCACACATCCTTCACATTCAACAAAAGGTTCTATAATGTCAGTAAGTAATTCTTAAGCATGTCCGTTTTCTATCTTCTTCTAATGCAATGTCACCTTCTAAATAGAGAGGGTCATACTGAAGCAACAGTATACACAAAAACACACAGGAGAGACAGAAACTGTTACCTGGTCATGAATGCAGAAAGGAAGGATGTCACTCATTCACTTCTGTGCTGCCCTCCAGAGAAAAGCGACTAGCTCCTCCCAAGAGGAAACTGAAGCACAGAATAGTTCACTGCCAGGTTCACTCCAGATATGAAGTAGGAAGCTAGGACATAGACCATATCTGGTTCATATCACCTTCACCAGCATCAGTCTTCCAACAGCACCCAGAAGGTAATGCTGTCCTACAAGACACCTCTGCATACCTAGGAGTGTGCAGCACACGTTCCCTGTGTCATTCCATTAAAAAGCATTCTGGCCTGCTGTAGCAGATATCTTTCAGTATTTGAGTCTTTTGACAGAAGAGCACCAAGAAAGGGCAACAATGCAAAGGGACAGATGAATGTCACATCAGACTCAGTGAGGATTCCAGCTGGGTGTGGTACAGCTTAGCTGTCTAAGTTCATTTGCTAGGCAGTGTGAGCATGAGCTGACCCATATGAACTGGCCCACAGACCAAGGCTTACTTCCTTGGAGAGAGCAATACAGCATGTGCCAGATACACAACCTCTGAGCTTTCACTCCTCATTTGTAAAAGAGATAACAATGCCTTTTCTGCCTTTGAACAGCCATAATGACACTGACAGCTTACATGTCTAAGGCAATACTATATGTGAACCTCTGCCTGTTCCTGTCTCCAACTTCACCTTCAAAACAGAGCCCTGGGCAAAGCTGGACTCAAGTTTAAGGATGGCATTATTCAGACAGATGATGTACCATACACTATTGTTATACCCAGTGCAAGTGCAGTGTCACTATGGAAAGGAGCCGTGGGTGTGGACAGGTGGAAGTTTATATTCAGCCCTCCATCTTCTTTGATTCTATTAGTATTCACCATCCACACAGCATGTATAACAGGCGGCCCAAGTAAAATTTCCTGCCCCCAGAACAAGTTTCAATGCTGTGGCACATGCCATTTAGCATATCTTCCTGAGCTGATTCAAGCAATCCCCATTCCTGGCTACTCTTTCCAAGTTCATGATCAATACTGTTCCCAGTGCAGAGACAACACTACATGTTGTCTGATTCAGACTATGTGTCTGAGTCTTTGCCATCCATGACCCTGAAATTTGTTTTGCACTGGGGATTTATGAAACAAGAACATGATCCCCACCCTGCTTTTCTTGCTGTAAGTTCAGTAACTTCCATCACAAGGTGAGGTGGAGAACAGAGGAGTATCTTAAACAGGCACAGGAAGATTTACCAGTGTAGGCCAAACTGTGTCCAAAATCTGCCATGCTATGAATTCTTCAAACTGTTGCCCATGTTATTCCTCTGGCCCTACCTCTTAACATAAAAAAGTGCCTGTTCCTAGTATTCATGGGTGCAAAATTTAAGTAGACCAACCTACACAATTCATCTTAGCAAATGTTTCTTTGTTTACAAACTTACTGGTCTCAGGATTCACAGTACCATCTCAAGTAGCATACACATTCCTTTTTCTACCCAGTTAAAAATGGTGTTACTCTACTGTGTAAATACTTTGAAAGCACATAATTTCCTTGTTAAGAGAAGACAGTTGTGATATATCTACATTCTCAGGCTTGGAATACAAATTATTCTCTTTTGTCTTTTACCATTTGTACTTGAAAAGAATTCCAACATATATCACAGCTGTTCTCTTGTTAAATTATTGGATTTTGTGACAAAGTTATGATTTTGCTCTTCAGGCTCTGAGTAACTGTAAAAGAAAACCTGAATTAAATTAGCAGAGGGAGTGCTAAGTAAATATGGCCAGTGGTTGAGACTGTACTTCAACACCAAAACCCGAGCCCACATCTTCCATATAGCTAAGTAAGAAGCAGCTGGTTATTCCTGAAGTGCAATTTCACCAGCACAAATAAAGCCACAAGCTGAACCTTCATTTAAGGCACTTTTAGATACTAATTAATTCTCAATAAAACACCTCAGGAGGATGAGAATTGATGGAAGAATCTGACTGTGGTCAGAAAGTCTATGTGAAAGAGGAAAGCAAAGGCTGGCAGTCCATTTAGAGGAAGGGTGGAGATCCATTTTTCAACCCAAGCATTTGGGAAAAGCCTCAAATTTTTATGTCTTTATATATATAAAAAGAGTCATACTGGATGTTATCCACACTTCAAACACTTAATGTTGTCTCAGAATGTGCTTGTTTATTCAGGCCTCAGGTATGAGACGAACTTGACTGTCTTCACTCTATTTTGACATATTTTGAGTTTCTGTTTTAAAATGCAAACCTGACACTTATGAGAAGGATTATCTTGACTACATCCTGCTCAGTAAGCATCAGCAGCATTTCACCTGCAAAATACTACCTGAATAGTAGGGTCCAGAAGTGCGATTTTCATTCTTGGCCTATGTTGCTTCCTCTATGAATGAACACTTGTGAATTTGCAATTACTCAAAATAATCTCTAAATCAAGTACATTTACTTGCAGCTGTGACACTAATCCTATTTATATCTTATGGAGCGTTTATTTTTAGTGAATAAAAAATGTGATTGAATTGTTTCAAGACAATAAAAACATGCTATTAATAATGAACTGTGCTGAAAACATACCCTTTGGTGTTACCAGTTGAGCATATCACTTAATATGAGAATATCAAAGACACAGGCAATCCTCCAAGTTATCTACTGAGTCCTGTCCAAATGAGAAAAAGACTAGACTATTGTGACATGAATTTTCCATTGTCTCCATTTTTATTCACTACTCTCTTTTCATCTCTAACTACTTGTTCAACTATGTTCATTCAATTACTGAAATCCAGCTGGTTGAAATGCATCCAGTTGGGCTTTATCATCTTTTGAACTTCTCTTTTAAAGAGGTCTTTAATGACTTTAACTGCCGTTCTTGCAAGTCTCTTTCACTCACACTAGATAATGCAAGGTTATCTTTGTAAAATCTACCTACAAACTTGACTCAAGTTCAATCGTATGGAAGCTTCCAGGAAGGAAAAATGCATTGTTTACACAGTGAGAACACTCAGCATTCATTTGCTACCTTCTAATATTGTTTTATATTAAATGCTTTAAAAATGGTCTTAAGCAGAACCAGATGTTTACAGAAATTTTCTCTGATTGCTGTCCAAGTGCAACTATCTTCCTCCCTTTCTCCAAATTCCCCTTATCATTAAATAATGCATTGAAATGTAAATATAGAGCATACAATGATTGCCAGAATTAAACAAGGGGCAGATGGAAAGAAAACTGAATTAGTTGGGGGTTTATGGTTTTTCAATTTTCTTGTTATCTTAGACACATTCTATAGTATGTATTTGGATCCTAAAAGTACATGCTTACTCACTATATTTTCTTTATGGATCACTTAAGCACAGACTCTTTCTTTTTCTTTTGCTTATACTCTGAAGTGACCAGTTTTCCATTTTTGCTTGAGGAGCTGATATGGTCAGGCCCAGAACAGGAGGAAAAATCACTTTTACACATTCCCATGATGTGCATTTCTGTGGAAACCAAAGGCTCCACAAGGACAAGCCTCCTTATTACAGAGAACCAGCGCTATTGTGGAGATGTGCATTATGGCAGGTGATCCTGGGGAAAATATGTGTTCAAGTGTCTACATCATCTAGAGTGCATACAACAATGGAGCACCCAGTGGTTTCTTTCTCCAAATAACAGAACACATTGTTTTCATCAGCAATAAAATCATGGAAATCATGTTAAATTGCAGAGATCCAGCTCATGATTAACAAACACATATATTACTACTATAGCCAGCAAGTGGATCAAAGGGAAAGTAACATTGCCTCCTTAGTCATGTAGTCAAACAAGGCTCCTCATGCCATTAGAGGTCATTGGAGTTGGCTATGACATCAGTAAAATTCTCTAAATATACATCAAATAGAATTTTTAAAAAAGGAAAAGAAGGGAGTTCATTTTCTTGGAACGTACTTCAAGCTTCTCCTTTTCTTCTCCCTTCTGAGTGAAACCTCAACTGGATTCAATCTAAGCTCCATAAAAATAGTTAACCCCTGACTTACTGTTGAAAGAATGTGGTTTGCTTATGAAAATGTCAACAACCTCTAGTTTTCTAATATGCAATTAGCAATACTGTATAGAAAAGCCTTAATTATGGACCTGAGTCAGCTCAATAAATTCTGCCAATGTTTATGTTTGCCTCAAGTGTTCAGTTGCTGTGGTTGTCCAGAAAGTTGTGGGAAAGACCATAAGAAGGAAGAGAGCCTGACATTTCATCCAAAGCTTAATGTGACTTCAAAGCCTAATGTCAATGCAGAGTGTTTGAAACAGGACATCTATTCCATATGCTCTATCATTGATATATATGTATGTACATGTTGGTGCGCAAAGAAAATACTCATTCTCTGTTCAGCTGTTTTGGAGCACAATCTTTAACCCATGGGTCTTTACAAGTCCTTTTCTTCACTTTACAATCCAGCTTTTCTTCACTATGTAAAACAAAATGCTGATAGGAAATCACTTAGATTACCTAGTATTAGTCTACAGTGCTACAGTGTCACACATGGACCACACATTAACCTGAACAGCCATTGCTTTCATCACAAGAGCAGCACCGTGGTCCAACAGCAATCCTGTAACTCAGCAGTACCAACTACAGGCTGAGAGAAGCAACCAGGAAAAACAGAGAGAATCTGAAACCCACGTTTCTCAACTTCCCAGTTCCTTTGAGTAGACCCATGACTTAACTTAGCCACTATTCTTCTCCATTGAGTCCCATGATCAGCAGTTGGGATTCAATTCAGACCACTGGCCTGATGGAGCTTGGAGGCAAATAGCGGAAGAGAGTGATGAAAGCAGAAACATTGTTTTGTTTGTTTGTTTGTTTTGGTTTTGTTTTTTAAATCTGTTCCCTTCATTTTGGTTGGTTCTTGTTTCAGCTTTGACTAATAAGGAAGCATATAAGTCCCTGTTAATGGGCCACTGCCCTGTGTGGTCAAGAGCACTGAATGCTCCTGGTACCCACTCAGTAGTAATGACACACGTGTACATGGTACAGGTACACGTAGAGAGAAACGCTCCTGGACCAGCGCTCTTGGCACCTCAGATTCCAGGTTTAAACAGTACTTACGCCACTACCTCTTTGCTGCCCTGCTCCCACCAAACAAAATGAAAATTCAACTTTTAATCTCACTACATGCAAGATCGAGATCTCCATTTAACTGTGAGTGTTATTCAACAATGTCTCTACCTACAGCCCATTAAATTCAGTGGGGATCACACAGTATGCTTACAGTATAGGGCCTGTTACCAAGAATCAGTGCTGACCAACGTGGAGCCATCGCCCTCACTAGGACTGCAGTTCACAGAAGGAAAGTAGCCCCTAAACCCCAAGAAGCTGAGGTCTCACAGTGGTGAGTGCAGAATAAGAGCAGCGAGAAGAAATCTCTTTGAACAGAGCCCTGCTGCAGCAATTACCCATCTGACAGGAATGTTACTTCATTAAGCAGGAAGTACATCAAGGCTATTATCCTCCAAGCTCTACATCATAATTGAAATAGCTTCAGATGCATTTCTAGCACTACCTGATATATCTGCTTTTATATCTGCTGACAGGAATTCAGCTGGAATTAACAGCTGTAAATGCAGAATTTATAAAAGAATTGTAGCTCCACACAGTGTGCTAATTTTTTCATTACTTTTTGAGCACCTTAAGGATAAATGACATTGAACACTCAGATTCTGAAATGTGTTGAACATCCCTGTAACTCTCACAGGCATCACTGATTTCTCTAATAACAAGTTATGCTAATTGCCCTGTGTGCAATGAGGAGCAGATGTTTTGGTACTGAAGGTCACAAACATTCAATGGTACTGAGGCACCTCACTCACTTTGGTCATACTGCTTCTCAAAATCTGGTTTTAGCCCATGGAATCCACCCCTCCAGGATGCCAGACCCAAACATTGTTATGAAGGCTGTTTTTCATTTTGTTTTTATTAAAGCCATGTCAAAATTAGAACCAACATTTATGTATATCTGCATATACTCAGTAAAGATGAGTAAAGTTTTATCAACTACAGCAAAACAACCCACTGCAAATTATGTAAAAAATGCCAATGTGTCTGCTTCTGCAGATAGATTACACTATTTCTTTCTTCACTTGATTTGTTAGTTGCTCACATGATAAATCTGTTTCCTTCTTTCCCCCGCCCCATCCCTTTCCTCCCACAAATCATAATTTTGTTGATCTTAACCATTTTTCTCTGCTGTCCTATGTGTCTAACATACACACTTCTTAATTACCCATTATTTGTTCAAATCCACCAATAGCTTAATTAGTATCTCAAGCTTGTCAAAAAAGAGTGCAGAAAAACAATCATGAAAATTTATCTATGTTCAAAAAAAAACCATCCAGACTTATTGTGTGTGTGTGCCTGTAAACAAGCAGCTAAAAGACATTCTATGAAGTATATTACCTGAACTATCACACATTTGACTTTGAAATACTTGGAAGTACAAATGTGTTCTAGGAACATAGCTGACTGTGAGAACACAAAAAAGATAGTAACCTTAAATATTTTCAGCATCAGCAAAAGGCTTCTGTACAACTTTTCTTCCTAATACAAAACACAGTATTTAATATGGTCCTTTATCAAAATCTTGTATTCTGTAAAAGGGACTAGTTGTGCTCACTATCCATGAAACCTGCTACTCTGATAAGACTTGTAATCAGAGTAAGGTGATTATATGAAAATACGAGTAGTTTCAGTGAACTAGCAGTTGTCAATGTTCACTATGACTTTCATATAAGCAAGGGTCTGTCTGGACAGAAGCACAGTCACTAAAGGATCTTATTGAAGAACAGCTCAACTTGGAGGATACGGGAAGAGAGTATTTATCTTCAAATGTGGGAATCCCATGTTCCTTTCAAGAATTTGCATACACCAAACTATGGTTCCTCAGATCGTTTCTAACATGATAAATGTTTAGAAAGGAAAATGTGCTTTTAAGTACTGAGAAACAATACCACAAGGCATGGCAGGACCTGAATGAATTGGGTTCTCATGTGTACAGTCCTCTGGGCTGAATTTTAATACCTGGACAAAACATTTTAACTTCAATTAGACCATTCATCCATTCCAGGGATTTTTAAGGACTGTCTTCCTCTGTGATGTAGTGAAAATTCTGATTTCTGAAGCATCTGTTCAGCTTTATCCTCACAAAGCCTGATTTGCTGTATGTATTGTATAAATTCCAGTTAGCAATATAAAAGGGCAGATGAACCCTCCATTTTTTGCCCTCATTGAGAAAAGACCAGGTCTTCAGCCCAAATTCCAGTGAGAACAATAAGAGATTTATTGTTCAACTTCTTTCTGGATAGATACCTATTAAAATTGGACTTCTTCCTTTAATTTCCCATTTTTACTCATTTTCAGGAACTACAAGTGCCATGAAACCTACATTTAGAAACACAGTAATTGTCTGTCAGCTCACCATGATTTTTAAAGAATTACTTTGTCCTATTCTTCTAAAGAGATTCATATTCTTAATGAGCAGAACATCTGGAACAATTTGCCTAAAACAGTGATGTAATCCCAAACGGCAACAACTCTCATCCCAAATAGTCTGATAAAGATCACTATAATATTCTCACTAAGCTTGATTCTGCTCTCATTTAAAATTGTAAAAAGCAGCTGATACTGCAATGAAACGGTATTGTGACACAGGCCACAAAATGTTTTTTTTCTCAGGACAATTTATAAATACCATGAAAATGATTCCAATACAAATGTTTCCCAGATGACTCAAGCAGGCAGAACAGCTGCCTCTTAGCTTAGTGGGCAGTAGAGAAGATTTGGCTAATTTCTATGATACTCCACAAGGTTTTGTTGCTTTTTTTTTTTTTTTTCCCTCAAAACTCTAGTTTAGTTTGTTCTTCTCCTTTCATTCCTCTTTCACCTCCACCTTGAAACAGCTGTATGTAACAAATTAGTCCTTGAAAGATGGTAACACTGAAAATATGATGGAAAATAATTTCCCCTGGGAGTATAAAGTATTTGTGTTAAATGAAATGAAAAATCAACTTAAACATTCATATGAACGCCCAAGGAGAAATATTTAGCCACTGTGATAGTTTCTACCTTTTCCCTCCCCACCAAGGAATAGAATAACAGATTTCCATTAAAATAATGTTACTTATGAATTACACTTTGCCCATAGGGAACAGGGGAAATTACAGCTTTTATACTCTGTAATTTACAGGGACTTGACACTTGTTTTGGGATGCGCTAGGCTTACTGCATCAGTGCTGAGTATTAAGTATTTCCACAGTATAAAATATGCCATTTAGAGGAGACCTGCCCTGAACACTCAGGCACCATTCCAGCCATTTCAGGGATTCTGTTCCTCAGCAATGTACAGAAAATGCTGAGGCGTCTGTTCAAAGTGCAAGCACAAGTTCACAGAAGGACTGGAGCCATTCCAGCCAAACCTTAAGATCTTTCTCAGCATTTGACAAGTCTGTCTAATAGGATTTACCCAACAGTCAGAAATCCAGTTAAAACCAATTCATATGGATGCCACCTGGCCCGAAAGATTAACCACGAATCATGGAGTGGATGAGGAAATAAAAACTTCCCATCTTGTACTTCATCAAATTATACAGTCCTAAATTCCACATGCCCTAGCAGCCTAATATAGGCACCGTTTCTGTTGTATTAAAGTATTCCAAGGTATGGTCACAGGTAGCCTTTACCAAGCCATGTTTCTTAGGCTATTTAGCAAGTAAGACACCTCTGGACACTTTGCAGCCCCAAAAACCAGCTGCAACAAAACTGAGAGCAAATGTTTTTGGGTGTAGCACCATAGAGACAATTCACATTCCAACAAATTTAATTTTCTGGCCATTGTAATATTCACTTGATATACTCAAAGTTATTACAAAAACCAGGGTTGTGATGGCACCAAGGCATCTCAAGCACAGAGAGTCCAGGTGAGATGGTATCAGATCTGTTCCACAGAGAAACTCATAAACTCATTGGATCATACTTTGCCTAAAAGAGCAGTTTTCTAGCACAGAACTGCCAACAGCTACATTAACGTTTAAAAAGATGAAATCTGAAGCTTGATGTTTACACTTTCTTTCACTTATTAACAGAGTTCAGCAATTCCTGTATGAGGTAGATCTTTTTTATTATTTACACAAGATCCCTTTTCGTGAAAAGAGACATTTTGTGCATTCATCTGAGCCCTCTCAAAGACTGGCAGTATATTGAATGCACATCCAAGTGAGAAATTATACGGGACCCTTTGGATAATACGCACAAGTAACACTTTTGGACCTTTTAGATATAACTTCTGTCCATCTTTTCAGTCTTATCTATCCCAGGAATGTCAGGGAACTGAAGACTACTGAAGAAGCTGGTAAAAACTTTAAATTGCCCTTAAACCAAAGCATTGTGCACAATGCATTCAAAATGCATTTGTAAGTTCACCCAGTGTTTGCACAGACACAGACAGAGCTCTGTTCATTGCTATAGCTCTCAGGCAGAACAAAGAATAAATAGTAATTATCATACTTGGTAATTTTTAATGATGCCTCTGTGATTTTACTTACACCTTTGCATGAAAGCACTGCATGATGCTGCCTCAGTTTCCCTGTCCCATCCAACAATGACTTCACTCATTATAAGATCTGAAGGCTGCTTCTGGGAAGAGTTATTGAAGGCCCAGCCATTTATCATTAAATTATATTCCGTTTTTGTTAATACATTTTTCCACATGGCTTCTATCTCCTTGCACACAGAACATGTGGTGCCATACCAACAAACCAGGGTTGTGTAGTATAGAGGGTATCTGGAGAGAGGCAGGCAGGGAGGAAAGACAGATTCTAAACCCCAGAAACTCCTGTCATATTAGAAGGTCAGAAAATGGGAAATTGCAAATTCCCTCTATCATGAGCATCCTGATGGACAGAGTAAAGCTGTCTTGAAAGTTCATCTTGTCTGAAATTAACAAGGTTGAAAGGAGCTAGTGGACATTTTTCCTGTATTTTCTCTCTATTGGTTCATATTTGGTTTTTGTCTGCCTCCTATCTAGGCTTTCATTTTTACCTTGAAAGTGCCTGTGGCCCACTTTTTAGTCTTCCTAAGGCAAGTTACGTCTGTCCAGGTACTTTTCCATTAGTAAACAGAAACAGTTGCTGTCTCCTAGGTGCTTAGCTTTGACAGCAAGAGGGGAGGGTAGAGCAGATGTGTGCTTCTTCAATTCTATTAATAGCAGTGTAGCCTGATTGTCATTCAATGGGGAAATCACCTTTCAGTAAAAGACTGCTGGGCTGATGCAAAGAAGTTAGAGATACAGATAAGCAAAATGTCTTTTATGTGTCTTCAGCTGTGTGCAGTATGAAATCAACTGTGTGTGCTTCTTGTTAAAGGTTAGAAACAGTATCACATGTGGTTTGGGTTGTGTAAATCCCATTTTCAGAACTGTCCTCCAAATATAGCTTCCTTTCTTTTGGTCACAGTCCTCCAAACATAGTTTTCCAAGTGATGCACAGGAATGCATATCTTCTATTGGACATGTGCCTTTTCTAATCCCAAGTATTCAGCAGGGCTGTGAGTGTTGAGTCCTTGAGAATTACACAAGGTCACACTTTAGAACTGCCAGTACTAGCACTTGGGGAACTTCAGGGGCAAAAGTGGATGTTGAATCCTCTGTTATTGAATTGGTAGAAACATCCAGCCAAGCTGATGTGGGCTTGAAGTGGGCTGTAGTTATTCTTGTAGCACTGAGCCACTTTGACTCCTTTTAGGCATCTTCTTACCGCATACTTGTCCATGGATACTATTCTGTACCGAAGAATGTATCTGGGCCTGCTTCCTCAGTACAGCCACTATTTGCATGAGAGCTCTCCAGGATTAATGACTGTCACTCCCGGTCCTGGAGCCATGGCTGGGAACACCTCACTCCCTACACCTCTGTTTTCTCACATCTCCCTTGGGCTCATTCACTCTCCCCAGGGCTGGCAACTCTGCTCCAGGAGCTTGACTGTGTCCTGTGAGATGTTTCACATCTACCACTGGCTTGAGTCACTACTTAGGGAATGGGTAAACTAGGTAATATTATAGGTTTGCTTTATCAGATGAGGATTATTTTGATTTGTCTTTTGTTGTGTTCCACCTACTTTTATGGGGAGGGCTTGCTGGGTTTTGCAAACTTAAATGCGCTAAAGAGACTCTGAATATGTTCCAGAGACATTTCTTACTTCTCACAGATACTTATTTTTACACAATTTTGACAGCTGACTTGGTGTTACTGAAATGAAAAGTACATAAAGGCTTCCTAAGAAATACTCATGTTTGTTTACCTCTCTTTAAATTTCTAATCCAAAAAGTTAACACTGACATTATGCTAAATGCCACATTTACATTTAATAACAGCATCCTGAATAAATATTTAGAAAAACTGCAGTTTTTTTAATTAAACCTGTTATGAATGAAAGAGCAGATAAATAATGCATACAATAATAAACTTTCCTTAGTCAATCCACCCTTTTGGCAGAATATTTAGCATGTGATTTTATAAATATTTTCAAATAGGTAACATCTGAGCATGATCGTCCCTATTTTTCTGATTATTTGTTGACTGTGTAGATGTACACACAGAGTTCATCAGATCAGCTGATTCCCCCATCTGTTCATTTCTGCCTGGAAAGGGAGACTTAATATTTTATTAATCATGAGCAAGCCATAACATAAACAGCACAAGCGCAGATTCAGAGAGACCCAGCCTAGCAACAGAGCAGCATTCTAATTTCAGCAGACCTAGCAAAAGGACTCCGACATTCTGACTCAGTGATCAAAATTTAATACTCCAGATGGGTGACATTCCTGATTTGACAACCTAAAAAAATAATACCTAAACTCTTCTCTGTGACAATTCTAATATAAACAATTTTTCTGTCTCACTGGCCAAAGGAATCACAACATTTATGATCTTTTATACAGAGAAATTATAGTTTGGTCTGCTATGGGAGGCCCATTTTTATTTTTCTTCATTTGTTGACTGAGAGCCTATGCTCTCATGTCATCTGACCCAGACGTGGCTATACATAAGAGATGTTTCGGCCCAGAGGGCTTCCTCTGAAGTTCCTCATTCTACCCAGGAGTAAGACCACCTACCCTGGGGCAACAGTGTGAACCAGTACAGAAGGTAAGTTTCCCTCTCAAGCCACAGACTGCACTGCTACTTCATCAGTGATCTGATTTTCGGACTGGTGCCTCACAGATTAGAGAGCTATACTATTGAACTCTGTGTAGCTATGAATACTCTACTCTGTGGCCCTGGCCTGCCGTTCAGTGCACAAGACAATGTTCAGCATCAGCTGTATCCTGCCTGAACAAATTAACAGATAGGAGAAGAGCAGGAGAGACAAATAAGCAGTACTTTCATTGTAACCACAACACAGCAAAAGCCAACTTCCCTGTCCCACCTTGTCCTGCCTCCTTTTCTACTGATTGCATAAACAAGAAACGATAGACAATGTTCCAACTTGGGTAAAAATTATGCAGGCCCATAGCAATTACCTTACATGATGAAAAGTATATTTCCAGCAGAACTAGAGGTCACAGACACACACACCCACACACCCCTTTCCCAGGGGGAAATTCCACTGAATGGGTGAACATTCATGAAATAGTCATAGTCTTCCACTGTCGGTTGTAACAGGAATACATTGTATTTTGCATTATTTTACTGCACAATGAAAAATTACATGGGAAATAAGGTAGTGATTTAGACTATAAAATTCCTAGTACATAAAATTGATCCATGTTACCAACAAGAACTCTTAAGAAACTAAGACCCAGTCCCAAGACTTCAGGACATCCTGTTTCCTGACAATTACTTTCTCTCCAGTAATTTTTTGACCTTGCTTTATCAAATCTCCACAAGAAATTGTATATTTTTCATAGAAGATGCTCACTAGTTTGTGGGTTTTTTTCACCACCTAAAGCTGGCTTTGGTACCGTTAAACTATAAGCATACCGGGAAAACTTTTGCTTCCAGGGGTTCAGGGAATAGCCCTTGTTCTGCCTGCTGTGTGCCACCATACACCGAACCACAACTGCACCAGCTATATAGCTGTACTCATCAGATCTTTTAATACATCAACCTCTATGCACTGGAGTTGTTTGACACTGTGTTTTCCCACAGGTTATATTCCTGTGGAAACACTATTTCTTCTTTTTAGCAATTTTGGCAGCTTTTTATAATTTCAATATAACAATCTATATTTCTTTTCATGGTTTTCCTCTCCTCATCATTCTTTTTTCTGCTTTTGTCATTCCTGTTTCCACTGAAGGCAAAGTTGTAGGGCAGAGGAGAAAAGTGTACAGTGTAGAAAAGAGAAGCAGCAAGTGAAAACTTCTTGGATTTGTGATTTCCCCCCCACAACCTTTTTTTTTTTTTTGGTGAAATTAAGATGCCAACAGCCATAGCCAGGATTTCAGTTGCTGTCATTGCTTTCAGCCTGACTCCAGCTCATGAACTGTTATACTGACTTCTCATACCCTTTTAACTCTTCGGCACTCACACTGTTATAAAGGGCTTGGGCCTAATACAGTGATAGCTTGGTCCTGAAGGGGACCTCCTAGATGCTACAGTAAAACAAATAACAAATTATAACCACTAGAATGTGTCTCAACACGAAAAACCTTATAAAGAGCAATTTCACGGCTTTAGTTTTGTTTTGTTTTCATTGAAATAATTAAAGTATTGAGATGGGGTAGTTAAGAAATGAAAAAGATAATTCTTCACACTGCAAATCCAATTCTCTGAAATTAAAATCTTTAATGATGTATTTTTAGCGATGCAGGCATAAACCTAAAGAACTTCTCCCAGAGCTTCATTCTGATATATATAAATCATGGTACAGCTGAAATCAGCTGCAAAACTTCCATTTACTTCAGTGGCACTAAAATTTCCCTCTGAGTACCTAATCAGTTTTCTTTAAACTGTCATTTTTCCTGTTCCTATTGTGAATACTACAGCAATTTATCTGCAGAACCTTCTCCATAGCTTTTCAGCTCCAAGAGCACTTCCTGATTCAATTTATCTCATAAATAACTGCATTCTTTTGTTCTTCAAATATATTTCATAAACGGTACAATTTTCACAAATGGACCCATCTCAGTTAAATTTGTTGCATCTAACATTAGTAAAAGCACAAAGATTTTCCTCAGGATACAGCATCTAATACTTTTGTTTCCATAGCTGATTATAGCTAGTGTTTTTCTGCATATCATTATAAAGATTGAACGAGCATCCTCAGTACAGCTCACAAAATGAATTCAGATTCTGAGCCTGTTCCTTTTTATTCTAAAAATACTAATGCTCTTTCAGAAGTGTGGAGTTTTTTCACTCCCACTTACTGTTCATATTCACCCATTAATTCTGCCAAGTATAAGAAATTATTAATAATAAACAATAGTAGAATTATGTGGTAAATCTCAACTGCTCTGTTTATTATATGCTACAATGGGTTTAGTACATACTATTTACTCATTACACTGCAGAATGTTACTTATAATCTCATCTAAAGAACTGAACTTGTCTTTTGTGGTAACTTGTTTTGCAGTATCTAGTATGATAGCACACCACAGATCTCCTTCCTCATCAAGTCACTGGATGAAGCTAAGTAAACGCATGCATTACGGTGAAACAGAATTCATTGCAAGAGGACAAAATAACAGATTCCAAAATATTTGTTCCAAACAACAGCCTAGAAAGACTATAAAGCCTTGAAAGTTTGATAAGTATGAAATAATACAAAGTTAGTTTAAATATTTAGAAAGAAGAATACAGATGGTGTGGCTCACTGGTAGGACATTTCATAGATGAATCAGCAGCTTTGAACAAACTGAACATAGTAGATGTTTAACTGCTTAAAGTCTACTTTTATTCATCAATGACATTGTAAAAATCAGCTGTTTTTTTCTGCTATGCATGTGTAACTGGTGTCTGCAACATAACCCCTGAAATTGCTGCCTGTTCATCTGACATATATGGACTTTGCATTTATAATATTATAATACTTCGATTTTTCTTTTCTTTTTTTTTTTTTTTTTTTTTCCCAAACCAACAATGTAACAGGAAAATCCATTAGCAACGCAAGCTCTGTTTCAAGACCATGCGAGAGGTTACTTCCAAGGGATCACATTACCATGGAGGACAGAAAGCTAATGATGCCCCCTGTAGCAAGGATGTTTATATTGACAAAGACTCAGATTATCACTCTGCCCAACACAGGGTAACACAATACAGTAAAGTGACAGAATTCTGGACTGCAAAATGATGAGTAGAGACAAAGAAATCTGAACTAGAAAAGACACTGTTTGGAGAAAAATATTTAACAGTTTGAAATAACATAGCTGGGTATGAAGACACTTTATACTCTGGACACAAAGTGCCATGCTGATTTATATACTGCACAAAATTGAGATTGTCCTGCAAGTTTTTGTGGCATGTGAGAAGACAGAATTAATTACAAATTTCCACATCTTTTCTCCCATGAACAACACATAGATTAGCTTTACCAGAAAAAGTCTTCTAGTTTTGGCTTGTTGCCCCCATGTCATGGTATTAGAGATATATACAATTAGATTACCTGCGGGCATAAGAGAGTATAGTATCACTCTGTTTTACACTAATGACAAATCTGTTCCACTACTGCACTGGATAAAGCTGTTACTGTTGAAAACACAGCAGGTAAACCATTCTATCAGGAGAAGCAATGTGCTATAAAAATTCAAAGCATTCAGGGCCAGTATGAACCTAAACCAGCCATCAGATGGCAAAAACGTCCTGACACTGATGATTTGACCCAAGTGAAAGCCTCTCCTAATCATTACTCATTTCCTGAGTCAGCGAGTCCTCTTAATGCCTGATGCTAATCATGCAGATTTACAACTCAGTACAATATTTGTGAACCAAGGGAAAACCCTCTGAGATTTAAAGATTATATCCCAGAACTACAAAAAAGAAAAAATGAAAACAAGAAATCAGTCTATAAAGACTATGGTAAGCAATGGGAGGATTTTGACTTATGATATTATCAAAAGATAAGAAGCATCTAATCTAAGGGAAGAAAACAATTACTTAGGGCTGGCTACGTGAACAGCAACATGTCTGTTGCCACTCTGCTAAATATCAAAGCTCCTGTGGTCTTTCCTCACTATCCCTGTAAGTTGGAAATCAGCTTTGCCATTTATAACACATGGCATTTCACTGAGGCATCCAATTGGGAGATATTTTTAGACTACAGAGGAGAGATTTGCTGGTTAATAACCTTGCAGTATTCCTGCATTATGTTCATGGAAGAGTCACTGACACAGTAACAGTTCGAACACTGGTTTTCTGTCATAACCTTGTTCTTTGTTACATTCATCACTTTCAACAAACAGCTTCTAAACAGCTGAAAGTTCAGAAGCCTGTAAAAGTAAAATGCCTGTGTGTAATGTCTTGGATAAAATTCAGTCAAAGATCACAAGGTTAGGAACTGATGAAGCAAAAATTTTCTACTGTGGGAACAGACAACATTTAATTAGACCTACAGATTTGACCTGTTATGTGTGTATGTATTTAAAAACATTCTGTTATCTACTGGTGCCCACTTTTATCTTGCTTCATCAACATTTCTGTAGGAATAGGTAACTTACTATGATCAATGGACATTTTGTTTTAATAACATATACAAGGAATTGGCTCACATTACACTGTCACACAAGAACTACTCACATAACTGACCTCTCATGGACAGGTTGGTAGGAGAGGGCCCACAGCTTCTGGAACAGGAATTTACTTTGTTTTGTTCATTAATGTCTCCTTGCTGCTGACCTAGAGAACAAAAGAGATAACTATTAGGTGTTTTCAACACCACTTCCCATTGAAATTAGCTTGCCATATCAGAAGCAGAAAACAAGCACTGCGAAACAGGTACAGTCCCCATATCTTCCACTAAAGCAGAGTGAGTACTACAGATTTAGCATATTTCTAATACTGGTTATATTGTTCATGCAATTTAGCTTTCGCACTGTGTAGATATCTCATGCCTGTTTCATTAGCTGAAGCAATTAAAGTACAGTCAGACATAAGATTTATATTTTCATATTCTCTCCTTGTGCGATTCATTTTGAGATAATTAAAATAATTTTTCAGTGAAGCTGTCAAAGCATAATGAAAAATGTTATGGGAATATAAACAAGACTTGTAAACATTTTAAGAGATTTTTTTTTTGAAGGGGGAAGGATCCACAACAGCATTAAAAGATCAAAAAGTATTCCCAAGGTCAAGAATGAACTATAACAGGATTTTTAAAAGTCAGCTTAGAATTACTTGAAAATAATTGTTTTTTCCAGAAAACAGGTATATGAGCAAAACATCAGTTGATTAAAATCATTCAGCATTTTCCCCCTCTTATTTTCTCTGTATGATTATTACTGTACCTGTCTAGATAAAAACAGAACAGACAATGCGAAACAGTACACACCATTTCCTGTATTAGCTGCTTTAATCTGCTGTGATTGAGAATGTATTTCTGGACACAGTCCAGACAGGCTTCTGGCAATCAGAACAGTGAAGAGACCTGATGTACCTTGTTAATTCTCTTAAGGCTAAATCCCACAGTCCTTGCCCAGGCAAAACTCTCATTGAGAGCTTTATTTAGGTTAGATTTTGACCTATTAACCTTAACATCTTGAATTCATGGTTCTTTCATCCATACTTTTTCCTCTTTAAATAAAGTATCAGGTTTACTTAATATACCGATACAAAAAGATATTACATCTAATGCCATGTGTCGTCATGCCACTGGGGAACGGCACAGGAGAAAACCTTTCTGTGAGTTACAGTGCAGTGAAACTGATGTGAACATACTGAAATACAAAATGGGGATTAGATCATCCACATCCCCATTTCACAAGCTGATATGTACAGGAAAACCACTGAATCCACATACAGCACCAATTACATGATTAACTTCCGGACTGGAGGAATTCACTCCAGCACAAACATTTTGAGTTTTGTCCCACTTCATTTACTGCCTATTCCTCTGGAGACTAATCTACATTTTGGTATTTTTCTTTAACACACCCTTGTATTCTTCAGCAGTGAGGAATTTTTTAACTCTTTGTGAGTACTCACAAGCCAATGTGAGTAGTTTGGGGGTAACGTTCATTTAAACAATATACCTCAACAAAGATCTCTCTTGTTCCTTCAAATATTGGATTTGGAACTCCTCCCCAGATAATGAGCAGAGATCTTGCCGTATCAGTCTGCTTTCTCAGCATCCCTCATACTTAATTGAAAACAGTAAAAAACCTACCTAAACCAATTCTACAGCAAAAGCTAAGTTTTCTGCTCTTCTGGTGTCATTAACATCAAATCCATCATTCAAAATCATTCAAGACTTACTTTCTCTTCATTACATTCCCTTGGCATTTGGAAAGTTCCTCCCCTATCTCTGTCTGGAAGTTTTTACACAACCTGAATCTCTACAATCTCCATGTCCCCCATCCTTTATGGCAAGTATTAGCCACCTCTGTTTGTTTGCTGAACTTTTCGCCCCAGCCTTGCTTCAGTCTTCACTATGTACTTTCCTAAATCACAAGCCTTAAAAGCATTCTATAGAATAAGGCAACAGACTGATACCTACATACCACCAGCTGGCCCAATGTTCATCATGGCCCTTCTCTATCTTCTTTGCTTTTATAGTTTCACTAACTTACTTGACTTCTTTCTGCTTGGAAATGCCTATCAAAGGCACAATGCAGATAAAATTATTTGCATCAGCTTTTAGTTAGACAAAGAACAACAGTATTAATGACTCAATAGCAGAACTTTCTACACATTAACAGCAAACACATTGTACCCTACAGATATACCCTGAACAGGCACTTTTCATGACAAACTTCAGACCCCAAGCCCACCTTCCTGTCAGATGGCACTAGAACATTCCAAGAGGTCACTAGTAAGCCAATGATTCACTTCTGAGCAGGAAGTTCTGTGATTCCATGTTCTCTAAAATCAGTTCTTAACTGTGAAATTTCTGTTACAGTTTTCATCACCTGTAACCAATACAAATTCCCCTTTTGAATACTGCTTACCTGGAACTAGCTACCAAAAGCACTTTGATAGCTATTCTAACCAGAGTTTCATGCTGTATAATTTTCTCTTAAAAAAAGTTTAAATCATCTACTGCTTTTCTTTTTTAATATTAATACTGAAACTACCTGTGCAAGCAAGGGTTTAAAATTCAAATCTGAAGGAAAAAACGCACTTTCTATGTCTAACAGTTCTGCAGCAGGCAAACATTTAAGACCACCCAGTTTGCAGCACTGAAGTCCTTTTGGTGTTGAAACTAATTATGCATCTAGCTAGGCAGGCTAGTATCAAAGATAGAGAAACAGCTTGAAAAAAATACCAACACTTTAGGGTTTAAAGGATTAGATT
This sequence comes from Pedionomus torquatus, assembly GCA_013398155.1. Classification (NCBI taxonomy): domain Eukaryota; kingdom Metazoa; phylum Chordata; class Aves; order Charadriiformes; family Pedionomidae; genus Pedionomus; species Pedionomus torquatus. The sequence goes on along the minus strand of VZRU01009540.1, from coordinate 98,824 downwards.
CACACCCTAATGTAAAGCCAAAAATAATCACAAATTCTCACTTTGTTTTACAAGCATTCACTGCTATTCTGTTGGATAAGATATTGGCTATTTTTAGAAAACAGCTCATAAAGAAAAAAATCTTGTGTAGCAAATAATACAAAATATTTCATTTTCTTAAGAGTGTAAGTAAAGTTCCATGTTACAGCCATCAGTATTGCTCTATTCAATAGCCAAAAGCCTGACCCTCCTTTCAAAACCAACAAAGATTTGAAAGGAAGAAACTAAGGAGAAAGTGGAAGTTCGCAGAAGGTAAGTTAGTAGAGACACAGCTTGACCTGGAAAGAGTGTTTTGGCCAGCATACTTGTTTCCTAAACAAAGTGAAAAATTGTATCACTAAAAGATTTCTACTGGCACAATCATGTTCAGAGCTGGTATTTGCTAGCAGGAAAAATACATTTGGAGAAATAAAGGCCATTTCAAAAATAAAGGGGATAAGAAGCTCTGCTCCCTCTCAGAAAAGGGTAAGAGAGAAAAGAACAGAAAAAAAAAAACCAAAAAAAAAANAAAAAGAATAGAGAGAAAACACGTATGTAGCAAGCAACTTCATCTCTTACTTTTCATTATTCTCCCAGCAAGAGCGCTCTCACCTTACCTGTAGGTTGTCATTCATGCAGAGTTTCACTTTGAGCCTCTCCCTTTCACACAAACATCTCTGTTGCTCACATAGTTACAGGCCTTGCTTTCAAAGGACGCTTGTGCAAACTATCTACAGCCTCCAAATGCCCACAGGCATTTGCTCTTCCCCTAACTACAATACCCTGGAAACCCAGCCAAGCTACTGTTTGAAACACAGACATTATAAGTTAGGGTGCCATCCACTCTACATGAGACTCACCCCTTAATCATCCACCACTGCACAGACACATACATCCTAAAAACTTCATTTCTGTCATTCCCCCCCTTCTCATTTAGAGCCCTCATAGAACCTCATTTCTGCCAGGTGTCTGCAAGGGCAAGCTAACCAAGGGCAAGCCCTCAGCAGAGCCACAGCAAGAGATACAGCAGAACTGGGGAACTAATAACATAAGTGCTAGCAAGGACATTAATACATGGCACCAGGATACATTAGTATAATTGGAATTGCAGAAGCAACGCAAATTATTAAATACACTTAAGAAACCAAAGTTCTTTGGGAAGACAAGTTACATTTTTAGCATATTTTTTCTGTAAATGGAAATTAAAGTTGCCCTTTGAAACTTCCTTACAAGTGGGAAAGAATTTAAGTATGGAAATCTGACTTCTTAAAAATGCCTTTTTTAATTTTAGGACACAACAATACTTAGCAGTAAAAGACACTTAAAATTTCTATTCCTATCAGTTTTGTCTGAAGTGTCTGTTGTCCCAAACAATACTTCAGATATTTTATTTAACCTGGGAAAATTAAAGCCACATTTGCATTTCAAAGTAGATACAAAAAGTAATTTAAATGAAAATAATCCAACACTTTCCTTTTTCTGCCCATAGTTTAGACACGTGGGTACTTTTCGTATTTCTTTTTCTCCTGAGTCTAATCTGACATTTTCTTCCAACACACACAATTTGAGTCCTAAAGAAGGCCAGAAGCAAAATTTCTGGCTGGTAGAAATTCACTGAAGTCAAGGGGAATTTATTCCATGTGTATAAAGATCTAGGGGCATAGCAGCTGTAGTTTAAAAAGAAAGCAGAAAAGTTGAAGTGCTCTAGACACAAAAATGAGATGTATAAATTTTTGTATATGGGTAAATTAATGAGCTTCAGTAATCCTAATTTACTGGAGCTGTCACCTGCCATATAGAATACCCTTACAACCTTGCTCCTTTTATAGTTACAAAGGAGCTAACCCTACTATAACAGGATTTTAGCAAAAGAGCAGTGAATCTACAAAATCCAAATACATTTATTTGAAAAATAAAAACCATAGTGTATTGAAAGATAAAAGCATAAGCCTGCACAGAAGATTTACATGAACCTGGCTACTGAGACATTTCCTTCATTTAAGAATAGTTGTTACATGTGTAGCATAACTAATTAAATGGTTTTCTTATAGATTTGTCCCCGACTGCCATGACCCAGTTCCTGCAGCAATATTTCCAGCTGCATCTTGCAAGAGACAGCTAGAAAGTACAGTTATAGCTAATCTGACAGTGCACAAATGTTAATTGGACAGTCAGGTACCTTTTGACTGACTAGCTCCTGCCAAATGTTAAATATAATGGGCAAGTTCTCTCAGGAGGAGAGTACAGTTCAGTTCTCTTCTAGTCACAGGCCAGTTCCCACAAATTTTGTACCCATTTAGACACCTTTGAGTCCTACCTATTCCTCTTTCAGATTTCACTGAAATTAACCCCTGGGCTCAAAAGTAAATGGAGGCAGGCAGGGGCAGAACTGACAGAGAGACAACCATTACCCTATGGAAGTGGTTTTGCAGGCACCAGGCTTAACCTGGAAATACCTCAGAATCCCTGTCACTGTAACAAAACACTTCATTTAAACATCACAGAATTAATCATAAATAATGAGAGACAGCAATCGCGTAACTTAAAAGGAGATGCTTATGCTGCTGTATCACCACCATATATCCTCTGCCTGAGGACAAGCTGAGGGAACAGGCTAGCCCTGTGATACCACGAGTCAATCAGTCCTAAGGTTTGAAGGTCTTCATAGGTTTAGAAATGGGAACTGCAGTGGACTCAACTACCTTTCAGAGCAGAGTTGGTGGAGAATATGGTGAATCTTTTTTAAAAACAAAATAAAACAAACAAACAAACAAAACCATTAACAAGATGAAAGATTGGAGAGCAAAGAACAAATGGGAGAGCTGTGAAGCAGCTGGGTCTTGTTAGTCTGTCAGAGCATGATATTTTTTCAGATGATTGAAAGCCAAACCCAGATATTTTACATCAGCAAGGCAACCACAAGGAGAGAAATGTTGTCATGTGTTCTAACTCACATTTCTTTAAGCATACAGGATTTGGAGACCTATGCCACTGGCAAGAACTTAATAAAAGACAGTTGGTGTATACACCTGAAGTGCAGGATGGTTTCCTTACCACTTCAACCCTGGGAAGCATGAGCGCCTCAGAAAAGTTTTTTAAAATACCAATCATCAAGTAATTCCCATGAAGGGAGCAGACACTTTTTGTTTTCTTTCCTGATACCAAAGTGCTTTGTTTGTGGAAAGCTTTAGTTGCTCCTAAGTTCTGCGCTACATGTTTTCCTAACACATTAGATTTTGTTCAAAATAGTTAACTGCAGTGTGAGGGGATAATTTTTGTCTTGGATTAAAGACAGTACAGTGGCATTGCTTTCCAATTAGCTTCAGTCCCTATTTCATCTGGCTAGGCAACGTGACCAGGACTCAAGGCTGCAGCTGCCAGCATGAAAAAATACAGCAAAAAATTTAACATATTCAAATATTGAGTGATATCTTTGAAAAAGGCAATGTAGGAGTTGTGCCACCCAGTGGAATAACTAAGAAGAAAATTCTGTATACAGAAAGTTCTACAGTGCTCAAGCTTCAGATAACCTTCCATGGTATCATTCAGCCCATGGTTGTTCAACCCTATTTATTATTCTTCTGTAAACTCAGCTGCAAATATTTTTTTGCCAAAGTAGAGAAAATAAGATTTTAAGCAGCATACAGAAGGCTTGTTGATGGGAGGTGTCCTCCCTTACCTTGTTCTGTATCTTTCATGGGTGTATATAGATTTGGTTTCTGAAAGATTTCCTTGTAATAAATTAAATGTTCTGCCTCAGTCGTATAACTTCTCTTTTGGTATTTGGCAGTATATTCATTTCTACAGAGTATTTCAGCACAAGATTAATTGGGGCTGCCACTGAGAAGCCAGTGAGTAAAGACTGTAATGTATAACCAGACTCAGCAAAGAACTGTAATTTTATTATGCAAAGTGCAACCAATCTCAGTCCCCATACAGAACAGTCAAACTTGCACAGGGGGACTGTCTCACCAGAAAACACTCATTAATGATGTCTAGCAAGATCAACATAAGGAGGTGCATTTCAAACAAAAGTCTCCAACCTTAGGTCAAGAACTTACATTAATAAGATGTACTGTGCTTGTGGTAAAGTCTTTTCCTGTGCTACTATTTAGCAAGACATCCTCTGCCCCACTCATTTGAGAAAATGGTTTAAAAAAAATACCTGAGTAAGGCATTAAAAGTCTCTTACAGACATTCTCAGGTAAAAGCAAACTGTGACTGCCTTGAAGCCTCTTTGCAGTAAACTGAAGGGCTGGGAGAATCTACATGCAGCATGGGAAAAATGCCTTCTGTCCTGCATGGGCTATTAAAGCAGGAGCCAGTCAATGTCTTAGCAAGTGCCAAAGGGAACATTCAGAATTATTCTGCTGTGGAGACAACAAACAGCTAGAATCCCACTTTCCAACAGCTGTCAAAGCACAAACTCCAATACCTGCTGATGTGTGCTAATATGCTAATACTGTAATATATTTGTCAATGTACACATTTGGTATGAGGTAGAGCCTTCTACATAAAACATTAAATGCTTGTTCTAGTCAACATCAATTTCTGATGTAACCCCCAAAGTCGTCTTAGTGGTGAACATCAGGATAGGACAGTTTTGTTTAAATAATGCTAGCTCTTTGTGTGTTTTAAAAGGCCTCCAAATACTAAGCCATAACACCAAGCACAGAGGAATACTAGGCCTTTTTTAGAATCCTTGAGAAGCATGTTAAATCATCTTACTCTTGGTATATTAAAGAAGTTGCCATACTGCCATGTGACCCTTCAGCTGCAAGTGAACAAAGACAGAGAGAATTTTATTTTGAACAATCCATATATAATTTACATAGGCAGCTTCTGCATTTATGGACAAGTTAGAATTGTGTATTTGAAAATAGGTAGTTACGCCTTTCACTTCTGAAAAAAAATCAAACAGCAAAAATAATTTGTTCTTAATCCACTCTTGAGACTCATTACCAGTGTCACCCCTTTAGCATTCAATTTAAACTTTGCATCTTTCATCTTAAATACAATATCTTAAATGTTTTGCATTTTTTTAAGTCAAAAAATTACCAGTCTTTCAAAGCTGCATGTTACCAGCATGTTCAAGTGTCTGTGCACTGACTTGGCAATACTTGGCAATGTGACTGAACCTTGGCAATATTGTAGCCAACAGAAATGGATCTTTCTGCTTACACGGTGTTAATCAAGTGAAGTTGTCAGGCTGACTCCAATGTTTTGTATTATTATTTTGTAAGAAATTTATGAATCTCAATTTGAGAAGCTTGTATTCTAGAAAACTGCTAGCATAGATTCCAGGCTAAGAGCACATATAGGTGTAGAATGTCTGCTTTGGAGAAAGAGCCAAGAAGAAAAAGGCAGGCAGCAGAAAGATCATGAGGGAGACAGCCAGACCACAGAACATTCTCTCATTACATCCTCTTAAGCTGCTTAATTAGGAGTTACTTGGAGTGATACAACCAAATTTTGATCATACATTTCATATTTGTGAGAGAGAGATGGAATTGACTACTCTAGAGTCTTCCATTTCTGTTCACCTAACTCAAAACATTGTTGGTTTTACTGAATTATTAAGGCAGTATCGACTGGTTCTGACCAAGTGATTCAGAACTCAGCAGTTAGTCTGGCTGGCTGTGATCCACTAGTCTCTTCCTACAGTATCTGCCACACACTTCTCTTTATCTCAGCCCTTGAGGAGTGCAGAGATGGCTGGCTGAATTTAGTATTGCACAAGTGTGCTTATGCACTGGAGCACGCTTATGTGGATCTGACGTGGTGAGCTGTTGGAAGAGTGCTGCCGGTTTAGCAATCAAAAAACACATTAAACTTTCAAGCCAACAATGCTGTTCCTATAGGCTCCTATTTCCAGAGGATCCCAACAAGAGGGTTTGAAACAAAATCAAAACAAATGTGCACTGCCAGGAAGCAAAGCAGAACACCTTAATGTGGGTCAGTAAACCCACCACTTCATGACAGAGCCAGCGCTCTCACTGCTTGAAGGTATGTACCCTTTTGATTACCAAACACCTACTTTGATTACTTCACCTTGATACCCTGCTACCTACTTTTGATACTCTACCTTGTGCAGTGGTCTTGATTTTCTTAGACAGTCTCCAGCTGCATTTTCATGTTTTCCTTGAAGCATCTGGGAGAAGAAAAGGGTAGAAAACCACTGTTAAAAACAAAGTTTTGAGTGAAACATTATGAAATATTTTTATATTTTTTTTCAGATCTGTCAAATAGCAGACTGTCACTCCTGTTAAATCTGTATAGCATCCAATCACCAACCATCAGCATGGATAACTAAGGAAGTGCTCCTTCAATCACATAAATTTGTCTGGATTCACGTCCTGAGCTCATTTAAGAACATTTCTACATGAAAATAAGCACATCTTTTAGTCTCTTCAGGGCTTGGGCTGAAATTCCAATCTTAGATTTTTCACTTGTTTTTCTCCTGTTAACAATGGATAAGCCAGAAGTAACATGAACTTGCAGATCTGAAATCCACATGGCAATAGTGGCAGCTCAAGACAAAACATGATTCTGCTTGAAATATGACTAGCTTTTACACTTCTTTACTCAGATTTCTGCAAGGTAGGAAAAGATTTCTGTCCCAATGGTCCTTATATACTAAGAATGAAAAAAGGGGAAAGTAGCTGTCCTTTATCAGAGAAGGAGAAACAACTCTTTTATTCCAGCCAACATTTTATACAACAAAAACTTAAAGATAGCTTTGATTTTATTGTAGAAAGACATGCTTCCTCAACTGGAAGAGAACATCTCCTCTTTCTGTTTCAGTCCAGGTATTCTTCCTACTTATGTATGCTCCCCTGTGCCCTCAGTTCCCCAGGGTATATATACAGTGCTGCTTTAAGCAGGAGGCTGGATTAGATGACCTCTGGATTCCCTTCCAACCACTATGTCTATGATTCTGTCTCTCATTTCTGTATTATTCTTTGCCCCTCTCCACCCCACCCAAGCTTCTATGGCAAATACTAATTTTTAAATTGAGTTTTACATTGTCCTAAAGCAGGTTTTTTTTTATCTGCTTGCAACTACTGTCAGCTGGGTGATGTGTCCAGCTATGCCAATATACCATAAACTGGCCACTCAGCAAGAGCAGAAACAGCAATTCTAAGCATTACACCAAGGTTCTGTATATGAGAGAAGACCAGGAGGCATGCACAGGAAAAAAAAATAAAAATTAAGATCTCTATCACAAGGCCAAAAAGAGAGATCTGTTCTGATTCATGAGGTGCCTTGTGCAGCCCACCTGCCCTTCCTAACAAAAGCCTAAGGAATGATATAACATCAGCCAGACAACATTAAGATATCATGAAGTAACTAAGGTCAAGAGGCATCTATGGTCACATCTGTTATTGTGATAAACTGTCTAACTAGAATAATCTCACTTAGATAAGTGTGTCTGTGCCATGAAAACTGATCTGACAGCAATCCCAGTTACTGTCAAGAATCTCACCATTAACCCGTGCAATAAAAAATGTAACTTACCAGTCACTGTCCTCTCTGCTCCAGAGGTGACCAGTGTAAATCAAGAGCTTGCTGTATCACAGATGAGCTGAGTGACTTTAATGAGAAATCTCGTCCTTATGGATTACTGTTCCCTTGCCACATCTTGTCAGCAATTCTTCAGAAAATTATTCTACCATTCCCAATTGCAAGGAAACAGATGGCGCATGGGGGGAACCTCTCTGATGTGTAGGCTCTTGGTAAAACAAGAATAAATAAATTAAAGACCAACACTAGTATAGTCTTCTACCAAAATGCTGTTTAACTAGGCTATGTTTATTTTCTACTTAGCAGTTAGATAGGACAGTCATCGTTTGATCTGCATTTAGCTGATTTCTGCAATAGCTCCCTAAACAATATACACTGTTTTCACAACGTGGAATACCAACAATAAAACAATCTACTGTAAGGCATAAAACCAGCTGAAATAATATAACTAGGAACACTTGATTTTGCTTGGATTTCCAAGTATCTGAACGAATATTAGGGCACCTATACTTAAGTTATAATTTATACATAGGCATACTGCATATGCATCTATGCATATTAAATCCATACAAGAGATAACAAATACTCAGTAAAGCACATTTATAACAACTCTTGCTAGTGCAATGAATCCCAACCGTTGAGAATTAATGTGACGTGTTACAAAAATGAATATCTGAGTAGCAGTGAATGGATAGAAAATGTATTCTTCATTTGTTTCCATGGTTCTCAGCTATGTAACAGAAAAATAGAGTGAAGAATTTTCTTAAAGACAAGAATTACACACAAACTTACAAGTAACATTTTTAGCAACTTACTGGTAGAGAATAAGCAGAGAAATAGCATTTTTTCTTATTCAGGTATTATGNGCCTATGTATAAATTATAACTTAAGTATAGGTGCCCTAATATTCGTTCAGATACTTGGAAAAACTACACTTGTGTAAAATATGGAAGCAAATCAAGTACTGATTCAGTCTTGCATTCCTCTCCAAGGACTCTGCTGGAAAGCATAAAGTTGGGATAAATATCTGTTTCTCCTGTTAGAGGAAATTCCCTTTAAAGTACTGAGGACACTTTCACAAAGTGCTGAGCTCCAAGCCCCACTATGCAAGCGTCTCAAGCAGGTGCAGCCAACAACCTCCAGCCAACACAGCTGTCACTGGAAAAGTTCAGGTTCCCCAGGCAGTGGCAAGTATAACAAAACAGAGAATACTTAAAAATTTAAGAAACAAAAGCCAAATATGGGATATAAAGAGCTATCTGATGTCTGCCTGAATAGTGTTTATCTCATTGGCAATGCCATGAAGGCCAACAGCAACTAAACCATCCACGCCACCATGAAAAACAACTTCTCTGAAAAAACTCCTGGATCTGCACAAATCATACACGAAAGAACAAGACATAGCTCTTGCTAGACACAGCCCAGTAGCCTCACAGTTGGCATTACATGTATGAAAGTTCTGAGGAAAACAGACTAAGAACACATTTGCTGTTTGTAGAAAGTGAACAGCTTTGATGCTACCTTTCATATTTCATAAGTTTTCAATAATTAGATCCAGTCTTGCTTGCCAAGTCACAATCTATTTCCTTTCACCTAAACAAAGGTCTGCTTACATCCTCAGCACATCAAAAAAACCCCACCTTATTCTGGTGGTGTTAAGATAACCAATATGTAGCTTCTTTTATTTTGTCCTGGCGATATGGCAACTGCTATGATGCAAACGACCACTTATCTTGCAGAGCTAAATGAAGAGGATATGACTCACATGCTCTGACACAGGTTGTTTATTAGTCAAGACCACAAGACCATGTTTTTATGCTATGAAAAGCTCTGACTCTTGCTATTCCTATTATACCCGTGAGTTTTTGATGGTGATACATGGGAACATTCAGTTGTGAATGAGAACGAGATGCCCTGTAATGCAATATTATCTGCTGTACTACTGTGCATTTTTACAGATGCTGATGGATTTCCAGGAGTAACTGAGCAAACAAACCCAGAGCTGCGAAAAAATTTGCTGCTGCATATGCAGCTCTCCCAGTTCTAAGCTGTGCAGAACAGTCTGAATGTGGATTTCAATACATTTTGTAGAGTAAAAAGGATAGTGGGATGTTTTACAACTTTTTAATCCTACTTTCAGCCAGTAATTCTCCAGCCACAGTTCTTAAAGCTGTCATTGCTAAAGTTGATGCCATTTTCAAGCAAGGAGATGGACCTCTTAATTTACCAATGCCACTATCAAACCCATCTTTTATTTTCTATAGTTTGCAAAGGAAACTAGAGACAGCAAGCAATTATACACCTTCCATGAACCTGGCATGGGACTGCTGCCCATCAGGCTACAAAGTCAGATATGTAATGCTTTAAGACAAACATACCATAAACACAAATGGCTACTCTGAAAATGGAGGGGCTGACAGTGGTTTGTAAATCCTGAGCTGTAAGATTTTATCACTGATGATTCACCACTCCAGGTTCTCCAGAACTTACAGAATCTTCAAGTGCAGAAGGCAGATCTACACTATTTGGGGCAGGAGTTCCAACTCACACCCATCTCTGGTTATTCACACACCCATGGTATTTGATTGTGCTCCAAGGCACGTTGTATCCTGTTCTACCCTGAAGGTGAGCCCAGACACACACCTTTATGCAGTGTGCATGAATGGGCACACCTTTATGCCTAGTCCTATTATCTCCTATCTACCCTTACTGCACTGTGACATGGTCACGGGCAGACACCCGAGTCAGCCACAGAACTCATCACTGAAGAAATGGTGGGGTTTTGGAGGCTTTCAGACCTTTTACAGTTTTATGGCCTGGACTCACTAGGTCACAGAATCACAGAATGATATGGGGTTGGAAGGGACTTCTGGAGATTATCTAATCCAACCCCGCTCCTAGAGCAGATTGGACAGGAACATGTCCAGGAAGGTTTTGAACATCTCCAGAGAAGGAGACTCCACCACCTCTCTGGGCAGCCTCTGCCACACTCAAAATACAGAAGTTCCTCCTCGCGTTTAGATGGAACTTCTTATGTTCAAGTTTGTGCCCACTACCTCTTGTCCTTTCACTGGGTACCACTGAAAAATGACTGGCCCCTTCCCCTTGACACCCACCCCTTAAGTACTTATAGGTGTTGATCATACACCCTCTGTCTTCTCCAGAAGACCCAAGACCCAAGTCCCTCAGACTTTCCTCCTAAGACAGATGCTCCAGGCCCCTAATCATCTTTGCAGCCCTCTGCTGTACCCTCTCCAGCAGTTCCCTGTTCTTCTTGAACTAGGGAGTCCCAAACTGGGCATGGTACATTTTACACAAGTATTTTATATGTTGCAATATGGATAAAAATACCCAAACAAATTTTAACTTGTTCTTTGACTTGATGTATATAATGGTCATAGCTGCAGGTGCCATTGATCATTTAACACAGTCTCTGGAATAAATATCATATTGCTCTTCATCCTGCATGATGTCTATATTGCTGACAACAATCTATATTGCAACCACAACACAGGTTGGTGGTTGTCTAAATATTTTCCAGAAGTCATCCAGATTTGATTAAATATATAAAGAGGTACAGAATCCATCACTTTATTAGTATTTTACTATAATGGGCTTAGTTTCATTTTTAAAGTTTGTTTCCAGTTCACCAAGTCATTGATTCTTCCATCTTTCCTCATCAGATTTGGATGAAGATGGTAGATGATAACTACAGCTTTAGTGTACTGTTGAGATCTACTGCCAGTAGATCAGAGAAACACATTTGTTCTCGCCTTCCAGGAGCAGAACCTCATTGAGGTTTTAACTGATACATTTGTTAGCAAGAAATTGCAATAAGAGATAAAGATTGTGTTTGTGCCGACATAAAAAGTATTAATACACACTATATTTGTATCAGTTATCATATGTTTCAAGCATTCTAAAATGTAAAATAACTTAGATATGTGTGTATATATATAAATGTAAATATATCTAAGAATCATAGTTACATGATAACGGCCTGATTCTGCAGAAACTCAAAATTTCTGCTCAACATTACCCTTTGCAAACAGGACCATGGATTAGAAGGAAATTACATGCATTAGATCAAGTGCCTACATAGTTCTTTATCGGCTATGAGCAGATTATGTATTAGCGCCACTTGGTCATTGGTCCAATTTATTAAATTCTGCCAAAGACAGTAAATTAACCTTACCTAAGCAGCACACAACCCATGTCAATATTTCTGCAGATTTCACTGCATTGTCTGACTGAGGTCACTGGGTGAACATTAAAAGTAAAAATCGGGAACATTTTGGTATGTAAATGCAATGAACATGCATCATTTCTTTTTTTTTTTTACCTTGCTTGAATTGCTAGTTTAACACATTCAGATACAAGAAGTAGATGTTCCAGGCTTATGCTATATATAGATAGAGTCATATAATGCAAATAGTCATACCATATTGAGATCAAAACTTACTGACTTCTATAAGATAAACTATATGAGCACAGTCACCACTCAGTGGTTTGACCTCTTCCTGGCACAGCAAGTCTGATCTATACACGCTTCCCATGTATGCTACTGAGAGATTTTTCTTAAGTGGCCTTTTAGAAGAACTGTATATAAATTCTCATGCTCTGATACAGTTTTTCCTGACATCTTGAAGCATGACAGCTACATGCTCAAGGAGAGTCTTCACCAGAAAGGCAACATTCTTTGAAAAATCAATGAGATCAGATGTCCCAGCTTTAAAAGGCAAGAACATAATTACAAGACCAGAAAATGTACATTATTATTTTATTATTTAAAGTCCTACATATCACTGCATGTAAAATATCTTTGTCCATTACTGTTTTTAGTGAATTTGTAAGCTTTTCTGGTACACAGCACTGATCTCACCTGAAAAGGTTACAGGTTGAAGACATAGTACTTCTCTCAATTTTTTTTTCATAGCAAGGATTATTCTCTAAGGGTTGTATTGAGATATGGCAACAAGTTCTCTTCTATGGAAACAGCAATAAAAAATAATAATCAATTTTTTATTTCATGGAAGATTCTAAGTTAGTAATGTTTTCTTTAACATGCCACGTTAATATGCCAATCGCATATTTCTACTGTCCTCAAAGATACAATGCATAAGGCACACTCGTGCCTTCCATTTATTATTTAAAATGGAAATTATTAAGCTTTTAATACTTTTCAAAGCAATCCCTGAACTTCTCCATTTCAAATAACTGTGCCAATTTTATAATTGAAAAGGTTATCTAAACAATTAACCTTTTAATACATACAAATGTTAATCTGAACTTCAGCCTTAACTGAGTCAACCTATCAGGCCCAAGTTTACTTATGAACAAAAACCAGTCTTTCAGCTGCAGCATTTTTATGTTGGAGCTGGCAGAAGAAACTCTTTAAATTATAATAAACTGAAAGAATCAGAATATGAAGATGAGAATGAGATTGTAAAACATTTGGTCATGTTTTAATCCAAGATTTCTCAAGTGTGAGAACATGTTCCAGTGAATCTCTCAGGACATAACAGTCCTCAAAAAATCCATATCCACTCTTTTTTGTTACGATTTTCTGAAACATAAACGTCTCTCTAAGGGACTAGCTGAATAATGCTAAGATAATTTTATTCACTGAAATTAAAAATAAAAGTCAGGTATTTGAGAGGTCTGAATAAAATAAATTTCAATATTTTATCTTCTATATTTTTTCCAGAAGAAGTTACATCAAATAATTTATCATCCATTATTTTTTGCAAACTGCCTTTCAGGGAATGTGGAATTACATAAATCTCAGCACATGTAGTACCAGATTGTTCTAATTTTATGATCATCATAAAAAATTTAGCACGTGGTGAAACAGAAACTAAGCAATTCATATCTAATGTACAAAATTACTTTGTGAGGACATATCTCAACATGTCTGTGTGTTCAAAGATGACAAAACAAACTTCTGTACTTTCACAAAACTTTAGTAGATAAGGAAAAGTGCTTGATTTTTATCAGGACGACATCACATGTCTTATTAGTAACATATATTGTTGGATCCTGCACCACAGAAGTCCTTCAGACTGAGATGGAATGAAACATTAATCAGCAGTTACTTTGCTTAATATGGCTAGGAACATTATGTTGCCTTGATAATTAATTAATTTAGTATTCCCAGGGGAACCTTTAAGATAAGAAACCTTCTCTCTGTAATAGTCATTTAAGTACACAGAGTCCTGGGACACCAAACAACCTATCACAACAGCGGTCCTGTGCTATGGCCCAGCTCTGAAGTGAGTTCCAGGGCATTCTGCAGATCTTTAATATCTATTTGTTCAGACCCTACACTCCGTGCAATAGGAGATCTCTTATCTAGCCCCATCATTAGTATCTCAACAGAAGAATATGGCATACAATCCTCAAATTAGTCCTCAGACTAGACATTTCCAGCCCAGTCTGCTATGTAGTCTAACCTTACTTAGACATTTTATTAATAAATCCTAGTATCAGTTGACTATGCTTTTTCAATAGCAAATAATGTCATAAATTCATTTTAACAAAACAAATTATGTCTTCCAGCCTTTACACAGCTCACAGATAACTGTGTTCATGGTTCAAAATGTCTTTCATCCTGTGGTCCAGAGATCACTTGCAGACCTTAACCCATCATAAAGTAGTTTATGAAAATAATGCAAAAGAAATCCAACAAAGAAACTATGCATACATATTCCCACACAGGCAAGGAAGCAAGCAAAGAAGTACAGGGAAGAAACAAACACCATTAATATTCAGATTTTAGTGGTTGTGGCCATTATACACAAAATTTTCCAGTATAAACTGAACAACATTATCATTGCATATATTTAAAATACCAATGTCAAAACAACCAAGGGGAAAGAAATCACTTTAGATCCCAAACTCAACAGACAATTATTAAGTCACTTACACAGTGATGAAATCTCAATTTAACATCTAATATCCCATGGATAGCTTTGTACAGGCTTTTTTTCACTGTTGTAGGATAAGCCTCACCAGGTAATACCTTTAGTCTCTTCACTGACAAATTCTTTATTGCCAGATCTAACCCAAAAGCTGGTCTCCTCTCCTATAAAATTAATTTATAAAAAACCTACAACAATGTCCCTAAGCCTTTAAATTCAAAGCCAAGAAATATATTCGTTTCCACTCTCATTGTATTTAAAAATGCCGGAATCTGCCAGAACTACCATGAGGGATTCTGTACTAGTAATAATGCCTGAATATTTAGAAGGACAAACAAAGGTGATAAAAAATTCATCAAGGAGCTATACTGTGTATTTGGGAAAGTTACAGTTTTGGACTTTATTATGCTTTGCACTGCACAGGCCTCCACTTGCACCATAAGACAGTATAGGGACTGTTCTCTGGTACGGGTTGTGTGTGTTCACTCTGCATCCTGTGTGAAGCCACCGGGACGTATGACAGTGATATATATAGTCCTTTTTTCCCTCTTGCAGCTTTGTGCACAATAACTTGTCCAAACCTCAGAATCGTGCTGTTGGCATTCAAATGGTACTGGAAACTGTATCACACTAAACTGCCCTGCTGTGTTTCCTGTGCCGTTTTAGAATGTCAAATGAATCTCTTCATCATTTGGAGTCTAATTGAAGTGAGACAGGCACCAATTCTAAAGGTTATATCTTGTGTTCTGTTCACAATCCTGTCCTCCTTACCTCAATTCCACTATTAATAGATTTGCATTCCTTAAGACAGTAACAAATGAGGCTAGTCTTCTAAGGGGAGTAGTATCTTTAAATAGCTGCACTGAAATAATGGAAGAAAATAGAGAAGCTTGCAGAATCAAAAGGAGTGGGTTGCATGCTGAATGCTTTTCTGTTTTCCCCTGCTAGGGTAGCAGGTCTAATAAAAGATAATATAATGTTACCTCTCACAAATCATGCTTCATTTTTATCCCCAAACCACCACAACTGCAACAAATTTACATCACACAGTTAACAAACCAGTATAGAACTGAAAGGAATGGCTCAATGTGAAAAGATACATGTATATCTTCCAGTAACACTGTGAAGTAAAGTTCCCCTGGTTAACTAAACAAATAAAAGCCTTTCTGTATATCTTTAAATACCAACTCTTTCTAGGAATAAAGTTGTAATTCAGATTTTCAGTTGCATCTTAAAGTCACATGAGTTTTAGCTAATTTCATCCTCATGACTTCCCACAGTTCATCTTGAGGTGATAATTCTCACAACACTATTATATCCAACTCTTCATATTAAAAGCCTATAATTTCATTATGTTTTTTTGTTCACAAAGGACAAGATAACTAAATATTACTATCAGTAAATTAGAATCCTAAGCTTATCTTGTCACCTGAGCTCCTCGGTAGAGTCATCAAATACTTTGAGGTAATGACTGACTCGTCTAGATGCCTAAGACAGATGCATATATCTATTTTCTGAGAGAGCCAGCCTCTCTCTTCTCTGACCACAGATGGAGCAAAAATAATTTGTTTAGACTGTGAATTAAATGCAATGGTCTAGTCACATAGGAGATGTCCTAGTGTAACTACTGCTGCTCCAGAAGAGCAAAGATTTGCCCTAAGCCCTGTGTCATACCTGCCAACCCTACGTCAGTATCTTACAAAATGTAAGGCATCTCAAATGACACCATAAATTGTCTGAAATGGTACTGCATGTCTTTGTTTAGGCAACAGATTCCTGTTATAAACATCTAAGTAGAAGCTAAAATTAAAAGAGAGAAACTTCAGCCACAGGAAAAATAGTGAACTATGTAATGTTAAAAGATTTTCAGGTGTAAACAGAAGTGGGAAAAAAGGACAGAAAGCAAGGAAGTTAACTCCTCTTTTTTCTGCTAAGGCAAAAGGAGGCCTTTTTTCCCTACCCTTCTGTGCTTAAAATTGCCTTTCTCTCAGCACTCCCTATTTTGGATGTTAAGGAAAGAGCTTGCCTTGTTTAAATCCATGTTAACCAGGGTCAAAACAAACATTAAAACTGAGGAAAGCATTTATTTTCACAGGGGTAGAACATAAATTGTGTTTGTGCCCTGCAGCAGTCTTGCTGTCACTAAAAGTGGTTGAAAACACTTTACATTTGCAAATCCACAAAGCCACACAAAGCCTTCATGAGGCCTTGCTTTCCACCACAATAAAAAGCATGTTTGTAATTACTCATAATCAGTTGACTTGATGTGAATGGATAGCACATGAGATGGGACATTTGCCTCTGCACTTGCAATTGCTTTCAATGTTTACTTTTAAAGCCGGATTTTGCAAAAGCACAGCATTTCCATACTGTTAGAATCTTAAATATCTCATGTTCTATGCCCACTAAGAGGAAGAAATGAAGCAATCTACATCACTTAAGAGTTTCATGAACATGCAGTTCTTGAATGCAGGAAGTTGAGTTCAGAATAGATTTCATTCCATACTTTGGACAAACATCTTGAGTAGATTATTCTGCACTACCTTATTTCAAAAGAGGTGTTAAAAACCACTACCAGATTTCTAAATCTGGTTCACACCCTTTGGTATGCTAAGAATTTTAATATGTCTCACACTCTACACTTTACTGTAAGAGTTATGAATTTTGCATTAACAATCTATGCTTGTTACTAAGAATGTGATTTAGTAGTCAAAGAGAGAATGGCTCTGTATCATTTTATATAGTACGTAACAACCATTGCTGCCCTGCAAAATGAATCAGTAGAGTCTGCTTTTATTCATTGCAACATGAGTGTTTGAAGTCCCTGGAGTTTCAATCCCACTTTAAAACCACGTTTGTCTAAAGTTATGTTTCTTTTCTAGTATACGATAAGAATGCAGTAAATCTAACAGACAGTAAATAAAGCAGATGTGAACACTGAATAGTTGCTTAGAAAATGTGGGATGAGGTAGGATGAGGTGATGCTATTTTTCAAGATTCATGGACACTTTCCCCAGCTCAGGCATAGATGTTTTAAAATGCAAGTACTTATTCTAAATTAATTGGTCCTCCTTGACCCTCAGACCCATTCAGCTACAGTACAAGCTTTCCATATGCCTCCATATGCTCATTTTTAGTCAGCTTTGTGTCTGATGAATGGTACAGAACAGCTCCATTTGTTTAGTTGGTACTCTTTAAATGTGAAGATCCACATTCAAAAGTAACAGGACGTGCAAGCTACCCCTCAAAGAATATGTCCTTTTTACCTATAACAAGGGGAGTCTTATTTGAAATAATTCATGTGATTAGAGGGTCACAGGAAGGCACACCTCATCAGTTTAGCGAGACCACATTTTCCTTCCAGAATCACATCTCCCAAGGTGAAATCACAGCAGATGAGTCTAGACCACAACTGTGCTCTAGAAGTAATGAGTACAGACCAAATTGGCATTGGTGATGCATATGTAGGTTGTTATCTTGTCAGAGAATATACTCAAAGCTAGTGCAAATCCTCCAAATACCTTCAGGCTCCACTACCCTTTCTTTTCACCCTGCTGCTGTTTACAGACGAAAGGACCCAATTCTGTTTTGCTGAGCAGATCAAAGTTAACAGGCTATATATGGCCTGCAGTGGAGGAAAACAGCATGGCATGCCATACCGCTACACTGACGTAAGGTAATTACAGGCATCAACAGCGACACATTGACTTTTGCACCTACTGCAATATTTTATGGCTCTTTCCACCATGTTATCAAGTACAGAGTTCAGCCACCAGCAGCCCCAGGTGAAATGTAGCAGTGCCAGCCAAAAGTGGGCTGGGACACAGCAGACAGCTAGACATGTCTGCAAGCCAAGGTCTGACTCAGCGCCATCTAAGCCTCCTGGGCAAGTGACTGACAGGTAAAGGTGTGCTAGCAAAGAAGGCTCAATACCCAGCAGGAGACAGAAAGAAGAAATAGTAATTTTTAACCATAGTTAGTTATTGATGGAAAACTTGTGCAAGATGTTCCCCTCGCTAACAGACCCTTAAAACATACTGAATAACATACTGAATGCACAAGAGTTTTTAATTAATCTCTAAAATCCTTAATTTGTGAACTTACCTAGTTTGGGTACAGCCAACATAGAAAGAGAACTGTGCTAAACCCTCTGCCATGTTATGTGAGCACAGAGGAGGAGGAGATGATTTATCCCACTCCCCATACCCTCATCCGGAAAGCAGAGAGAATTCCAAACTCTCTACCAGCCTTGCAAAGCACAGGAGTAGACATGTAGCTCTGCATGAAAAATCTACTCCTCCATCATCTATCACCAGTCATCTTCAGAGAAATACAGCCAGAGAAGTTTTGTCCACAGACTACTTCGGACTAGTTCCTTCAGTCCTGTGGGATAAACAGCACAGCTTGGGAGGACTTGCTGTGGAAAGTGAAGTGACATTTTAGAAAATTCACACTACCAAAGAATTTTGACCGGCATCCTTTCTGTCATCAAAGCATCATGAAGCACCTGGACTGGAAAACCTGGCCCCTACACAGTATAAACTCCATAGGGATGGGTTCATATCTTCACCTATTATGTAACTCAAAGCTGTCACAGTAGTCACAAATAAAGAATCATTACATTGCAAGATGGAATTTTCCTTTTCCTTTCTTAAGGTGCTATGCCAATCACTCAGACACGTGACTCTCATTCCCTTCAATATAATTCTGTGTGTGAATTATGGAAACAGTTTGGTTGTCGTCATGAACTTAATTAAACAAGTGCAACAGTTTTGCATTTCATTTTCACTGGTAAACCCCAATATCTACAGATATTGGTCTACAGATCTAACAAAATGTTCTTGTGTTCATCCAGGCCTTTTCTTTTTTCTCCACATCCGACATGCTTTTTTGTCTTACAAGACTGTAACAGAATATCATAATATGAAGCTGTCTTTAGCAGTCGGACCTATTAGTCATCTGCTTAGCCTACTGTGTGTTTAGCATGATGCACAATACAAACCTTCCTCCTCATCTGACAATGCCAGAAAGTATGAATAGCCACCATTCATAAAGAGGGCACACTGTACTATATTATTTTGCAATTACATCTGGTGGTTTGGGAGAAGTTCAAACATGTATAAAGAGATGGCATTATATCAGTGAGGGCTAACCAGTATATACAGATCTGTCTAGAAAAGCCTGAACAGTTTTTAAAATACTTCAAACTTCTCTGAAAAACTTTTTGAATAAGCACTGAATCTAAGAGGAAAAAAAGCTTTTTGTCATGATATCAGTGAATATAGAAACAGTTACACTCTAATGAGGTTCACATCAGCACGAACAGGTTGTCAGGAAACTGATCTAAATCACTTCTAAGTATTTCTCATTATTTCCTATATTGTAAGGTGCTGTACTATAGTACTGTAACATGCATAGCAGTTTGCAACAGTACGCTGTTCATTTGCTTTCCATAAACATGGTATAACAGTTACCTACAGTAGAAAAAGAATGTCAAAAGAGAATAAAAAAGGTGCAATAAAACAAACGATGTGATGTGATAATCCCATCACTTGGAATGAAATAGGCATTACTTGAAGATTTATATCACTGGAGAACATAAGTTAGGCTAAAAACAGTGAAACCACAAGCTAGTTAGCATACCTCGTGCAGAGAAACATAGTATTGTTTTATAGACTGGCTTATGATTAATAACACTGTGGGAATGGTACACTGCAGCTGACATGCGCAACTTCAGCTTAAAAGATTACCTTTTTTTGCCAGTCATCGTTACACTAAAAGTTTGTGTTAGTCAAGCTACCAAAAAGTAAAGAGGATTTGTTTTAAGGGGAAAAAACATCTCTCACAATGAATGTTTAAGACTGTTTGAGCTTTCTGGTTTTGATCTACATGACTAGTTTATAAACTGCTTTTAAAAACTGACATAGCAAACAAATCTTGTCAGAGAATAGTAGAACACACCACTAAGCTGTAGCAAATGATTTCCCTTAGGGCTAGTTTTTGCCATGTGTCCAGAAAAGACCAAATATAAACATGTCCTTGCTATAATAAAGTAGTTTTTCAAAACTCAGCAAAACTCCGTCCCATAGAGAAAGCTTTTCTTTTTTAAGCAAGGTTTTGCTCTCGTCTTAGTTTATATGCAGAGTATGGCTTTCAACAAACGTTAGTAAGATCAGAGCAGCTTCACCAGTCTCCTCAGACAATGTTTCATCTGGCTGCATAACAGCTGTATATGCTATTTAAAACTGAGAAGCTGGAAGTTTATGATTAACAACTTAATGCAAGTTACATCATGGGAGAGGCACCTTGTGCAATCTTCTTACATAATTTACTGTACATGGTATTCGTTCCAATCTGAGTTATAAGTCATCCATGAGTAAGTCCTGAAGAATTGGAGGAAGCTGTAAGCAATACACAGGGAGGCCTGACAACAATGAGCACTTGTGATTTGTTAATAATTTGGTATTAACCTTTACGTTTTGGGTTTCAAACTGTTAAGTGTAATCATTACAAACCTCCAGACTGATGTAATCTCTCACATTTCCAAGATGCAGAATAGGCCTTTCAGCCGAATCTTTTCCAAACTGCTGTCTTTGTTCATGCTTGCTGCAGAGAATAACTATGGATGCATTCATAGTTTTTGACAGCAGAACAATGAACTTCTGACAAAATCGGGGTTGTGCATGATCATGATCACGATCACGTTCGCTTTTTTATCTGTGAATGACCTCACTAGGCTCTTATCTCTTATGACTTTTTATTTTCACTCAACTGGAACTTACTTTATCTTCTATACATAAGGTTGCTAATGCACTTGAATGATTGAGGGTTTCATTAAAATTAGTAGTTTGCAGTAACATTCATAATACTGCAGCTACTCCCTAAGCATACGAGCAACAGTCTACACTCAGTGGAGTTAAGTGTTAGGGAACAGTACAATTAGAGGTAAAGAAAAACAAAATTTACTAAGTGCAGCAATTGTGTCACAGGTTTTTCAGGGGGCCATTTAAATAGAAGGTCGTTAATGAACTGAGAGACAATACTGAGGGACAATACAACTGAGGGACGTAGTTGGTAGCTACGATAACAAGACACTTGCCATCAGAAATAAACCCTGTTAATGTACCACTCAGTAAATAAAGGCACCATGAATACAAGGGCAAAACTTATCGTTTGTCTCATTTGAAAAAAAAATGAAAAATTCTCAAATTCCATCCCATGTGTGGAGGACACACTCCTACGGCTACTTTCCACCTGTAGGCCTGCAATTTTATTTTTTTTTTGTCTTAGTTTTTGATTGGTCTTTGAATTACAAGCTTAAGGGGAGTAGGAACTTCTTTCATCTAGCCCTGCATACAAAAGATGATTAACACATCAGCAACGCATTATATGCCTACTATATATCATGTATTTAACATTATGCTTCAGCAGAGAAAGGATATCTTTCCATTTAAAACCTGAAGGCAGGTTCCAAATATTTATGCAGTTTCTTAATGGAAGCAGGAATAGCTGAAGTTCTTTTGAACTGTTCTCTCTTCATCCATGAAGTGCTTAATTCAAACAGCTCTTTTCACACCAAATTTATCAGTCCCCAGGGATTCCCTTGGCATCAGGAATTCTGGCTCAATAAAGCACTCAAATGGGATGGAAGATCTGGGTCACTGATTTGTTCTCTAGGATGCTCAAAGCATCCTTAAGCCTGCTGCATTTGACTATGTGAGTGACCTTTGCTGTAGAGAGGAAATTCTCAGAGGGCATGGAGCTGCCAGAGTAGCTTCTTTCACCATCTCATCCAATGGGCCTCTTTTATTGCAAAAGGCACAGAGAGAGAAGGCAATAGGCACTCTCTGCTGGTACAGATCCCAAGGGCCAAAGGTGTTATCATGCATGCCAGTGACCAGCCTGGCATTGCGATGGCTGTAGCTCTGCAGCCACAGAGCGGAGCTTTCTACCAGCCTCAATCAGACTGTGGAATATCCTGCTGCAACATTTGTACAAGTTGCAAAATAACCAGTTCTCCTTTATACTCAGTTAATATTAATCATAGCAGGTGGGACTTTTTTGTCAGGAACAATTTATGGTATACCTGCACAGCCAGAGTACGGCGATAGAAATCTGCACATGAAAAGTGTGGCGTTGCTGGCATTGATGTTGGTTTTTTCCAGGAAGCAACTGATTCTTTGTGTGTGGACCTATTTTTCTTCCCATAATTACTTTAAATGTAGTGCTTTTTGGCTGAAGTTGCCATCTGGAGCCACAATTTTTCACAAAACCGAAATTCTGATCTGATAATTTAGTTCAATTTTTCCCTGCTGGTTCACTGACCTATGTCTTTCTGTATCATTTCCTTTAAAGGCTGAATATAGATGTGATCTTATGGCATGTCTATTTCTACATAACAGTGTATATAGTGGAACCACAAATGAATACAGCAGGATATTTCATACAGGCATAGATAGAACGTGTATGTACATATATGAAGCTGCATATAGGATAATTCCTAAGAATCACAGCCAGGAATTAGTGATTGTATCACTATAAAGGGATCACACAGCCAGGGCTTGTGCTGGAGGAAAACTATATGACCACATTCAGAGTTCTTCTTTCAAATGGCCTGTCCACTATCACAGAGAAAGGAGATGGTCATATTTAAGTCCTTACAGAATTAGACATAAGACCTGCATCTCAAGGAAAATCTAAGCTACCTTCTTCTCAGTCTGCCATTCCTGTTCTCAATGGATCCCAAACACCACAGTTTATTGAAGGAGGACTGTATATCACTCATTCTGTTCCCGGTCTCAAATTAATTCCCTGTTTTGCACAAGCACAGTCTCTGTGAGTCTGAAAGGTTATACTTTAGTATCAGTAAAGAAACAAGTAAGGAGCTAAGTAAGGCTACTAAAGGTATACGTGTTCTGTATATCTCCAGTGCATCTAAGATATTTAATTAGCTTCATCTAGATTAATAAAGCTGAGGGAAAAAAACTAAGGTTGATAAGAGGTCCCCACAGCCACGAGTGTTTTCTGACCTATTAGTGCAAGAGTTCCTTTCCTCGTTATTCTGAAGTCAGTTCTTTCCAGGTAACATTATTTCTGCTTGGGATCACAAAGTATAAGATGTGTAAGTAAGGAAATTACATGCTGTTTTATAGAGTATCGTTTAGGAAAAACTAGATTTGGAATGTAATTTCAAGCTTATGGAGTCAAACTGCCAGATTCATTTTGGATTCACAAGAACTGCCTTAGGTTTGGCTAATATGGTTTTGTATTTTCATAGAACAGTAAAAACAGCTCTACCTGAGAGAGACTGAAGACTTAACCAGAAATTCATGATAAGGAAATTCCCCATGGTGCAAAGTGGGGTCACCTGGATGGGGTAAAAATAATAACCAGATAATAACCAGGATTCTGAAAAGTGCCTTAATTTTGGGATGTCAAATTTAAGACATCTTTGAAAAGATTGGATTAGCAAAGGACAGCCGTTACACACTTTTCAGAAAGAAGGTAGCATGAGTACCACTGGCATTGAGCCAGTAAATCCTGGAAAAAATGCTTTATTACAAGAAGAAAGATTGTTTACATTAAGGGCAAATGTCCTCTTTCCATTTTGCATTAGGCATTTGAAAACCATGGTAGCATCTGTAAAACGTATGTGTTTTAATGACTGCACAGGATGAAGCATCTGTAAGGAAACTGATAACTGTGACTTTCTAAGTTAAATTCTAAATAAGATACCTTGATTAGTAGCTGGAAGCTTCTGTATTTAGAGGAAACTCTCTCCCTTGGTGTGTCCACTTTTCATAGAGCTGTCTTGGAATCATAATATAGCAACAACTACAGCAGAGATCACTAGACCTATGCAGAGGAGGATGATGTTATTTCCCCAGTCAGTTTATATCTGCCTTCTGCTGTGCTGTTATTGTGGGCAACTAAATAAAAAATTTAATAAAAGACCTCTCTCCATGATGGTACATGGTGCTAAAAAGGTATGCGGTTTATTGGAGGGTGGGGAGGGTGCAAGACACCTTGAATGTCTTTCTAAGATAAACTGTATTTACATTTCCTCAGTATCTGGTGTGCAATGACCTTGGAGCCTGACTTCTCTCACTGTCAGTTGTGAAGGCAAAACCAATCAGATAGGTACACCCCCTGCTGTACCAAACTAGAAAGCAAAGGAGAGCATAGGCGATCTTTCACTTTTAAGAGGATAATCTACCAGATTATACATCCCTTTGCCTATATGCCTTCCTTTTTTTCTCTCTTACTCCTTGTACTGCAAAACCGCTTAGGAATTCACTGCCATCCACAGCTGCCTCATTGCTTCTGTGTCCCACCATTCCTCAAGTTCTGAATCACTCTTTGAATCCCTCCAAAGGCCTATGGAGACATGAAGTTTCATGTCCCATTCTCCTTCTAATAACACCCTCCACTTGCTCCTCTACCTCAGAAAGACGTATTTTCTTTTTGCAGTCACATAAACATTCATAGATCTTAGTTGTACAATACTACTTGATCTGTCCCTCTCTATCACACTGTTTTTTTTTCTGTGTAACTGCCCAGTTGCACAAACATCATCTATCCCAGTTCAAAAGAAAAAATTTATACTTAGGTATCTTCTATATAATGACAAGAAATGCAATCCCTAACCCCTGATAATGACCATTCCTTTATCATATGAAGCAGCCCAGACATTCAAGACTTTGAATATCACTAACTAATATCACTAACTCAAAGATAACAGAAATTGGCATCTACCTATACACCTTGGATGTACAAGACTGCAAAAAATTGCTTTCTAATTTTATACGAAAAGCAGCAAGAAAGAACAGAAATAGGGTGAAGCCCAGTCCTTTCAGGAAAACTAATGTTCTGCCACCACAAGAAAACTTGATAGTGAGCCAGCAAATGTGGTTTGTGGATGAACTTTTCATTAGAAGTGCACTTGACTGAGTGCTTCTCAGGAACACCATATGCAAAATAAATAAAAAAAAGATTTTCCAATCATAATGGCAAGAATATGAACTTTGTGCAAACCATTAAGTGGCTATCGATATGCTCAGAGCAATTCGCTGAGTGAAACGGGAACTTAAAAAGAATGCAAAGAGGTTCTCTGCCTCTCAGCTTAATGTTTATACCAATTTACTTTTGTTATTGTACAACGATACAGTATCCACATACCTGAGTGGATATCATTGCTAGAACTGGCCCATTAGACCCTGAGCTCCACACTAAAAAGAATCTCTAAATCACCTCATCATCATCTTTGCATTACCTAAACACTGGCTATATTGTGTATTTATGAACACCGAAATCTTTGACACATTTCAGCATTTTTCTGCAGAAAAAGGACCAGATTTTTTTTCTTGTTAAACTCTCTTGATTTCCTACACGAGTACAAAATGCATAAAGGAAATTTACCTGGCCTTTTTACAACTATGCATGCAAGGGAAGAGTTACTATTTTACAGGATACAGCCAAGGTCTTGGCTCTCCCCATCTGCCTGTCGCCTCAGGAAGAGTGTGAACTGTGTTCCAGCCCTTTCCCTTGCATTCCTGAGCACCTGGACAAGCACTCAGCAGATCCTCATACCTGCTAGGGACCCAGCTGCAGCAAGAATCAAAGCCCTGGTCTTTTTTTTTTTTTAATGCAAAATTGGAAGACATATTCAAGAGCCTCCTCTTCACCTTCTCCCTCCTTTTTCTTCTCCCCTTGACTGTCAACTTTTTGACTGTGCACAGTATCACTGGGATTGATGATTGATTGCACAAGACTCACCTGAACACCAGTCAAAATGTTTAACCTTCCATTCACCCACACACTCTGAGATACATGATCTTCTTCGAACGATCCCCCTATGATTTGCAGATAAGGGAAAAGGGAACAGTGAGGCAGCAAATTAAGTACAGAGCTTAAAATGAACTGAACTGAAATGTTCCATACATGCAGGCATTGCTAAACAGCACAGTCCTTGTTAATGATACAACTTATTTTACCTTCAACCCACAGTGACTTTATCACACCTCACTTGTAAAGGCTAGGTATGAATTCTTACAATTCTTTCATTTATTCATATTGGTAAATCTTACCTTAAGAAAGCTGTTCTGCTACATCTGTTTGGGCTAGACAATGCCTGTAATTATTCATCAGCATAAATAAAGGCCATAAGAATAGGCCAATTATTGCAACAGAACACAGACAGGAGATCAGAACCACATACACCCAGGAAGCCTACACTGCTCCAAAACCAAACCCTATGTAACCACATTGGCCCAGGACAGCAATTGAGTTAATGGCAATTTGAGCCTATGGCAATACCCTTATTGACACCTAAACTATTTGGCAAGCTGCCACTGCGCTATACAAAAAAAAAAAAAAAAAATGGGCTTTAGGTTAGAAGCCCAAATCCATTCCACAGAGAAGACACAGCATATTTTACAGAAAACCAGGCTAGTAAAAAACCAACCCCTCAAAACCCAATTATTTTTATGGCACAATACTTTATTTATGTGCGCACACCTAGTCCCATCCTAATATTTGGCCAATTTCAGCCAACGAATATCCCAGCTGTGGGGAAAATTTTGGTCATGGTGCAGACAATATTAGATTCCCAGAAGATGCAAACATGAAATTGGATCTTCCTCCGTTCCAGTACTCACAGAACTATTTGTAATTCAAGAGAGACATAGACTAGAAGAGGGGTCCTGGCAGATCCACAAAAGTGCTCGCTCACTTCCTTCCTAGCTTTCTAGTTGCAAAAATGACAGTTCTGTTCTCCAGGTGTGTGATACAGCAGCTACCAAAGACACTGAGTTTATCAAAGATACTCATTCCAGACAAAAACCCCACATGTTGCAGGACTTCTCAGTTTTCCACCAATTCGTACAGTGGGCTTTTTCACTTTCATTGCTTCATTCTGCCCCTAAAAAATAGATATTAATCCATATTATTTTTACTACCCAGTTAGCAGTGTTCTTTGCTTTTAATTCTCAGCAGGATCAATTATCAATGAATAATTAACAAGAGTGCTTGAAAGCTCAGAAGCACAGCCTAAGAACTAAAATGTTTTCAGATGAATGCATATGCTTCATTAATCAATTTTACAGTGGCCAATCACAAACTACTTCTTAGTTTTCTTTCTAATGGCCCAGATTAACATCAAAATACAAATGCCTTTTGCCAAATAATTCAGAAAGCCAATCACATCACTGAGGCTACAGCTTTTTCTACCTCAGAGACAAACTTCAGCCTAAGAAATGAAAAGGTCATATATTTTCCACATAATAAACCCAGAATTTAAAAATAACCAGCTTTTAACTATGGGTTTTGTCAAGTTTTTCCACTGTATTTTCTGTTTTTGGGAGCCACAATATGTAACAGTACAAATGACGTGATAGAACAGATGACAGGCCAGATTGCCACATTATCTTTCAAAGAGCCAAACTAGATTCAGGAATAGAAAGGAAGGAAACTTTCTATAGTCAGAAGTACTGACATTGACTTCCTATCTATGACTTGCTTGCCAGGGTAGGTCCTTGTAACTGATTTGCTACTGATAACATGGTCTATGACCTGCTGATGAGTAGTCTCAAAATAAGACCCTGCAAAAGTGCTCCTTACCTGTACTAGGTAGGAAAAGTACATGTCATTGCACTTTCAAATCAACTGAAAGTTCAAACCCCTTTTGATAGAACTGAATCTTGATGCCCTGTAGGCTCCACTGATGATTTTAGCGTCAGGGTTGCCAGACCTTCATAGCTGAAGCTGGGAGTCAGACTGTTTATTGAAGATTCACTGACAGCCTTAGAACTCCTCTAGCCTTGTGTTTCAGAATATTTATTTAGGGAAATTGGTAATAACTGAGGTTTATTCAGGTAACTGTTAGTGACTTCTCTTAGCAACTCTAGTTGCTGCCATCTAAATTGGCAGGAGATTATTTTACTGTTTCACAATTTGTGGCCAGATTTAATTCTTCAGTTTGCCCTGTATCTTCTGTGTATTGGCTAGTGGTTTTGTGCGCATTCCCAACTGAATTAAAAGGTGAATGAGAGACACAAGCATCAATTGATCCTTTTGTGTGCTAGTGGATTGTGTTAACCCTAAACTGACCAGTTCCAGGGTAAAAAGTGAGTCATATCATAAACATTGTGCTGCATTTTCATAAGATAGAAATATACTGTCAAAAAATTTTCAAAACCCAGGTTGGTAAGACTTGAGCAAATATTTCTGAACTATGTATGTCAGGCAATTGGCAACACTTGAACTTGGATGTCTACTGGACAAGGAATAGAGAAATTATAGGTGTTGTTCTTCATAATAGACTACAAAGGAAGGGACAAAAATATATCAGAAATTTATCACTAAAATTATAGAATCTTTCAAAGAAAACCAAAACAGTCCATAGTTTCTGAACTATACAGAAATACAAACATCATATTCAAAACTTCAGTGAATGATTAATATACATTTTAAACATGACATGGACAAAAAAACGCTATCAAAAGTTGTCATTGTAATGGCTAAATGACAATATTAAGTACTTATGAACACACATATTAACTCCTTGTAAACTGTTTAAAGTCTACTTCAGTGTACCTCCTTAAGAGCTGGTAGTCAAATAACAAGTAAGGACATTGCCCATGCCAACTGGTCTCTACTTTTCCTGGAATATTTCAAACTATGATTCTTCAAACACTCTGGTGTTTCCTGGAAGTTTTGCAGAGTAGCAATCAATATCTAGAAACAGTGATGGAGCTTTGACAGTGATTGATCTCATTAAAGACAATGGAAACATTTCTTGAGTTTAGTGGCATATGCACTGATTCTGAAAAGAGTAAGTGCTTGGTAATGAGAAGCAGGAAGTTGCCAAAATTTTCTATCTGTACTAAAAATATCTTCATGTCTTTTCTTTTTTAATCTACAAGTACAGTATGCAATGTTTACAGGAGCTAGTTATGTAGTCAGAAAACAGCCTTTCTCTGGCTATCAAGACATATAGACCTTCAGTCCAAGTGAAGCTTGTCACAGATTAAATCCTAGTTTGGCATTGTTTACTTAATTATTTCTATTGAAATGTAAATCTCAAAATTTGAAAGTAACTCACTTTCCCCTTTCTTTTTGTGCATATTCTCATATTTTCTTGGGTTTTTTAATGGGTTCATTAAAATGTATCTGCCATCTTTTCAATATCTCTCCTGTTGGAAAATGCACAGAGAAAATCTGAAGGTTTTCTCATGTGGTATACTACAATATTCAGATGTAGAGGTAATAAAAGAATCATAATCCTCTTTCTCAATCCTCATTGCTCTCCATCTCCAGAAACAATTAAAATCCAGACCATTTGGAGGCATTAATCTAATGCAACATCTTGCTAGAACAAAGAGGTCAGAAACTGAATCCAGACACAAGGACTGTATAATGGAACTGCCATCGTAGCAGTGACACAACTCCGGTCTTCACTGGTCATAGTCTGGTGACACACTGCAAGGTGAATTATCAACCAAACGCTTCTGTTAGTGTTTCATAACCTAAGGGCAAACTAGGGATTCCGATTGACATGCAGCAAAGGAGAAGGCCTACTTGACACTCAGGTCCTCTGCCTTCTCAGCTTTGTGCTGTGTTGGCTTTGGCTTCTGAGGAACCTCAATACTGATAGCTGATGGCAGGAGGTAGTATATAAACTTGAGGTTTGGTTTCAGGACTTTTTAAAAGCCAAATCTGTTGCTGAAATTTTTTATATAAACACCTATATTTTATTTTAGTTGATAAATGGGAGACAGAACAAAGAAGTGAAAACAGAGAGTAAGTAGATTAAACAGCATGAAGAAATAGTGTTTATAGTTTAATTTTCTTTTATGGATGCTAGCCTATTACCAGGTCTAGAAAACGATGTTTACATTGGTTCAAACACTCAACAACTAAACTTAATTACAGTAATATACTGTACCAGCTTGAGAACTGTAAAAATTGCCAGTGGTGCCCTTCCAGATACGTGTTTATCCATTTTTGCACGTACATCATTATCAGAGATATCAGAAGGTGCTGTTTTTTTCCTGTAATTATACAAACTGGCTTGTTTTGGCCAAAGTTCTATGGTGCTGTGAGTGGTATTTGTAAGGACAGAAACAGAGTCATATTTCCTATCGTTAGTTGCTTGTTTTAACTTTTAAACAGGATAAATGGAGGTGGGAGGGAGGAAACATGGCAGCCACAGTATATACTCTAGAGTTCTTTTACAGCAACCAGAATTTTAACTAATGTATATAGTCACTATAAAAATTATGCTTACGTGAGAGTAATACTTATGAGAGACTCCCACACACACTACACTAGAGGAGTTTGGTCCTGCATGAGAAGAGTTCACTCTTTCACTCTGGTGAAAGGTTGCTGAGAACTAAGTCCAGGTAGTATCACAGGCCTTAGCTTATTACACAGAGGATTTGCTCTGAATGCAGCTACATGGGTGCAAATCCTGTGTGTTGGCAAACAACCATGCACACTATGCATTGTTACAATCCACCTTGGTTTCAAGTGGGGATTAAATTTTGTGACACAGGCTAGGCAGAGGAAGACTGTATGGACACAACACTTTTATCAAAAGTTGCAGGAACACACAGCTCCACACAATGCAGGGACTTAGTGCCTTCTCCTTCCCCATAGTAAATCCATCCCTGTGCCCTGTAGTTACAGTGTATAAAAAGGATAGGAATGGAATTTTTGGTCAGTTCTTGCTCTGTCTCAGTTTTACATTTGAACAAAGATGGATAAGCTTCAGAAAGTTTAATACTTTATGATACTTTTTTTTCCTGGATCAATTTTGTTTAATTATAAAATCATATAAACTTCCCTTGCTGAATGTTGTGCTTTCCAAAATAATAGATGGGTGTGGCTAAATGTATTCACAATGTTTAGTGAAACAGTGGAAATTAAAGAGCAAAAGGTGTCTTCTTTATCCTTTTACTCCAGTAGCATTCTTCTTTCCCATGTTCTTTGGAGTGTGTTCTGCATAGGTTTATCCAACCTGTTATAAGCTTTTTTATTTAAAAAGGAGCTGTATGAGGACATAATTTTGAGTGATGCTGGATAAACAGAAACTCTCCATCAAAGCAGAGTTAACAAAAATTTGTTAGAACTATTAGACCTCAGGAATTCTGCTGTCATTTCACTCCTGCTAATTCTGAGCCCCAAAGCAATAGGACATTCAGGAAGGTTTGCCAAAATTAGGAAGATATTCCCTCTGCATGACTTTTGTATATATCCACAACCTTACTGGTATTTCTGCCCAGGCAAAAATATTTCACAATTACAACAACCTGCCAGTGAAATCCTTTCTCTCTCATGTGGTTCCTAAACCACTACCTTTACCCAGACAAACCTCTGTCAGTCTTACGTAGATTTGTCTAGTATGAACACAAAGTGATTCACAGTGGTGATTGCTTCAGTGTTTAGGCTATTATGTTTATAACAGCCTATAAAGATGACGTAAACCTTTAGCAAAAGGTTATAGCAGGCCTTCTGACGTTTTATTCAGCTGTTGCTCTACTCACAACTCCCACTGAATTATGCAGAGTGATTTAGATGAGGACTTGCCAAAACATCATAGGAAAGAACTAAAACAGCTGAAAGCCATAAGGCCATCTAAGAAAGGTTCTGAAAGCCCTCAGTAGCAAAATCACTGTGATTCTGATGTTTCTTGCAACAAAGAAGCAGCCACAAGGCCAGCGCAATCTTTGCCACAGAGACATGTGGAGAACAGGAGTTCTACCTGCTCTTGCAGCAAGTGACAGGGAATAGAAATTTAAGACAGAGCAGGCAACAACCTGCTGGAGGCTGAGGGCAGAGTTAGAGAATACTGAACATTGCAATGTCACTATTTGAAGTCTGTTGCTGTCGAATGTGGCACTAAAGAGCTACAGTAACCATAGCCATAACCCTAAGACCGTGGAGAGTAAAATATTAAAAGTATTTATTTTTGACAACAGAGGGTAAAATACTAGAAACATCTCAATAAATTGTAGTGTAATGCACCATTGGCTTCCAGGCCTAGCTGGAAAGGCCAGGGACATTATTTTACCAATCTGCTCATCACCATTTCCCATATGATCTCCCTTGTCACTACAGCTAACTTTGCTGAACTGATGCACAAACACTCCCTATTCCACCATAGCACAAAGATCTACACTCTATTAACTGTCAGTGCCACCTAATGTTTCTGGGCACTGTTTGAAAACAGGTGCTAGGACTTTCAGAAAGTTCAGGGAGTCTAGCTCCATCCTATACGTTTAGTGGGTGCTAGGGAGGACAAATAACAACCAACCATCACAGAACAGATTTTGTATCCCTTCTCAACAGAACAAAAACCTCTCCCAAATCTATTATCCTTTAAGAAATCAGATGTATAATGGAAGGCGTGAGTCATCTGAAGCTTCTATAGTCAGAATAATGTAACTGCAGTTCATCTGCAATGATGCAGCAATGAAAAGACTCACAACCATAAATACTTTTGACACCACGGTATCTTCTGTGAACAGGGAGCAATGTAATCACATTCTTGACATCACAACTGGTATCAGTCTGTCTGTCTTCTGACTGGTTTCAAGAAACACTGTCAGAAATTACACAACTGTCAGCCAACAATTACTCTTAACAGCAAATTTAATAAAGTGCGTTGGCATCCATTCCTGGAAGCCTAGGGTTTACACAGATTCTCCTCATCTGTTTCATGTGCACTTTGAAGGATAATATCACACTCTGTATCTCTGCTTATAGCTTCAGCACCTGCCATTTTACACAAAAAGAAGCTGCATATTAAAAGCATGCATGAATTTGTTTGCAAAAATCAATAAAGAAAATAAATCAAAGATGGTGAACACACAGCACATGTGCTGTACAGGCCATTAGCTGTCCATACTACTGCCTGACTAATTTAAGGCTGAAACAGAATAATCATACTTTAAAAAAGCAGATGACTCAGCATGTACTTTCTTCTTCTGAATTAAATACAGTCTTTGTATTGCAACATAGTTTTAATCTAACAAAAATATCCTAGACCCAGTAACTACAAGGCAGTGAAGAAACAGGAAATCCTGCCTTTGATGGCATGAGAAAGTAAGTGAATGGACTATCCCTAGCCTAGCAGAGTTTCCTCCCTGGTAGCACTGAGGCCAGCTTGTGCAGGACCCAGTCTGGGATAAAACTTGAGTTCAATTTCCAAACCTGTCAGTCAGGAACCTTTCACACAAACTAAATTATTTTTGAAGCGCTAAAGGAAATATGTGAAAAAGCAGCTTGCTCACAGAATGGAGCTGATTTAAAGCAAACTGTAGAACCTACTGCATGGGTTGACTTTTATCTCACATGGGTTTACTTAGCAGAGCTTAAAATGTTAGGCAATACAAGGTTTGAGGCCATCTTCTGAACAGATGCAGATGATAACTTTGTGAGCTAAGCTGTCTGCTCCAATCACCTTGAAAATGACAGTATGTTTCCAGAAAATGTTATAGGAATTTAGACAGTTTGTTTGTACTAACTGAGATTACGCAACTATACACGTCTGCATCCAAACGCTGTGGAAGCACTGTGGAGGCTTCCTCACTGGGGACTCTAAATACAAGTTACCAAAACGCTGAACAAACTCTTCCCAAATAAAACAATCTTCCATTCCTAAAGGCATATCTATGGCCTTTAGGCCATATCTTTCCTCAATCTTTCTTTGCCCTAGTTACCAAACATGCAACAAAGGTCATTCTCTTTCAGGATTTATTCAAAATCTTAAAATTTAGTCAAGTTCTTAACACTTGCTCTTTTTGTTGCCTTAATGAGGGACTCACAGTAGCAAGTGCCATTTATTTTAAAGGCCTGGCTCCTAGAATCCTGTGGTTAGCCTCCATTTCTTTGTCAAAGTTAAAGCACGGAGTATGCCAGTTGTTTGACAGTATTCTGAAGTGATGATATATATGCTGAAGGCAGTCTATCCACAGCAGCAAGGAGTTCCACATGACTTAATTCTCAGCACATCCTGCTGCACAGTTCAGCATATTGATACAGGGTGTATTGATACACTAAGCATGTATACAGTGATATTGATATGGTTGACAGCAGCAAAGTTTCAGGTCTTTGTGCCTCCACAGGGAAGCACATGAAAGATAAAGTACCGAAATTAGGAAAGTAAATTCAATGAACCCTGCTTTTGTTCTGGTTTACATGATCTGGGGGCTAGATTCATTAGTTCTAAACAGAACAATATCTTACCTCTGCCACTCAAACAGGAGAGCATTTTGACATCAAGCTCAGCCTACCTCTACCTGCGATACAGCCAGCTCCTGCTGTCTTTACGCCCTGTATCACTTTTTCATTAGCCCAGAAGAGCTATGCTGTCAGAAACCCTCCATAACCAATGCTAAATGTCACTGCTGAGTGACACTGAAGCACTGGAAATTGCTGGGTACTTGGTATCCACAGTCCTCCAAATTCCTCCTAAACCTGCAACCAGAAAGGAAAATCAAGCATAAGACAGTGAGTAAGCAGGGAATTCCTTTAACACCAGGCTACTGGGCCATTCCCCAAACTTTACCTAAGCATTTCAGCAATATGCTTCACAACCCTTTCAAATACCGCACAGCACTGGATTACTTATGACTTCCCAGTATTGTTCTCTTCAAAAAGTGCTGTTAGTGTATTACTGATCGTAAGGCCAGACGGCCTGAGGACAGTGTAACTGGGAAGCATCCTGGCGGACAAACAGGCTTGATGTTGCCCTTTAGATAGGATTCAGCAAATTCTTTGTGGGGAAACTGAGGTGAGCAGTGCAGAGTGACTTGTCCACGCTCAACCAAAACACACAGGCCCGAGCCGGCAGCTGAATCCCGCGTTTCGCCACAGGCGCGCTCACGCTGAGCGGGGCCGCCCTCGCCAGTCACACCGCGGCCTCCATCCACACCGCTGAGGGGACCCGAGAACCTCCTCGCTGCGGGGAGGCCCGGGCCCGCCGCCGCCAGCGCGGCCGCTCCCCTCACAGGGCCCCGCGGGAGCCCCTCGGCTCCTGCAAACGGCACCTCCCGAGGGGAGGACGCGGCGGCGCTGCCCGACCCCGGCGGCCGCGCGAGCCCTCGCA
>VZRU01009540.1:0-63111 GCA_013398155.1 Pedionomus torquatus | reverse complement strand
GGGCGGCCCCCCCCATCCTCGGCGAGGGCAGATCCTGACGGGAGCCCCTGAGGCGGCACCGGCCCGGCCCGGCGCCCCGTTCCCTTCACCGGTAAGGCTGAGAATGCTGACAGCCTCCTCGGGCGCACCAGCGGTCCCGCTGCAACGCTGTCGAGCTGTTAAACCCCGAGCTATTGGAAGCACTGCTTCTTTTTCTGGTAGAGCACGGTGTAAATAGTGTGCTGGGGTATTTGTCGCTGCGCCTGGGGTGACTTGTCCTTGATTCCTGCCTAGGGCTTCTTTAATGCAGTTTATTCTGGCCACCCCCTCTCCTTGAAAGCTTGATGGACAAAACTACAATCTGTTTGTATTTCTATTTCTGGATATTGATCTGTCACATTCACTATAAAAATTAAACTTTTACCTTGCATAGATTCACCAGGTGCTTTTGAAAAGCAATTTACTGAATTAATGTAGCATACACAAAGGTAAGTGGGGTTGGCGTCCTAGCAAAGTAACATCTATTGCATGAGCAAAAGTGGAATATTCCTGCTCTTAGGTTCCTTTTTAATCTTAAATTATTAATGGGCCCCTGCATTGCATGAATGAAACTTGCAGTCGGTACAGAGTGTGAATGCATGTAGGGAACTGGCTGCCAGACGAGCTGGTTATGAAGAAGGACGTGTCCTCCTGAAAAAAATTAACAGGAGGATGCGAGCCCCTTCTGTTCATCACGGTCGTTGAGGACATCAGGGGAAGAAGCAGTGGGCTGTACCCTGCCCAGGTCTTTTGCAGGTCTCGGAAAAGAGGAATGAGAAAAGGGCAAAACTTCTTGCTACTTGGGGAGAATAGGAAATTAGTGCTTTAGTACATTCGCTTTTGTCTAGCAGCTGTTTAACTGAGTCATTATAGGTGTTCCTAAGGTAGGGTTAGTGGCAGGCATAGTATCCCATCTTCTTTTAGAACCTGATTGTCAACTTCTCACCAAATGCTGTCATTTGTACTTGGTTAAATAAAAGTATTTACATGATATGTCATCAGTTACTTTTGTCTATGTAATCAATACAGGAAAAAATTCCTTTAGCTCCCTGACTGCAGAAAAAACATATTTATCTCAACTGAAGAAAGAAGTGCAAAATGTGTGCATTTACTATAGGTTCTGGAACATTTGAAAATATGCTGAGTGGAAACATTTGTTTAGGTGTCAATGGGACATAAAATTTCTACTGTCTGTTCAACCATGTAATGCACTGTAAGTGAGGTGTGTCATGGTAAAGATTACAACAGTGCACTAAGGTTTGGCTCTTTCTTTTACTTGAACCTCTTCCAGTATTTGAACTTTTAAAGGCAAAAGTTTGATGTGATACCATATTAAACAAAGCAGGAACATCAAGCTTTATGAGCAGTTACTTTTCTTCCCCTCAGAGTTTATTGGAAAAATTTTGGGAAAATGAAATATGTGATGTTACAGAAACATGGAACAAATACATGGAGGTGATAGGCTAGTACAAGAAAGTTCTTCTGTAGGTTGAGAGGATAAAATTATCCAATATTGTTCATCTGGTAATAATATTTTAAAAACAAACAAATGAAAAAAGTGGCAGAGAAAAAAATCTGAATCAACTCAGGCTACTGAACAACCCAAAGGTGAAGCTGGATTTGAGGAGAAAATTACCTAGAAGTTTTCTCTGGGGTTGTTGTGTTAGAGGAGTGACTTGTTCGCAGCAGAAGAGGCTCCTAGGCCAGATCACACGTGACTGATTACACGTGGGCCTTGAGGAGCTATTCAGGGAGACCAGTGTTCCACATGGTCCTGCCTGTATTCCTTCTGGTCCTGGTTTGCACTACAATTTTATCACCTGCCAACCTGCAGCAACAACCACCTGCTCCTCCCCTTCCCACCTGTTTAAAAAAGTTCCCCACCTTGGAGAATTAGAGCATATAAGTATATCCCTCACTGAATTACTCTTTTTTTTTTTCCAGCTGGCTTTAGTTTCCCTCAGTTTATGGTGACTTTGCTACATGTCTTTCAGTCAGCACTATGGTGTTCTTGCTGTTGGGATAGTTAGTTCAGGTAATGCCTACCTGGGTGAGGGGCAGATGGGAGAAAAGGAATTGCACTGCTACAGCCAGAAGTGATGCTCTCTAGTGCAGGCACGCAGCGTAAGAGTTGCATAAAGCCACCTTTCTTTTCAGCTGTGAGGTTTTCAAGGCTCAGATAAGGAAGGTGCATGAAAGGTTTGTCTGCTCTGTTCTGAGTGCAGATGATCACCACAGAAGTGGATCTGTCTATGCTAGAATCATAGGGAAGGTGTTTGCAATTTGGGGTTGTAATTGGGCAGCACAATACTAAGTAAGGTTAGAACCTTTCTTTTTGTGGTCCTATCTTCAAAACCAGAAAGTGGAACTAAGATTGAGGGGTAGGGGAATGGAGGCCAGATACTTTCTTTCTGTGAAGTGAAGCTTTTAGGCTTGTGCTTTACTAATGGTGAAAATCAGGTTTAACTACATTTTTATCTGCTTACACTCTTCAAACAACTGGTCTGACTTTACAGCATAACAATTAAAAAAATCTTTAAGCAAGCAGGAGAGTCTCAACATGGCCTTTAATAGGAGGATAATATAAATAATTAATGATTTCTGAAAAAGAATTGTGAATGAGCCAGTGGAAGGGCTTTGTGTGTTTCTTTTGAGAGTGAGAAGGATCTTAATGTATCTGTGGAGGCCGTGTCTGTGGATTTTTAACAAGGGTAAAGCAGAAAAAGGCTGGTTGAAATGTATGAGCTCTCAGTGAAATAAAAACAGAGAAAGCTCTGAGTTTATAGTTGGATAAACCAGACCCAAATAGGTATTTAAACATTTGAGACCCCTGAGTTTGCTAATGCCACTATTTAATTCATTATTTGGAGTTTTATGTCATTGTGGGATAAGGCCATTATTTGTGGGGACCACAGAGGGATCTACAGGTGGAGGCTATAAGAGCCTGACTTGGAGAAAATCAGGGTGAAGACAATAGAAAAGATGGTGAGAAGATTCTCAACAGTCACAGCAGCATGAAACATTGGCAGTTAAGGAAGATGGACATGATCTTTGCCTCTAAAATGCTTATGGATGAGTAGCAAAAATGCTTCTAGGGAAAGGAATTACTTCTAGATGGATGTAAAGATCATACCTCTAGCTGTAGTGTCAATTCCAGTGGCTTGCTTATTCCACAAAGGTGGAATGAGGTGTTACTTCATTTTCTACATTCACCCTCGCTGTGTATCTACAGAAGGTGGGAATTTCTGTGAGAAATGAAATTCCTAAATTCAGCGCTGAAATGTCGCTGATAAGGAGGGAGAAATGCCTAGAAAAACTAAGTGGACCACCTGTCTCTTCAGCTGAAAAACCTTAATTTCATGTCTGCTCTTCATGCTAGTGTGAAACCTCTGAAAGCTACTTGTCTCATTAAACATTGCTTTCAGGGCAGCATCCCAGGTGAAATCAATGTTGCTCCCACCTTAGGTACTTCGAAAACCTCAGCCTTGCTCCTGGATGGGAACAAAACTACAATAATGCAGGCATTTACCAAACCCAATGAAGCATTTCTATAATTAGTTTCATCTGGGACCAAAGGTAGAAGCAACACAGAAGTCTCAGTTCACATATCATCATGTTGTCAGCTCATGTTTTAGAGTCTTATCACCTTGAAGGTGGGCAAAAAACCCCTCCAGAATCTGTTAGCTGACCTATGAAGAGCTGGTTAACTCTAGTACAGCAGTGTTTGGTTCTGATAAATAAGGTGATTTTATTATTTTTTAATCTAAATCCAGAGGAAAATTATTGAAGAATGAGCTTTATTTAACAGAGATATATCAATTTCCCATTATGCTCAGAAGTTTATCTATACACCTGTGAACTTTTTGGTGCATTGGAGTGAACAGTTAGTGTTTAAATGCAGATACTCAATTTACCTGTTTGAAACTCTGAAAGACTGTTTTGTTGACCAAACAGGCCTATTNTATTCCAGTACAAAATTAAAAAAAAAAAAAAAAAAAAAAAAAGGATTATAAGAGAAGTCTTTGGTATTGCATGTGTTGTAATAGTAGTTTAAAATTTGTAAGGTTTATTCTTTTTACTTTTTTTTTCCTCCTTTTTCTTTCAGAAGAACCACAGTGAGAGAAAGACGTGAAA
This sequence comes from Pedionomus torquatus, assembly GCA_013398155.1. Lineage (NCBI taxonomy): Eukaryota > Metazoa > Chordata > Aves > Charadriiformes > Pedionomidae > Pedionomus > Pedionomus torquatus. The sequence continues at coordinate 58,959 of VZRU01009540.1, read as the reverse complement.
TATCTTTAACAGAATTCTGCTTTTGATCAAGCTGTTAAAAATGGATATGAACATTTTTTTCTCCTGTGAGGTAAGTATTCTGAGAGAGAAATTTAAATTAAAAATTAATTTTAAAAAAAGGAAAAAAAAATAAAAGGAAAACTGATTCATTTCACTTAGTGTTGCTTGTCACCACTGCTGTTCTGTCCAGTAGCTTATGGTCAGGTATTTTAGAGTTATAGAATCTGTTACTTGGAGAACTTTGTACTGGAAGTCTTAACTGAAAATTCCTAGAATTAATCCTTCCACTTACAGGATTAGTCAGCTTTGTTCTGATATACCAGTAGATTAAAAAAGATGTATAAAGGATCTGTTAGGGTAATGGGCGGCTTCTGCACATAGTAGCTTTTGACCCAATGTCAAGCTTTTCTTCAAAGCATCAAAGAAACGGAAGCTGCTAAGTGTAGTTTTCAAGAGTGAATACTTACACAGACTAACTGCAGATGCAGGAAATGAGTGAGATCCTGGGATGAAGAAATGGTTTGTACTCTAAATATTCAGGTACTCTTTTATGGAATGAGGCAGCTTTCTCTGTTCCTGTTCTGTGCAGCCTGGGGAAGAGGTGGAGCTTGTACCAGCCTGAAGACAGGTGCATATTAATAATGCTTTTGCCAAGTCCCATACACAGATCTTCACTGATTCATACAGTAAGCATGTGAGTCAGTAAAACCAAATGCATCACCCAGATTTAGAATAACAGGAAAATTCAGATTGTAAGGAACCTCAGGAGGTCTTATCGTCCAGCCCCCTACTCCGATTTTTGCATAGTTGATGAAATTAGATTGTTTTCACCTGTTGTCCTTCCCAGTCTGCTATGTGTTCAGAAGCGTTAGCAAAATGTGGTTTTGTATCTTCCCATGTATATTAAATGTACATTGTAATAATGCAAATATGAACATAACATGACTAAAATTTGTCAGAAGGGAAAATAATTAAAACAGGATTGTACAAAAATGGTCTGTTTCTCTGAACAAAGAAAACAAGAAGTCTCTGATGTATTCATTTCTTGCAGTTACAAATGGAACCTGTACAGATCATCTAACACAGCAACGTGCTGCCAATATTTTCAAGACAGGTTCCCTGCAAGAATGATTCCCTTCCCAGGCATCTCCAGGGAATCTATTTATTTTCTTTCTCATGTAAGCAAAATTGCTTTCTCATAATAAAGGGAAGGGAAGTGAACACATTGTTTATCCTGCCTGATACATGTTACTGAAACATTTCCTCTGAAGTATAAATATTTGTTCATGGGAAAACATAGTGACAATGTGAATAAAAATAAGCATCTTGTCAGGAAGCTTAGGGAGCAATCTCTCCCTTGGGGCTCTCAAAGTAAACACAAATCAAGCGCTTCCCCCCATCATTATGTACTACCAAACAGAACATTTTGTGAGCCCTAGGAATAACTACATCAGTGTTTTGGCAGGGAGGGTCATACAAAGAAAGGGTTAATGCTGCCAGAAGAAAGAGATTTCAGCATTCAGAGCCTGATAGGGGGGTCATTGAAGTGAAGAGGCACTTGGTTTACTTTGGATTTATGCTTATCTTAATGTGCTTTGAATTGGTCCCTCAAAATTGGTAATGTAATAGCTTTAATAGTTACATTAGTAATTTAATGAACCCCCTCCAGCACATCATCAAAGACAAACATGTACTTTGTGAACAAAAATAGAAGTCATTTTCTAGGTAATGCAGTTCCTGAAAGCTAGTATATAGTATTACATATATGCAAGTTATGATGAAATTAATTATTTAATATAGACTAAGAGTGATCTCAGCATCACAAAGTACTTACCGAGGCAAATGGCACACCTAAGAACCCAAAGTCTCTCTTCACCTTTGCTTCCAGTGTGAAGTCTCACTTCTCAGCCTGACTTTCTCTCTCTAAATTAATTTTTTGGTAACACACATAGCTTGTGTAATAAAGCTACAGCATAATGTTCTCAGAAAATATATTCTGTGAACTAGCCATTTCCACATCAGTTTCTGTTGTTCTGTGGCTGTGTCTCACTTCTTGAAGAGAACATATCTGTAGGTCTAGAAAAAAGTTAACTTACATGTTGTCATGTTCTTGAGCCAGAAAATGCTACATCTGTGGAAGGTACATCTTTGTACTGATATTATTTGCTCCTTAATAGCCTGGTCCACAGCTTATTTGCTTATGGGCTTCTGTGTCACTTGAGGCATTATAAGACAAGAAGTAGTAAATTTAACTCTGTGGTTAAAGAAGCTCCTGCTCTCTCAGAGATTACTTTCTCCAGAGTCAGTGAAATAGAATGGGTAAGTATGTGTTAGCCCTACAACACAGAGTCTAGTAATTTAATTTAACTGACAATTCAGAAAGGTAAAACCAAAGAGAGGGGTGTGTGTGTGGAATAATATCCTCCAGTAGAATTAAATGTAGCAGAGCAAACTTTAAATTTTAAAACTGATTGAGGTAGTTCTTCACAAGCTTATGATTGCTTGTGACTAGAGGCAGGAAAATTGGGGGACTGCTGTGTGTCTGTGGTTGGGGTGCTGGGGGAAGGGACAGTGTTGCTGTTCGTTGCTTTTAATCCTTGTAATTTATGTTCTCTAGCATTGTTTATCACAAACTGTTGAAATCCTGTACTAAGCATGTTTCTAACTTCATCATGGGATTTTATGTCCTTTTGATAAAGGAGAACATGTAGGTGTTGTGAAAATAACTCACAATCAGAAAACAATTCTTTTTTACGTGGGAAACAAAGAAATTATGCAGTTATGAAATGGCTATTAATTCAGGGAGTTTAATCAACAAACTATCCAACACAAGAAATCCAATGTGTGATAAAAAAGCAGTGCTGCCACCGCAGAGCATCCTCTTGCCAACTTGAATTACCTGGCATTCACACTTTTGGAAGCAAGGCCCTGGCACTCCCAAGATGGAGCTTTGCAGCTAGAAACATGTTTAGTATGTTAACAGTACCAGAGCTTTAGATACTTGCTTGTTCTTACTACTTTGCCAGTGTTGAAATGGGCTCCTAAATGGGCAGGAGTTCCAATAATTGTCCTGAACAATAGATCCTGTTTATACCTGAGACAGATGTGTATGTTGCCCTTAGGACTATCGTGTTTAATTTTTGATTTATGGCTTTTGCTTAACACTGCAATTCCTTAAATTTGGCTCTTCCATTTCAGATACATGTTTTTGAGTGTCATACATGTTTAGGCATATATGTGGATTCTTGGTGTCTAAATAAAGACGAACATTTCGAAAAATACTTCCCACTCCAAAGGAAAATACATGTAGGTCAGGCTTTTTTTGAGGCAATGCAACTGTCTTCATTGAAATTTCTTCTTGAGTTTGTTTCTTTCTATCTTCCTCTCTTTGTGTGTTTGCAACAGTGGTTCCCACTGGCAACACTATAATTAAGGAACTGTCAACATTTCTCTTACAATAATATTTTAGCTGTATTTCTGAATTTCAGCTAGAAGCCTAATGTAAAAAATAAGTGCTGTTCAACTATTTTAAATTGGAGCGGTGGAGAAATGTTTATTTTCTGTAACAGATATTATTAGACAAATTTTTGTAGGCAGCTACTTCTGCCTTTCATGCTTTTTCCTGCAAAAACATTTTGGAGATGAGTTGGGGGTGGCATTCAGATTGCTTGAGGCTTCTATAATGCTACAAAATGCTTTAGCATTTTTGCCAAAATGTATGGGGTTCTTTAAAAATGAAAAGCTACGGGCTGGGCTACTTTATTGAGAAAGGGGGAAAAAAACAACCAAACAAACACCAAAAAAACCAAACCAACCAAACAAAAACAACACCACCACAACAAAAAACATGTTAGTCGAATTCATGATGCCTTAGCAATATGACTTACAAGCAATGACTGCGTGAGAAATTTCAAAACACTGGAATAATTTTGATTTTTGTTAAAGCTCCCTAAATGCCTCATTAAGTTCAAAACCACTGCTGGTAGTTCTAGCTTGTTTTTAATTTCACACAGGTAAATTCTGCTCCTGACATAGTTAAATGCTGCACTTATCTGTTTGTATATTGGAAAGGGTTTGTATAATTGGAAAGGGATGTCTTTTTTTCCACACTTTGCAAATCATGCAGTATACAGAGTAGCTTTAATTCTTTAAGCTCTCTTTTGCCTAATCTGTATTTCAAGCCTGTAACAATGATACTTTGACAGCTCCTGGCGGTAATATGTTTCACACTTTCTCTAAAAACTGCATATATGTGCAAGAAAGATGTGCTTTCATGGTTGATGGCTTTTGAATGGTAGCATTAAAAAAAGAACAGAATCCTTTGTGGTAACTACTCCTAATAAACAATTTGGGAAAGGCTCATCAAACAGCCTGCAGTGAAACGTGCAAACTGCCTTCATTCCCCGCTTCTGAGACTGAAAATCACTTGTGTGCATTCACTTGTATGGGTCACTTGTGTGCATCGCTCTGCAGTTTCTCCAATTACCATCATCCTTCAGCTACACACTTTTGCTAGAATTCATAGAAAGTGTTTCAGGGGGAGAAAGGTGTCCATCAGAACCAACCCTGGTAGTATTCTTTTTGCATATGATCTAAGCCCTTGACTTGCTGGGGAAACAAAAAGTGGTAACTGGGTTTTCTTAGTTGTAATGAAGTAACCCGGTAAAAGAGATGAGTGGTGTTTGGATGGTATAAACTTTGTGTTGATATAATCCACTATAACCTACTGAATTTAAGTTTGTATTGTAAAAGTGCAGTCTTTACAAAGCAATCTGTGCTGGTATAACTAAATTATGTCATTAAACTGGTGTAAATGATTGTAAGAGGGTACAAGGTCTTGTATTCCTGTCAAAGCTTTCTCTTCCAAAAAATGTATGGTTCAGAAGTAAAGAAGTAACAGGAGTTTAATCATTCAAGATCCGAATTCAAAGTCTGAAAGTCACCGTGTTGCTACTGTGCAGAATCCCACTGTTTACAGTACAATTCTTCATTTATTTTAATCTTTGGGGGGGAGACTGTAACCCAATTATTTGAACAACCTAGTGGAAGAAAATATTAAACTAGTAGGTGTTTCGTTCAGTGCTGGTTTCTTTCAGCTACTTTATGTCTTTTCCTTATCAGTTTTAGTAGGGTTTATATGAGGCTCTTAAGCCGTAATTGGGACCTTTACTTTTATGTTTAGCTATGGGACAGAGGTGCAGGTAAATTGTAGTTAACAAGGCTGGTTCTCAAAGATTAATGATAGTGAGATTAAACTGTCCTCGATTCTACAGTCTAATCCTGCTCTGTTGATTCAGCACACTGTAAAGATCAGAACGTGGCTGTTGGCTGCCATTCTTGTATACAAGCAGCGATTCAAAGACCAACAATACTAGTCTTTGGCAACTGTGAAAAGGGGAGAAAATCCACCTTGCTTCACTTCCTCTCACTACCCTTTACCTTCCAGTTCCTGGAATTGGGGATCTGTGTTCAAGATTTGTCCTCATGATCTCTCTATAGCATCAGTATAAGCAACTTAGAGTAGTAACAGCATGTAGTTGCAGAGATCTGTTGCAGAGAAGATTATTTGTGTATTGCTCCTGTAGAATTTGTGCAATCTTTGACCAATATTTCAGCTTCTAAAATTTGATCTACATTTTGTATCCCTCTGCATATAAAGCCACTAGGCTTTTAATATATTAGGTGATTTTTACAAGCCTCAAAAGGCAGGGAGAGCATTTACAATGCTTTAAAGAATGAGAGCTGATCTATTTATATATGGCTTTTAAAGCTCAATCGCTTGGATCAAGAGTGAGAAGCAAAGACTGTGTTTGCCATTGAAAACCTCCTCTTGTAGTATAAAGGAGTTTGAAGATATCACTGTCTCTTTGAAACTCAGTACTTGGCAAGAAGTGCATTTTGACTGATCTAAGTAGAGGGGGGATAGAGACTGACAGCCAGACAGAAGGTCAGACAGACAGAAAATCTTCCCCAGTTGACTGTTTGATATGACACTTATTTTATTCCACAAAGGAGTTTTTTCCATTCTATTAACACCTGACTAAATGGCAGAAATGTTTTAAGAAACTTTTTAAGAGTTATGCAGATGCCAGCAACTACAGGCGAGATAAATGGATAACAGTACAGACACAAAATCAATTCTTCAAGGTGAGGATTTGTTCCTGGAATTAGCATTTCATGTAAGTGTGAATGTTGCTCTGCAAAGTGACAATAAAGGGTTATTCTGGGTTGAAAATATATCTCTGGTATGTTGCAGTCTGAAGAGAGGCAGTAGGTAGGGGCAGAAATGTCAAAAAATTAGAGTAATTCTTCTCATATTAGTCAGCCTTTCATAACGGCATTAAGCATAGCATCACCCTTATTTTTGGTTAGTGAGCTTTATAAAATACAATTCTCCAATAGATTGCCATAGAGGGGGATTTTAAGATGAATCTCCTGTACCTCAGAAAACCCCTTAAATCCTGGAAAGAGTTGATAAAGCAGACATGCTGTGGAGAGTTGAGCAAAAGTCTTATGACACTTTGGTTCAATCACTTCCAGTTTCATTCTCTTGCTAAACAGCAAAATGACAACACATTCAAGAAGAAATCCTCCTGCTAGTCAGTTCTTCTTATTTAGCTTCTGTTTGGAACTGTTTTTATAAGATGATTGAATCTTTCTTACACATGTTGTAGTTCTAAAGATCTAGAAGTAGAGAATATCGCAAATACAAGCTGTTGCAAATTTGGTGTCATTAACAAAAAATACACATCTAATACAAAACTGCTATACAAGAAATTCTTAATAAAGCCTTGTCTTCTCTGGGTTGTGAATGCAGCAAGCCATAACTCTGCCACTTCTTCCCTTGGGAGACTCTTATGTAAGCGCTCAGCTGTTTCTCTTGCTGTTCATATTAAGCCAAAATTTCATTTTGCTTAATTGTATCCTGGTACACCTAACTTTGCAAACTGGGACTATTCAAATGAATCCACTCCTTTTAAAGACCAGTCTATGCAGCCTATAGAAAGAGGAGTACAGTAGCGAAGGCAATAACAGAGTTTTGTATGGTTTCATGAGACTCTCGAGTGAGCAGGCTGAGGCATACCTGAGTCAGCACAGTGCCCTTCCAGTAACATAGGCTAACCACATACTGGGCAGCGTTAGGACAAGTGTAGCGAGGAGGTCAGTGGCAGTGACTATTCCCCTCTATTCAGCAATTGTGGGGCTGTATCTGAAGTGTTTTGCCCAGTATTGTTTCAGACTTCACAGTACAGAAGATTGACATTCTGAAGAGAGTGCAATGAAGGGCCACTAATCTGGTTAGAGAACTGAAATACAAGATGCACAGATAGAGAACGGGGGTGCTGTTTATCTGATCCAGATAAAAGGCTAAGAGAGCATCTGATTCCTATCTCAGATACCTAAAAAGGAGTTATAGGGGAAACTAAACTCTTCTCACAGGAGCACAGCAAAAGGACAAGAGGCAGCAGACACAAGCAGCAGCAAGATAAATTCTCACTGAGTGTAAAGAAAAACATTTTCATAGTGAATGGCTAAGTAATGAAACAGACAGGTTGGAGACTGTGGGCTTACCATCCTTGCTGGTATTCAAATTCAAATGGATAATGCTGCAAGTGACATGATCAGGCTTTGAAATTAGCTGTGGATTGAGGAGAAGGTTGGACTAGGTGACCCCTGGAGGCCTTTTCCTACCTAAATTGTAATTCTGTCTTGAGGTGAGTGGAGGAGAGCAGGGTCTTATCATTAACAGGTTAAAGATGGAAGCAAAGGAAGGCAAAAGCCAACATGTGATTGGGCTAAAAACTAAAGCGTTGTTGAAATAGAACCCTGTGAAAAAGTGGTAGGTATCTAATTTTTATTCCAAATTATAAGTATTGGCTTTTCCCTTCTCTAGATAGTTCCTTTTTGTTTACCCAGCTATTTAAAATGTATGCATATATTAAGCATTTTATATCCCTGTTCTAGTGAAAAAGAATGTGGAAATACAATTCATAAACCAAACAACTGGTGCTATATATCATTCATAGAATGCTCTAATAAAATCTGGTGCATTGCAGGCTTCTTAAATTATGATGGTCTTGCACTATACTTAGCATTCAGTGAATAACTGAAAAAAAAACCTAATAAATGCATAGTTGTCTATTAAAGTGTCTAATGGACACAGTTAAGATATCATTGTATACGTTACATGTCTCTGTTTCTGAGAACTGAGACAATTGTGTGGGATAGCGTGAAAAGGGATGCAACTGACCTAATCAATTTGCACAGTTGGCTGAAAATAGATGTTGACATCACTAAATAGAAGCACCTTACGTCAAACACTAAACTCTGTCCTTATTACACCAAAGAGAAAAAAGGACTGCATACAATATACAATAGTTTTGAAAAGAATGCTATTTGTGAATGCATAAGCATCTGGCATGGGTACATTACAGTTCTGAATGCAAACCCATTAATACAAAAATTGTATTGACAGGAAATTACTTGAATTTTATTTCAATGTGTATAGAATATGCATTTACATATTTTTTTCAGGCACTTATTCTCAATGTGATTTCTTTATGGATAAAATATAATGATATATACATTAATTAATTACAGAAGTTGTTAGAAATTATTTTAATCTACCCACATAATTAAATCCTCTGAGCCTGATTGTGGGGAAAAATATAGACTTCAATGACAGGGGCTGGGTAATTCTGATATTTTAATTCACATGCTGCCAGTTGGCTGAGACTACATATATGCCATACAATGGGTGGATGGTGAAGTCTGTAACTGAAGTACCACATGTCTCCTTATTTTGGTTGTACGTCATTCATTCATATTCTTTTGTATTGTTGAAAGCTGGTTTCATAGGCTGGAGAGAGCACCTTCTGTCCCTGTGAGATTGCCAAATGCAACAACACAGACGCCGTACAGGATATTTTAACTTACTTTCCTTTACTTAATTTCCTCTACATTTAAACTTGTTTCCACTAATGGTGTTTTAATCTTAACACACTCTTAAAGTCTTCTAATATGAAAGGCCCCTGCATTAAGGGAGAGAGAGGAAATCTCTGTTATTGAGTTTTTCTTTTGGAAATGCAGCAGATTTAGATAATGATGGGGTGGTAAGAAGCATGGGCTAGGCCATTTCCTCCTCTTCCAGAAGAGTTTTGACAAAAAATCTGGGGTAAGTGCTTGTAGTCACCTATTCGCACACCTCCTGTTATCCTTGGCTGGTATTTTTTCAGCTTATCTATTCCTGAATCTTTCTCTGCTGTTTCAGGAGGGCAGAGGATGGAAGGGCCTGAGGGCACTGAGCTTCAGCATTCTGAGCTGCTAGAAAGCTCCCTAAGAGGAGTTCTGCTACCGCTGCATGTTGGAGCAGCTTCTGAAGTTAAACTAACTCTCCAGATCCAGGAATAGAAAGGTCATTTGTAAATTCAGTTATGATTTATGCACAACTGATGTTCTCTCCTGATATTTTTTAATCATCTGAGAAATACAGTCTCAAAAACAAAAGGTTAATTTAGCCCCAGAGTAACAAATAAGATGTTGGAGCACATGGGAATATACCTTTACATTTGCACTTCCAAATGCATTTTGTTATTTAGCAAAACTGGAATAATTCTAAGTAAAATTCTCCATGGGTGCATTTTTTTTTTTATTTATTATTCTATTCTTATTTTTCCAGTTATTCTCTAAATTGTGTGATAGTGTTAAAAGCACATAATGGAGATGGAATGATGGGGCACGCTTGGCAGCCTGTAATCTTGTTTTGGAAAGTGGTATGGACTTGGCAAAAGCAGACTCTGTAGTTAAATGTTAGCCATGATCCAATGCCATGTCCTTTGGGATTGCTTGCAGAGATGAAACTTACTTCCTTCTCCATTTCCCTCTCGCTATCATTCTCCTCTGAAAACAATCAAACAAAAAACGAAAAATCCAAGCTGGCTACTTGTAATACTTAAACATCTAATTGAGTAAAGCTTTACCACTCATATATTTTTAATCCATATGCAAAGCCAGTGGGAATACTTGTGGTTTATTACTATGCTTTCTTGTATCAAAGCCTAGAAACTGACTGGTTTCTCTAAACCCTGTTAGAGATGCATTCCAGCCACTTCTGAAGGTGTGTCACTCAAGTTTATGGTCAAAACTCCACTGTTTGCTTAAAAATTTGGAAAAATGTAAATACAGTTCAATAGGATTATGTGTCAGAGAACAGCTTCTAGCTGTCCTGGGTTTTTATTTTATACTTGGCTGGAAAAGCTGCAACCTGAATTATAGAAGAAGTTACGTGTTTGTGGTGGGAAAGCACTGAATGGCAGAAGTTGCTGTAAATGGTCATTAAAATGGCAACTACATAGTAGCATGTGGCTGTTTCCACAGCTGCAGAAGCCTCAGGCTCTGGGTACCCTTTGATGAAACTGAAAAAAAGGGAGAAACTGGAGACCTTTTCTTTATCCTCATCAAAACCAAAGCCCTGCTTCTCTTTTTCCCATTTTAACCACCTGACTAATTTTTGTCTTGCTGTATTCTGCTAAATTTACTGTTGTGAACTAAAAATAGCATTTTCTCCTTTTTTTCCTGCCTTCTTCCTTTATTCCTCTAGAAAAGCTCTATAACAAGCTTGTAAGCAGATCTACAGGGTTGTGTTTGGGGTTTTATTTTTTTTACTGCAGTCCAGTATTTCTTGAGTCAGTATCAGAGCAAGTCTGGTTTCTATCAGTGTTCTCCCGAATGATGTTGACTTACCTGTTAGGACAACAACATTCATTCTGCAGCAGCGATAGTCTAAACGAGTTAAAAGAGACACGGGGTTCTAGCTCTGCGATTTGTCTTCAGAAAGTGATAACTTAGCCTGTAAAACAAAAGTACAGGTAAGGAATTAAGATTTACCGAAATAAAACAGCCCAGTACAACAAATACCCTTTTTTAGCACCCTACCATTTTTTTGTCACCCTGCTTTGCTCAGCCCCCTGAATTAAATCGATGAACCTAGGCCTTATTATTTTTCAGAAGTTGTGTCCTAGAAACAAGTGAATATGCAAGGATTGTTGTTCTTGCATAGAAGGAAAGTTTTCAGCCCTCATTTGTGGAGAAAATCTAGTTCATGTAGAGCTTGAACCTTAAGAAATGCAAGGTGATTATAGTATTCACTTTAAATCTGTAGATTTAAATGTCTGTTGACATTTATTTACTTTTTGGTGCCTGTATTATCAGTTTAATGGATTTTTTGAGTACAAGCAGATGTCTGAGAGAGTTGGTTTTATTTCTGTTGCATTTGTCTTGCTCATCCAAACTCTGCAAAGCTAGGAAAGTAACATTTAATGTTTACATGATGCACATTGCTCTTCTGCACCTAATAGCCTCCTGTGATATGAAGTTGGAAACTGTAATTTTTTCTGACGTAGATGTACTCAGTTGAAAATTGTTGCAGCTTGACCTGGTTAATGAGAGTTTGACTTCTGGGTATTTGAAAAAATGTAAGTAATTGACTAAATGCAATTGGATGCTCTTAACCTGTTACTGGTACTATTAACTGTTACTGGAAGTGATATTTTTAAAACAACTTTGTAACATGTTTTCAAAAATGTGACTGTATTATTGCTGCAAGACTTCAATGTGCGGGTCCAGGTTGCTGTAAGAGTATTTTCTTTCCAATGGCCACAACTACAGCCATGTCAAAGAAGGTCCCATAGCCATCACGGTCATGCCCGTGCCCTTTGCTGCACTAAAAGGTTTGTTGCATTTTTTGTAGATGTGAAGCTGTAAATAGAAGAGCTGGAGAGCAGTGTTTTAGCAGGGAGCTTGGTCTGAACTGTGAGCACTTTTCCCAGTTACAGATGGGGCTTGGAGCTATTTTCACTGGTTAGAAATCTCCAAGATTGTAAGCTTAAGAGAAGAGGTGGGGGTGGTGGCTGTTTTACATGAAGGATTCGAATATTAGTGAAAATGGAGAGAAATAATTTCAAGTCTGTGCTAAGAAATTACACACCCAGTTTAGGGGATTATCCAGGGAGGCCTTTGGGTTGTTTATGCACGTGCAGTGTTTATCCATGTGTATAAACATGTGTTCGTGTGTATTCATTTATTTCTGACTAGTTTTGCTTCCCACCTTTTCCCGTGCGAGACCGTGGCCAAAAGCCGTCGTCCTTGCTGGTGCCGGGATGGAGAAGGAGAGTGAGCCCCCGAGTGCCCGCCGCTTGCGGTTGGGTCTCCTGCCCGGTGCCGTAAGGCGGGCTGGGCCGGGCCGGGCCGGGCGGGACTCCAGCCGCCGCCCCTTTACGCGCGGCCCCGGTTTCATGAATGAAATCCAACCGTCGCGCTATAAATAGAACGCGGGGCTGCAGACGTCAGACCGCGCGCGNGGCTGCCGCGCCGTCCCCGCCCTCCCGGGTAGGTCCCGCGTCGCCCGGGCGCGATCGTGCTCTGACCTGCCGGTGCGTGTGCGGGGCCGGGTCGGGCTGGCAGTCAGCGGCCCCGCAGGACGCGGGTGACAGCGCTCTGCGCCGCTCTTTTCCCCGCAGGTGCGCTCCTGGAGGGGGAGGCATCCTCCCCTCCGCCGAGGACGGAGAGGGCTGAGTCCTTGATGAAGCAGAGCAGTCTGCCTTCCTCTTCCAGCGAGGCCACAAGGTGCAAGGCAGAAATAGAGGGATATGATGTGTATGGGAACCAGAAACCTCCAGGCACTTGGTACTTCCGAGTGTCATTTACTGAATACCTGAAGGGTTTCTCTTTCTCTTATTTTCTGCCGCCTTTCCCCCTGCTGTGTCTGTAGAGTCTGTTGTGGGTTGCTGTGACAACAGCAGGAGGCTGCTGTGGGGTCTTGCAGTGCACAGATTATCAAGTGTCTGTGCTGGGACCTGGTAGGGGCCATAGAAAGGTTCTGTAGAGACAAACAGTAGTAGACTTTAGTTTGTTAAGTCAGCTTTTAGTTGGTATTGTACCATCCATCATCTAGAGCAAAGAAAAATCGGTCACTGGGCAGACTGAGGTGGACTAGTCTGAGAGCTCTGGTTTACCTTCTGTTGGTCAAGGCACTACTAAGGCTTCTAAAGGCAGCAATATACCTGTTTAAAAATGATAATAATGCAAGAAAGCCCTTGAAGCTCTGCATATGGTCACAGCAAGAGCAAGGAAGTGATGCCAGAATATTCTCAATGACTTTGTTCATCCTCAGTTTGTGTACTATTTCAGGACACACAGCTGACTCAAAGCCAAATGTTCAGCTTGAGCTGTAATAGAAGCTGAGGTGGAAATTAGTTTGTTCAGTGTGCTTGAGGGGAGTTCTTAAGCTACCAGTTCTTTCTAGGCAGAAATAAAGCATGTGGGGAGAAAAACACTGTTATTAGGACTACGTTAAAGAATTGCCATATGACTGCGACTGCTCAGTGTAAGTAGCAATTGAAGGGTGTGTATTTATGTACAGGCTGTATTTTGGGATTGGGAATCACAATACATGGAAACAGAACAGCTTAATCTCTTTTCAGTATTTTTGAGGTCCGCTCCTGTTAGGTTAGGCTTTTCATTTCTATGCACATTGAATTTGTATGTCTGGTTCTATGTGTCATGTATATGATGTATTTGTATATTAGTAATAAGGTAAACAAACCACTTGGTGATTTCAGTACTAGGGCTCTTTATCTAAAGTGACATAGTACTTAAGGAGCATAAGATCTGGGGCAGGTTCAGAAGCACAGAAGCATTTTTATCCAAGAAGAGATAAACATCAGTTTTAGCTCTGGGGACCTTTCAAAAACTCCTGCCCTTTTAAAACTCCAAGCTTCACAAATACTGTACAGCATTAAGCTGAGAGGAAGAGCTGATCACTTGACCAGTAAATCCCAATGTTTGATTCTTTGCTAATACATTTTGTTCTCTGCAAAAATGCTTAAGTCCTGCATCCAGATGTTGCCCTGTGCTGAAGGAGATGAAAGGACAGAGAAGCCTTGAATTAAGAGAAGCAAAGGAGCAACAGGTGTTTGACATGTTTCTCCCTTGCTCCTGTCTATCCTGCCAGGAAAGTATGCAAATGTTGTAGGGGAGGTGGGGAAAGGAAAGGCTGAGCAAGTCCTTGCTGCATATGGCAGACTGGCAGAGCAGCTCATAGCAAGGCTAGTCAGACTAGTGGGAATGTACCTTTGGATCATTGATTGGATTTCCATAAAAGAGCTCAAAACCTTGTGCTGAGGGAGTGAATGGTGGCACAGCGCATGAGCTAGACTTGGTGCACCCTGCTCTACATGTGGTACAGCATGTACAGACATGTACAATTTCTTTGATAGTTTTTAATTTTTTTTCTTTGCAAATGAGCCTCCATGTGGCACTACACATTACAAGTAAACTGCACATATACACACCTCCTGCACAATTCAGTTAATGTCGCATGAACTGCATTTGAAACATAAATGCAGAACTTGACTCAAGATCTGAAAGTAGCTTTTATCTGAAGTCTGCTATCCTAAAGTCTTTGGGGGTTTTTACCTGCCGTCATTACGAGGTCTCACTCTCCTTGTGTAGTTTCCTTGTAGCAATCACATGGGGGAGTGAAAAAAATCACAAATAATATGTTGCTAACAGCACTGATTAACAAAGAGGAGAGTGAATGGGAAATATCCCATAAATTTCAAGAAACAAGAGCCTGTTCTGTATTTTGGAGGGGAAACAAGCACAGAAAATGAATTCAACAGCTCTGTGCTAGAAGGTCACCAATTTCTCTTGACTATTTTTCTTTGTAACTCTAGCAAAAGTTGATAAATATTTTCCCCACAGAAATTTGCAAAAGTTGGGAGAATGCCTTGTTCGGTGGTTATTGTTGGTTTATTTCCCTCTGCCCCATTGGGAAAACTGCTATAATAATTTGATAATAATTTATGTAATTTATAATAATGTATCTAATAATAACTTATATAATAATTTGATAATGTCCTTATGAAACAGAACATACAATGTCAATACCTGTCTTTATAAATGGGTAAAATCAGTAATAACATATGCTACAATATCAATAGTTTAATGATATACAAACTTCTGATGCTCTCAGTTACATAAGAGTAATATCAGGGGTTTAATTGAATTTATTACCATGAAAACTAGTAGTGTTGAATCAGGCTTTTCCAGTGATCCTTCTCCCTTTAATCTTGAGCCTTTTATATGTTATCCCAGATACTGTTGAGCATTACACTCACTAAAGATTCAGTTGCAGCTTTGTCCCAGTTATGTTGATCCAAATAACAAACCAGGAGCCAGAGCATCTGTTGGTCTATCTCCATTAGCGGGTCATGTGATGTGATAACAAGGGATCTGGAGATGAGGATGTTGGTGCTGAGGACCCAATGTCACACTGCACACATTTCAGGGACAAAGGATGTTGCTTTAGATTACCTTTAATCTGGTCCTGTGAACTGAGCACACTCATTAGTTGTGAGCGGCATGTCTTTCACTTCAGGTTCATCGGAAAGGAATTCTGTTTGTGCACTCTGTGACTGCACCTGATATGAACCAAAGCATGATAAGTAGTCATGACTGGGATATTTGCTTCAAAACTCTGTTTTTGATCTGAACTAAAATGCTTGTAGAGGTGTACCTGTAACTTCTGCAGTGGGATGTTTTGTTGCAGAAGGACAACTAACCTAAGGACTCTGTGCACATGGCATTTTATGCATGGGTGCTTTATAAAGTGCCACTGTTTGGTGATGGTTATCACCATCAATGTGTACTGTCTGTTCTTCAGTTACTTTGGTTCTGAGCCACTTTTATTATTGTCAGCCACAGCTAATTTCAGTGTGTTATGATACAACAGATTATGACCCATGGCAATGCCAGATTTTGGTCACTGCCTAGTCCCCTGTGTGTGCTGTGGTCATCTCTGGTGATTGGAAAAAGCAGTCAGTTGTAGCTAGGTATATCTGGAATCCCAACAAAATGCATCTGCAAAGCCAAAGTATGAACCTTACAATTACTCATGTACCAGCTAGGGATTATTTCCCTCTTTCCTGGGATGGGTCAGTCTGGTTACCCTTTCTCACACAGAATCATAAAATGTCTTGGGTTAGAAGGGACCTTAAAGATCATCTAGTTCCAATCCCTTCTGCCATGGGTGAGGACACCTTCCACTAAGGTTACTCAAAGCCCCATCCAGCCTAGTCTTGAACACTTCCAGGGATGGGGCATCCACAGCTTCTATGGGCAACCTGTCCCAGTGTCTCACCGCCCTCACAGTCAAGAATCTCTTCCTAATATCTAATCTAAATCTCCCCTCTTTCAGTTTAAAACTGTTACTCTTTGTCCTATTGCTACACTTCCTGATCAAGAGTCCCTCCCCATCTTTACTGCAGGCCCCCTTCAGATACTGGAAGGCTGCTATAAGGTCTCCCAGGAGCCTTCTCCAGGCTGAACTACCATAACTCTCAGCCTGTCTTCATAGGAGAGGTACTCCAGCCTTTTGATCCTTTGTGGCCCTCCTCTGCACCTGTTCCAACAGGTCCATGGTCCTTGTTATGTTGGGAGCCTCAGAGCTGGATGCAGTACTCCAGGTGGGGTCTCACGAGAGCAGACAGAGGGACAGAATCACCTTCCTTGACCTGCTGACCACACTGTTTTTGATGCAGCCCAAGATACAGTTGACTTTCTGGGCTGCAAATGCACATTGATGTGTCATGTTGAGCTTCTCAACAACAAAAACCCTCATGTCCTTCTCCACATGTCTGCTATCAAACCGTTCTTCGCCTAGTCTGTATTTGTGCTTGGGATTGGTGTGACCCTGCTGCAGACCTTGCATTTGGCCTGGTTGAACTTCATGAAGTTTGCACCTCTCAAGCCTGTCCAAGTCCCTCTAGAAGACATCTCTTCCCTCCAGCATGTCAACTGCTCCACACAGCTTGGTGTCATCATCAAACTCACTGAGGGTGCACTTAATCCCACTGTCCATGTTGCTGACCAAGATGTTAAACAGTGCTAGTCCCAAGACATCTTCGTGAAGAACACTACTCATCACTGGTCTCGACTTGGACATCAAGCTGTTGGCTGCAACTCTTTGAGTGCCATCATCCAGCCAATTCCTTATCCACTGAGTGGTCCATCCATCAAATCCATGCCTTCCCAATTTGGAGACAAGAATGTCATGTGAGACAGTGTCAAATGCTTTGCATGAGTCCAGATAGATGATGTCTGTTGCTCTTCCTTTATCTACCTGTCGTAGAAGGCCACCAGATTTATCAGGCATAGTTTGCCCTTAGTGAAGCCATTTTAGCTGTCGCTGATCACCTCCTTATTTTCCACATGCCTTAGCATAGTTTCCAGGAGGATATGGAATGATCTTGCCAGGCACAAGAGGTGAGACTGACTGACCTGCAGCTCCCTGGGTCTTCTTTATTTTTCCTTTTTGAAAATGGATGTAATGTTTCCCTTTTCCAGTCAGTGGGAATGTCACCAAACTGCTATGACTTCTCAAATATGATGGCTAGTAGCTTAGCAGGTTCATCTGCCAGTTCCCTCAGGACCCATAGATGTATCTCTCAGGTCCCATGGATTTGTATACCTTCAGGTCCTTTAGATGGTTTTGAACCTAATCTTCTTCTACAGTGGGTGGTTCTTTGTTCTCCCAGTCCCTGCCTTTGTCTTCTGCAACTTGGGCGGTGTGGCTTGAGTACTTGCTGGTGAAGTACCTCAGCATCCTCCATAGCCCAGATGACCAAGTCTCCCATTTCCTTCTGGAGAGGGCCTACATTTTCCCTAATTTTCCTTCCTCCCCTCTTCCATTTCTCCCCCCCTCTGAACAACAGAAAACTAAAGGAAATGCAAGGTCTTCTCTGGGTTATGGCCAGTTCTTAAGGTAGACTGAAGAACTGCTGAAGGGGAGGGATGGACAGCAGTGTTGCAAGGTCTCCTACCATATAGAAGGTACTCATCCCAGTTTCTCACACACAAGGTTCTAGTTAAATGTCCTTCACCTGCTGTATGGATTAATTTCTAGAGAGATGATCTAATCACAAAGAATATTGCAAGGTATGTCACAGGTCAAAATAAGTAAGCTGCTCAGTGTAATCAGCTTGTTGATTTCTCCCACTCACATCTTCCAGAACTTGTCAGAAAATTGACCAAGTTCAAGTGTAATGCTAAGCTTATTGTACCTAAGGTTGGATGTTTTCATGCTCAGCTACTGAGTTTCAGGGCAGGCTGTTTTGTAACGTAACATGCGGAAGAATTTGTATTTTGCTAGTAGCTCTGATTTTTGGTTGTCTAAGGAAGTGCTCATTCTTACTGATCAAAAGGTGGTGTGTCATCACAAAGGTAGGTCAAGTTTGACAATAGGTCCTAATAACTAGCCTTTAAAAACAAAGAAATTTGTAGTCAGGCATTCTGAGAAAGAGTGGACCCAACAGCCTTCTGATAGTACTAGCCATGAATTATCATTCCCTGTCTCTACAGTTTCTATGAATATGTCCCTAAATCCATTGATTAAATTGAGCCAAACCACAAAATAGCTTTTTGGCCCTTAACCTTTCCCCAAATCAGAGCTGTCTCTGAATTCTATGCTCTTGCACAAATGAACAGTAAGTCCCCCCTGCTTTATCCCCTGGTATGTAAGTGTTAATCCATTAAGATTCTGAAACAACACATGGCAGGTTGTATGTTGAGAATTAACATTTCACATGCTTGTTCTGGCTCATGTGCTCTTTTGGCCTTGCCAGTGCACTGGTGCCTTGGGATTCTGCAGTGTAAGGTAGTGGCTTCCATGCTTGAAGAACTTTGCATCTCCTTTTCTAGTTTCCATGGTTGCAAGCAGTAATTTTGTAACTTGGGGATGGAGGTAAGAGTATTGCATAGTCTTGCAAATTTTTTTATACTCCTTTTGATATGTTGCGTAACGGCTCTCTGAAAAAACATACGCAAAGGTACATCTCCAGAATAGATTGAAATACGTAGTACCTACAAATGCTCTTTCATTCCCACCCACACTCTTCATATTAAGTAGAGGTAGAGTTTGGAGTCTCTTTCCATTGGATTACTTTAATAAAATTGTGACATTGTGACTGTGGTTAGCAACCAGTTTGTTTGAAGGATTTCCTGGTTTGCAGTTTGGTCAGATTACTCGAGACAGGTTGGAGTTATTAATTTTTTTTTTTCCATGGAATAGCTTAAAGGAAAACTTTACTCAGTAGGCAGTGTTCTTACATACTGTCACTTTGAACCTTCAGCTGAAGTTTGCTCTTAACACAAGAGCTAAGTGTCGTGCTTGCATGTTTTCATCCTAAAAGGTGCTCTCTCAGTCTTACAGGAGGTGTTTAAGTACTATGCTAAGAAGGAAATGCCTGCAGGATCACTCTATAATCACTGATTAATGTAGACACTCTTAGTGATTTGTTTGTGGTGCTTTGTTGCAGAAGGTTGATAATTAGCTACTTCTCCATGAAAAAAAAAAAAAAAAAAAAAAGTCTTGGTTATGTTTTGTGTACGCTATGTGATGATTTAAAATATCCAGAAATTTCAAAATGGGCAGTTAACTGCGTAGGCAATGAGATCCATAGGGGTGGATTCCTGGTCCTACATGGGGAATTCACTGTTGGGTTTGTATCTTCACCCACTTTCTTTCCTAAAAATTTTAAATATATTAAACTGCATTCTTAAGACAAATTCATGGTTAGGATCTGTTTATCTTTTGTATATAAACACACCTACATTCATACATAGAGAGATTATGGTGTCTCTTGTGTTTGATCTGTGTACCAGTGGACTAGATAATGAAGTGATATGCTTCATCTGCATACCTCTTGGAAAATTCCTCTAGAAAGACAGTGTTTCATTACTGAGGCTGACTAGCCAGAAAGATCTGCATGCTATGGCAACCACAACTGGTTTTTAGTGATAATAATAACAACTCATTTAGCAATGAGGTAAAACTAAACAAAATCTCAAGCACCCTACAGCAATTTGAGTTGAAGCAACAAAGAAAGAAATTGGTGACCATAACCATGTGCAAGCCATGGTTAGAACAGTAACCTTGTACTTCTTTGGAAGTAAATCAGCTTTATTTTGAACAGTTCTTTCCTGCTCATCAAGTGAATTAATTAAATGGCTTTATCTTAGATCTTGAGTCTACCCACATCTTATTTTTGGCTGCCTCTGTCTCCTTTTCATCTGCAAACAGTCACAGGTGACAATGTAAAATCAGAAACATCTTAAGAGATTTTGGGGATCTGGTGTTATTCTTTGAGTATCTTTTCTCATTTCTATCCATATGCTTATCTTTCTTTAGAAGTGGATTAAGCAGCTGAATTTTTGACTGCTTTCTTTTGGGAACTGCCATATTTGATCAGATCCTTCTCCTAGTAGTTTTCTCGCTGCTCCTCATTTGATGACCTTTCTGCCTGTTTTTCGCTTTTTGGCAATGTCCTCTCAAAGTACATGTCACACTTCTAGAAACTTCCCTCTTACTTTACACTATTTTGTTTTGCTAGTAAACTAATCTATTGCAGGTTATAAGTTGGTTTTAGCAAGTTTTTCATTGATCTTGGAATTTTATGCTGGTTTGTGTTGTTTGGTTTTTTTTTAAATTAACACTGATTTGCTCTTGTCCAACCAGTTATGTTTCAGTCCTAGTTGATCTTCCCAGATGTTACCTGTTACCAGGCAAAAAAAATATCTAGATATTTTTTTTTAATATATTTAGCTTTTGTAAATACATGTTTAGTATTTTTAATCAGCATGATTATATAATAGGTTTAGCACAAGCTTAACATAGAGACTACCTTAAAAAAAAAAAACCTGACTGTAACTGTACTTTTAAGATATATTCCTGGCTTTAATCATTCCAGTAGTCAGAAGGCTTCTGGCTACATTTGTAAGCATTTAATCCTCACGTTTTGCTAATTGTTTGTACTGTAATTTGTAGCTAGCATCTGTTTTTATTTGAGGTGTCTAGTATCTGTCCAGGCTTCTGTCTGTCAGTCTCTTTAGGAGCTATTTCTGGTTTAATCCCTTTCTGAAAACTAGTGAATAATAGTAAAATGATCTACATTTTGAATACGTGTGTGTGTATACATGTATATATTTACTGGAGGGAATTTAAGAACTTTCCTTAACATAGCCACAGAGCTCTAGTTTTGTTTTTATTCCCAGTTTATTTTAATCTCTGTCCTGTGCAGTATTGAGTCATGCTAAAAATACCTTCATTAGACTGCCATTGATCTACAAGAAGGCATTTGGGTATGCTGTGCCTGAGTTCTGCAATAACTTTGCTTTAATTAAGTTAGTAAGTATACCAGAAAATTTGAAAAAATAGTAAGTTTTAAATTTCATTTTCATGTGTTCGTTTTCTAGGTTTCTTGAATAATTGCATTGGTTTCTCTTGTTACTTTTATTTAGATTTTCCTGTAAGTTTGAACTCACTTTGTTGTCCTCTTTGAAAAATTTTTAAGGTTCCAGACTCTACTTAATACATATTTTGTGCCTAACTGAAGTGCATTTTTGCAGAACTACCATTTACGAACTTCTGAAGAATTATAAAATAAGATCAGTATATAAAACCTCAGCTAATCAGTGTAACAACATTTTAATGGAATATTGGGTTGGAAGAAAAATTGGTTTGGCATCTCTCTGCTTAGTAGTTTAAAACCAACCAGACACACTGGCCAGCCACTCTCCTTCATTTTGTTTTCCAGCCTTGTAAACATTTCCACATTCCATCTGTGTTGTCTAGTCCATGCATGAATAAAATATGAAGTAATTTAATACCACATTATGTCAGGGGGTTGCTGTTTATTCTCAGGCTTGAAATGAAACTTTTTAGATCACATAATGAAACCTCTTGGGCTTTTGCTGCTCGCTCAGGGCCCTGCCTTTGAGGCCATGGTGTATGAATATGTCTCATTCTCTGTAATGTGGAAAAAAAGATATTGTTTTTTACTTTTATTTATATCATGACTGTGTTCTTGGAGAGGATAGATGCAGAGGACAAAAGACAAGTTAACTCTCATTTCTCTTCTTGTATTTGGACTCATGGAGATGGTACAGAACCCATGGGCTGTCACAGATATCAGCTTCTTGGGGGTTTCCATCCAGCAAGCAGCTGTAGTTGGATCACAGACAGATAACTGGAGGTCTCTGTAGTCCTTTACCTCAAGACTAGTAACATTTCAGGATGCAGATTATAACTCAGATGAGGGGATAAAGGCAATATCTTAATAGCTTTTTTTCCTTATCAGCTAAAATCACTGTGCCGACATAGAAGGTTGGTATCATGAGGCCATCAGGGTTTACATGCAGTAGGTATTGTGCAAGTATGTTTGAACCCATGGTCTTTGCTCTACATTTGGCAGATTGCAAAGCTCTAGTTGTGCAACTATGGACTTGTGCCAGGATGAAGAGTTTCTGGGCCCATGTTTCAGTTTAGCACAGGACAATTCTCTAAAATGTATTCTTACATGCAAGTTTGTGCTGTAGCACTTCCAGAACCATTCAATGTCAGTGAAAACTTACCAGTGTGACACAGTGGCATAAACTCACCTTTGCACCTTGCTGTCTATATGGCCCTTAACTCCTCCCATCCACATGTAAAGATTATAACTGTACTTTAGCCATGATAGCTATTAGCACACACTCTATACTCAACATTTTAAATAAATGAGTAACGTTTAATTCTAACACTGACTTTGGTTTCTCAGTTCACATAATTTTCAATAATGAAAGAATACAGTTAAAATTAGTACTTGGCTAGTAATTACTAAACATGCTTTTTCTTAAGTCAGAATGTAGTGCCTATGACAGTGAAAAATGGACACCAAAACAGTTTGTATCCATTATTTTAAACAGCCTGACAGTTAATATATATTCTGTATTTATGTGCAAATGAGATGTGAATATTAAAAAAGGTATTAAAACAAATAATTTGGTTTCTTTTTCTGTAGTGCTTTAATCTGTGGAAAAATGGATACCATTACTCCAGATTATGGCCTGTGTTTTGTCAATTAAATTGCTATAGGCTTCCTTGCTGAAATAATTATTAGGCAGGCCTTCCTTGTGCATTGCATTTTCCCTTTTCTCCCTCCCTGATTACAATTCCATGGCAGAGACCAGCTTGCTCAGCAGACTATTAGACGTTAGAAAATCAAAATCCGATATACTAAACTATGATCTCACATTCTTTTACATGAAAATCCCACTCCTTTATATGAAAATGACAGACTGTATTAAACATGCAGGAGTTGGTTTTAGTTTTTCAAATACCTAGTTTTTGCAGCTTACGTATGTATCCAGGCATTTGTTGAATAAGTTGCCATAGACTATTTAAGTAAATATTTCTAATAGTATCTTTGCATGAGTATGCTACCTTCAAAAATCTCCTTCTCTTTGCTTTCCATTGTCATGTGAAAAAGAATTTGTAGATATAGATAAGTGCACTTGCAAGTTCCTGCTAGATTGTTTGGTTTCATTTTAGTTCATGATGTGTACAAACTTCTTGGAAAATTAAGAGTGTGTGATACATGCAGGACATAATGGAAGTTGTGGTTTGTAGAGAACAGTCTCTGGAGTCATCTTACAGTCAGTTTTATTGTGTGCATCTAACTAAAACCATCTGTGTGACTTGCTCTAGCAATATTGTTTGGACAGCCCTAAATCAAATCCTGAATGGGCAAGATTGCAGAAGGCAGGTTTATACTGGAATCCTTCAGGTTAAACCCACTGATGTCCAGTCTTTTCTCCTTCTTGGCATAAAAAGTATTAGCAAGAGGTAAGTTTGTGCTAGCTGTCCTTGTTTCACCAAGATCTGTCTTCTGCAAACAGGCTTGTGTTTACAGAAACCAAAGTGAAAATAGCATGTGAACAGCATAAACTGACTGCGGTCAAAATAGTTGTGCATTTGCATAACTGTGCAGTATTTAAAGGAACGGCTGGCTTACTTTGGTACAGTTTATTACAAGCTTTTCCTTAAGTTTGTCCTCTTCAGACATCTCTCAAGAAGTGGAAGTAGAAGGCTCTGATTCTAAATAGCATTATTTTTGCACAGTAGTAGAAAACAAGTTTAACTGTCTTGTTACAGTTTTTGATAAATGGACACTGACATGGACTACGAAAGACCCAACGTTGAAACTATCAAGTGTGTGGTGGTTGGAGATAACGCAGTGGGAAAGACTCGTCTAATTTGTGCGAGAGCATGCAATACAACCTTGACTCAGTATCAGCTCCTGGCAACTCACGTACCAACTGTCTGGGCCAT
The DNA here is from genome assembly GCA_013398155.1 of Pedionomus torquatus. Lineage (NCBI taxonomy): Eukaryota > Metazoa > Chordata > Aves > Charadriiformes > Pedionomidae > Pedionomus > Pedionomus torquatus. Next base: position 34,751 of record VZRU01009540.1, on the reverse strand, counting down.
TGATCAGTACCGTGTCTGCCAAGAGGTAAGGACTGCAGGTGTACAAAATGCGGAGCACGTACTGTGAAGTTGTGGTATCTTCTATTGGCAAGCCTTTCTTTGTCAGGATGCAGCAATCAGCTCACAAGCATTCTATGTGTTGTCTTTACTGCAGCCATGGTCTCTCATTCCAAAGTAATTTTTTAATCAAATCTGTTTTTAGGAAGATGCATATCCTGCCTGTTTTATAAAATACAGTATTTGCTGAAAATTCTATGTGATACAGTCTTGACCTAGTGTGCTTTAGACCTCCTTATGAAGTGAGTTAGAAATGTGCTTGTTTGATGGAGGGAAAGAGAATGTTATGTATGTTCTGTTCTAGGTCCTTGAACGCTCAAGAGATGTTGTGGATGAAGTGAGTGTTTCTCTAAGGCTGTGGGATACTTTTGGGGACCACCACAAAGACAGGCGCTTTGCTTATGGAAGGTAAATTGATCCAAGCAAAATTTTAAGTAATAACTGTGGTAAAATTTTAGGGCAGAAAAAAATTGCGAATCTTAATTTTGAAAAGCAAGGACTTAAAAACAATCAAGGTTATTCATATTCCTGCCTACTGCAAAGAGGATTATCTGCTGCAAGGATTAAAAATATATCAAGTATTTAAAAAGCAGCACAGTTTTACTGTGCTACATTTCCTTGAACAGCCTGCTAAGCTCTGTCAACAATTGTCCTATTTCAAATTTGAAAGAACATTGCCCAAAATAAGATTGTAGTTTTACAAAATAGAATATAATATAATCTATATGTCTATAATAAAGTATGATATGATTGCCTAACGAGCAACTAGCAAGGAGAGATGTTGGAAATTATTGCTCTTACTAAATGAAATATTTATTTTATTTTTAACCTGTGAAGTTGAATGGGCATCTCAGCTCTTGAGAGCAAAACCAATTGCAAGGAAGGTGAGACTCTTCTGTATTTTATTAGTTAAAGCTGAGGAAATGAAAGGTTTTTCTTCTATAAAACTTGCCTCTTCAAGAGTCTGCTGGTGAATCGATTAACCTGGAAATTCTAAAAGAAATTTTAAAAATAAAGAAAATTAATGTGACCTAGATTTTCACAGCACATATACTTTAACTTCAGCATAGTTTCCATGAGGACTGAAGCCAGTGGTAGTCTTTCTGTTTTGTTTAATGGCAATTAGATCTAGCCTTGTGGCAGTATGGACAGTTGAACAGCTGAGTAACAAGCATGTAAATGCACATATAATAAGAACAGGTTACCTGCATTGGGTAAATACTGAGCTGAAGATGGGTTTTGAACAGATATTTTCATAACTGATGTTTGAGCGAGGTCTTGGTCATCACACATTTTTTCACCTTCTTGAACGTTTCATATTCTTTTCATATCTGCTTCAGTCTGCACATGATCAAACATCCATACTTTTTTTTTTTTTTTCCTAGCGGGGAATGCCTTTTATAGAGTATCAGTCTCAGCTTTGGATTCCATGTTGCCAAAATGTACTGCCTTACTGTTTTCCTTCTCTCTGTGCTACCTGATGAACCAAACCACTTTGGAGGTTGAGTGTCTTTTCTATTCTTCTCCCCTTAGAACCACTGGAGAGGGCTCTGTTGGTTGAATCCACCAGTTTAAATTTTCACACTGTAAAACGCCGTATGGCAGTTTGTACAAACCCTCCTTTGTATACAGCACAGTGTTAGTTGTGTCTTCACAGAGTCACAAATTATCTTGAATTTTGTGTTGAGAGCTAAAGTAGCAACACATCTGGGCTACACAGCCTGTACCATTTGTAAATAAGCTTTGTTGGTGAGGGAAGTTACTGAACTTAAGGCAATATTGATCTTAATATTTAGTACCACCTGAGTATGTTAATAGAGACTGTTTTATCATTTGGCAGCATATGGAGCCTACTTTGATAAAGGTGGATGTAACTTAACATTTCCACTAACTCTTCCTTTTTGATGTGGCCTCCTGATACTCTGCAACAGATACTGTGTCACTGAGAAGATTACGAGATTAGGAGAACAAAATCAGGCGTGTTCTCAACTCTGATCCCAAGTTAACTGACAGGACAGGAGAGGGGGGAAACAACATCCTTAGATTCTAATCCTGCAAAGGCCAAGGAGGACCCGAATAACTTGAGATCTTGTGGGATTAAGCATATCAATGTAGGGATTCGTTTGTGATGTTAGCAGAATTGAACCTGTGTAGGATCAGGTTTGCTATACCCTGATAAACTTAAAAAGGCTGTTCTGGAAACCTGCTGTTCTCTTAGTGGGTTTTTTGCAAGTCTGTTAATGCAGAAAGCAACTGCAAACTGTAAAGTAACTGTCTTATAAATCAAATTTCAATTGTAAAATTTTCTAATTGTAAGCACTGGTTAGGTACTTCATTGCTGTGAAAGTTATTAATGTTTCATTTGAAACCAGCTGTTTAGTATTTTATCTGTTAGCCTTTTAGGAAGAAATTTCCAGTATTGAATGTTCACATTTATAGAATTGATTTTAAATCACCTTTCTACATTGAACTACAGTCTACTCAGAGCTCAGTCAAATCTTGCAGTACAGTGAAAGGTGTATTTTATGCCAAACTGCTCAAGGCTACACTTTCAAGTTCTCCATGTTTCTGATTGTCTGAAGGATCACATCATAATATAACCCTTTGTTTCCCTTCAAAATTTTTTATGCATATGCCCTTGTGCAGGGGGAGGCTTATTTCAGCCTAACACTCAGCCAAGACCTCTAATTGTCCTGAACACGGTGTAACAAGAACCAGCAGGTCATTAATTCACCTGCTGCTCATTGGAAAAGATTGTTCCATACAGTTTTACAAAATGTTACATAAATAGATTATGCTAGAGATGACAGGGTGAGCAGTTAATAGGACTTGCAGCAAAGATAAATCCTTCTTAATTCTTTATTTTTCACAGACAGAAACATGAGAGAATGACAGAAGGAATGTGATTTCCACTATTTTTGAGTGACAGAAAGAGAAAAACACATTTGAATGCCACTGAGGATGGAATAATGTTTTTACTGCTGTCCCTTAAAATGGGAGAGTGAGGTGCAGCTTGCATTCTGCTGTGTGGTGTTTAGTTTAATAATCACAGTCCTCCGGGAGCTTTGGGAAAACAGTTCCTGACAGCTTAAGGGAGGGAGAGGGATGTGATTCAAGGGACTTGTGGCAGTATTTGCTGCGGTTTTATAGCACAACATGTTAGTTTTTTCCTTAAACTAGAGCGTGTGCTTTAGTTTTGGAAGTATCTTTTTCAGTTCTTTTTAGGCAGTATGCCGTGCCAAATAGTCATTTGTCCCACAGGGTTTCATTTGATGCAAAATCACTCCAAAATGTTGTAAAATGACAGTGTCTTTGTTATCATTAGCGTATTGATTTCCAGCTCCTAGTCACCTCTTTGTTTAACAACAATCTAGTATCAGTGCTATTGTATTCTCTAAGCCTGCAAATAGGGCGGGGACTTCATAGACATCTCAAGCTGTCATTATTTTCCAGTTACCCTGGGAGGCACAAAATTGCATGTGTAAAAACGTAAAAACATGTTAATTTACATTTCAGCTTATCAGGATTCACCATCCTCTATCCTCCTGTCCAATCTGATTTTGAATGAGTGTCAAGGTACCACTGTATTAATTCTAAAAGTAAAATGAATAAAATGGGAAAAAGATTGGCTTGCTATTTTTTTTCTTTTTTCATCCTTTTATTCTTTATTTCTTTCAGGTCAATATGTCTGACTACAATTTGATTATTATCTTACAAATTCTGGGGTTTTTATACGTGCAGCTCTTTTATGTGTAAACATGAGCGCAAATCTGCAAAGAGTTAATTCAGTCCCAATCAACTATTTATTCTGAATACGATGGATGTGGTTTGTCAGCTAATCCAGCCAGGATGATTTATTTACTTGCAACTTAAATATGAGCTGTAGACCAAACAAAATCTGTTCATACAGCATGGACAGAAAACAGCTTTTTCCTTGTGACTTACAAATGTGAATGAGCCTTGCTGTGAGACTGCTGACAGAGTCTCTTAAAATATGTTTAGAGTATTTCCTCTGTTGTGAATAGATTTCATAAGCCTTTTGGGTATTATATGTGGACGGAGGAACACATGCATTTGTCTATTTCTGTGTAATTACAATTCCCTTAACAAGTTACTTCAATGTAATTTAATCTGTAAATATACCTTCTGAAAGCTGCTGAAATGGGTCCATGAATATAGAGGTTTATCACTGATATTTGAAGATTTCTACCAATACCATTAGGGATGTTTTGTTTTCTGTTTCTCCTTTCTGAAAAGGACAGTGATAATGATATTTCTATAAAAACAAAACCCAGGTAGCTTTGATGTAAAATGGTATTTGCATTCAGCAAATGACATTAGGGCGAGGTACAGCTCTTCACAGAGTTACTCAGTTTGCCTGTAGTTAGATCAGTGCCCTCTGTCACTCACTGCCTGTGCCCAAGCTCAGAATAGGCCTCACCTTTCTTCAGAGAAGGTCCAAGGTTTCAGAAGTGCTTCGAAGGAAGGCCCATGCTTTTCCCTGCAGTCTTGCTATCCTCGTTTTTATGTTGCAATATTAATAATGATTATAATTATCCACCTTCCATGTACTGGCGAGGGGATCTTCAGAGATGTATCTTCACAGCAGTAGCGCTTAACAGATGCAAGATAGGCTTCTGCTTTGTTGGCTGATGGGGGTTTTGGATCTCTCTCACCTTGGCTGCTTCCATTTGCTATGTTTTGCTGCCACAAAGTCATATGCCATATCTTGAATCACCGTCAAATAACAAAATCTGTGAGCTTCTTCATCTACTTTAAAGTGGTTTATAAACTGCTCAGATCCTTCATCGAGCAATCCCAAAGAAATCCTGTAAAAAAAAAAAAATTAAAATATTTGTTATGATTTTTCTCTTTTGAGTTTGACCCAGATCATTCTCAAGACTAGAATAAGCAGAGCACTTTATAGAGAGGTAACATTCTCAAGTAGTTTGTTCTGATGTGGTGTCTTTATGTGCTGTTTTTTTCTTCTTCCGTTATGTCCATTAACGAGGCTTTTTCACTCAGTTGATGGGAAAGTATAAGCTTTATATATTTTAATATACATTAATTAATGCAGATCTGCTACTTTTCTTCTCTGCATCCCATTCCATACTGTGAGTAGAAAGAAGATGCTATGGAATTGCTGTTAGGAATCCTTCCTTCTTTAAAAAGATGTGTGCCAAATGGCTGTAGGTGGAGTCTGAGGCTCAGCTTGGTGTATATGTAGTCTATCTATAATACAGACACTTGTAATGCTTTAAGCCTTCCTTAACTGGAGTGAGACAGTATGTGTCAAATGTTATTTGTGGTATGATGTCATTTTCCATTTTTCCTTGCTCTCTGCAGTCAGTGGCTAGGTGAAAAGAGGGCATTTGGGTTCTAACCTAAAAGAATGCAAAGCAGCACCAAAATCTTTTGGAAACGTTAAACCTGGGAAGTGACTTTCCATCAAAATCTCAATCTTGGTAAATTATTTCTTTGTGGATAGGTGGATTTCCTGATTCGTTTTTTATTCCAAGAGTCTCAGGATCGCAGTCTGGATTTTCTAATACATACTTCAGAATATGAAAATTACTTCACACAACCAGATGTAACTGGTTTAAACTGAGTTCTTATCAATATTTTTGTGACATCAACTTCCCAGTTAAAATTTCTTGATAGCTTTTTTACAATAAAAAAGGAGGAGGCTGGTTTTTGTTGATAGCCCAAAGAAAGGAAAAAATACAAAAGTCCATATTTTCTCCTCAGAGAAATATATGCATCTAGCATCTGTTAATGCTCAGTTTTCATGTATTCTGTGACTTCAGAAGTCACTCTCATGCTGAATACAAACCAGATGCTATCATTCTTTCATCTACTCTGGATTTTTACCTCCCTCTTTATCTTATCCCTGGCTTCCTATCTATGTTTTTCATCGGTACTTATAAGGAATCATGCTTTTATTGAATTTTGGGACCTAGCTTTGGATTTTTCTTTTTTTTTTCTTTTATTTCCCATCCTTACATCCTTCCCCTACCTTGAAACAATACTTCTCTTCTAAGCGTGTTCCTTCAAACGATGTTTTAATTAAAACTCTTTTTACTTCTTTTAAACTTAATATGTTTTTCTGCTTGATCATTGGTTCCTGGGTTTTTTTAGAGGATGGGGTTGACAGTAAAGAAAAGATTAATTTCTTCTTTTGGTTATTCTTCTCTAGTATCTTTAATAAAAGTTAGTTGGTTCTCTGTAAAGAGACCGCATGTAGTTCTCATCTGTAAGCTGCCTCTTTATAATAGAAAATAAGCTTGAAAAGCCCACCTATCCTTTTTTCCACTGTTTTGTGAATTTATTTATTTTCTGACTGATGTCTGGAGACAGCAGTCACCTGATATGTCTTACAAAAACCTCTTTAGCTATATTCTTGTCAGTATCTTTATGAGTTTCAGTGGTTGCCCCGGGTTGTTCAGCTGTATTCCAGCTAGCCTTGTACCTTCTTTTGCTCTTGTCATTTTCTTCCATCCTTCTCCATTGATTTGGTGTTCAGGGTTTGTGTCTTACTTTTATAAACCCCAAATGTGATGCACAGATTATTTCAGTATTTCAGCCTCAATTAACTGTCTCTAAAATTATATTTATCATAGAATTTTTGTTCTTGCGTTAAAAATGCCTTAATCAAGATCTCTGCTCCAGGGAAGGGAAAAAGGCCTATATTGGTATGTTATGGTAGATGTGTGTACTGCAAACATAAAAAAACCCCAAGCAACTGATTCCAAAGAGAGTTTTACTGAGTCTACTGGTACAATCTGGCCCAGAATCATGCTAGGGTACCTTGCAGGTGGCCTGTTTCAACTGCAAAGTTTTACTTAGCACTCAGATGGAATTTTTCATATGTAAATCCTGAACCAGAATTATGGCAGAATTTACCAGCAATAAAATGAATCAAATTCCAAGACTGTGTAAGCAGTCTTTTAAATTGAAAATGAAATTGTTTTCCTCTTTTTATGTTGTTCCACATGACTTTGCCATCTTCTTGGCACTATTGCTGGTCAGGCATTTTTACAATAAGAGTAGATCTGCAATGGAAAATAAGATATTGTAATAATTCTTTGTGATATCAAATCATTTTTTGCCATTGTCTGTAAATACACCATTGTTTTCCCATGAGTGTCTCAGAGGAAATGGAAGAGATTTTCGAATGTTTAACATTTAAGAATGATGTATTGTTTGTAAGGAATTATGGGGAAACTCTCCACTTTTGAAGCAGCCTCGAAATATGCAATTTTCTTAAAGGTAGTTTTATCTTCTTTTTCTTACTGTTGTTTCCTACTGAAAATGACGTTACAGAAATTTTAGAAATAGATCTGCATGCTACTCACTACAAAATCTGAATGTATTTCAGGGCATTTTGACAGTTTCGCACATTACACCAGTACTTAAGAAGCTTCACTGCTGTAGGTAAAGTATAGAACTAATTGATTCTCCTGCTCACATGCAGGGCACTGCATGGTCTTGCCCTGCCTTACCTGGATAACTCCAGTTCTTCACATGCCAGGCACCCCCTGCATTTTAGTTTTCCTAGCCTCTCATCTGTTTTGAGTGTGTGTGCGTAAGTCCTGTGTCTTCAGGTCATTTTGTTATGCTCACCAGTCACTTAATGAATTTCTTACCATTTCATGTGATGGCTGCAACTGCATTTACTAAAAACTGAATCCACTTAAAACATTATCAGCCTTGCTTATCTGCACAGTTTTTTTTTCAGCTCAGTGAGATGTGTGCATGAAAAATATTGTATAACTGAGTGAATCTTTCTGTTCAAAATGTATCTTAATTGACATGGAGATGTAGCAGGGTTTTGTTCAGCCACAAACAAGATTCTTGATGTAATTCTTAGGTGGCCTTCTGCTGCCTGAACCTACTGTGTTTGAGGACTTGGGAGCTGGTACCTGCACTCAGGCTGTTGCCCTACACAGTCTTTCCTTTCAGGTGGTTGAAGTACTATGCAGGTGGATGCTAGAGACAGCTCTTCTCAAATTATGTTCTCAGTGGGATACGTACGGCTGTGATGCAGGTCTCTTAGGAACCTTGGGAAAATTATGGCAAGTGTGTAGGGAAGAAAATGAGGGCAGAAGTAAAACTAAAACAACATTTTATTGATAACTAAATGTCTTAAGATTAGCTGTTATGGTAAAGTCAGGAGTCTAACAATTTGGGTGACCCTCTACCAAATTGTTTGCTCTGTAACACTCTCTTACTTCAATAGACTCTCTTACTTCAACCTTATATCTCAGAGAAAGCTGATATCTAAAAACCGGGAAAAATAAAGACTATAATAGGAGAAATCTACTGGGTTGGGTTTTTTTCCCTCCCCTTCCAACTCTATTCTTAAAGTTTGATTTTATTAAATATGTGCAACAGACTTCTTGTCAACCATAATAGAATTTGTCCTTAAATTGATTCTGTCAGATTTAACTCTTGGGTCTTTTTTAAGCTGTCTAAAACAAAATGTGTACTTTTGATTTGTCCTCTAGAAAGAGGACAAGGTAGCATGGCAATGCAGTTCAGTCTTTCTCCTTTTCCTCTTCTCCACTCCGTGCATTGATTTCCAGATGAGAGACATTTTCTCTTCATATTCTGTATTCTTCACAGCTTTATTTCTTCCCCTTTCCAAGCCCAGCAGTATTATTCCATGATATAACAAATGATACCCCTTACATATAAGCAGCAATTCTTGCATCCAGCAGTTTTACCCAGTAACTTGTAAATTATAAACTAGAGGGAACAACTCCTTCCTAGATAACGCAGTGTGTACATTTCAGAAGGTAGCCTGTTTCTGCATCAGTTTATAACTCTAGTTTTCAGACTAGGAAATACTAAATTTTCAAAAGCACTTCCCATGGAATATATGAGATAACATTTAATATCACTGTTTCCTTGAAGCCCTGTCTAAAATAAGAGTATTAGGGAAGATGGAAAATATGTAGCAGTTCTTGGTTGTCAGATGAATCGGCGGTGTGGTGCTGCTGTGTAGAGCAGCTCGTTACACCAGCTCTGGAACACACATATAGCATACAAGCAGATGGGTCTTTCAAAATCTCAGTGCCAGACCAATGGAGTGCTCTGTTACACGGAACAGCTCTGTTTGGAAAACATTAACTTCTCCGCTGCTTCTAACAACATCATTAGGAAGGCTTGTTACATAGTAAATATACTGCTTTTTCTCCTCTACCTCAGGAGTTACTGATTGTAATGATTGCAGACTAACTTCCAGATGGTTACGATGGTTACCTGTACTTTGACTACTGCTGAAGCCCGAGGTTGCTACTTTAAAGTTGTCTTGTCTTTGTTAATGCTGTACTGCTTCCTTTTTGGCAGCGTCTTGGACTGCTCTCTGTACATCTGATACAGTTCATAACTCACAAACTAGGAGCTCCCAGGATGGCAGCATACCATGTGCTGATTCCTGCCAGAGATCTGGTTGTCTGAGGGTTTCTTTTCATTCTCTGAAGTCTAAAAAGAGGTAGTTGCTTCCATCAAAAGTTCTTCTTATCTAAGTTTGGGGAAATATCACCGAATGCATTGAAGTAATACTGTATTAGGTAGATACACAGCTTCTCTGAATGGTGGTAAGTTTCTTTCTTTGCCCACAGAAGCCTCCTCCAGGTAGTCCGTAACTATGTTTAGACCAAGCCAGGCTGACTTCGGATGTGTATGTTTTGCATTAAGAATTACTTCTGCAGCTCCAGGGTGAAGTGCGCTCATACTTTAATGTGAGACTCCAATGCAGGAGTTTGGTGACAAACGTGAGCAGTGGTTGGTTTGACTATAGCTGAGAGAGTCTCTTCCCCTTCTCCGCTTGCCAAGTCCCACACATCTACATTGTGTTCTGTCCTGCTTGGAGCCCCAGTGAATAGAAAGAAACCTGTTTTCTTACATTGGTGATGCAGAAATGTTTCCCTCATGGTTGATCACACACTAGGGCAAGTCACAAAAAGGTTATGAGTTTTAGTCATATTTAAGTATGTTCAAATGGTTCAGATAGGAATATATCTACTTAAATAAGAGTAGATGATTCACAATTTCTTCTGATAAGCCTATGAAAAGCAGAATGTAAGAAAAAAATCAGTTATGTTTCCAACCTGTACCGCTGAATTTACAAGACCATGTGTTGAATATCCAAACTACTGTTTCTCTTTGCTGAGTTATTTGTAATACTTGTCTTTGTTTCCTGTGATACTTCAGTATCAAACATCAGTATATGAGTGTAATCAAGTGCCTTTGTTGTATTTAACAAAGGTAGATACACACAATGCCTTATCTATTGCCTGTCTCAGTTGGATGGTGATCTAGGAGGAATGTGATGGAGAAGTTTCAAAGCACTTCTTGGTATTCAAGTCTATGGAAGTATTTCTTGAGTCATTCCTGAAGCTTACTGGGAAATAATTTTGAAATTTCTTCATAGAAAAAAAAGAGCACCTTGCATTTATGAATATATTGCAGCAGAGAAAAAGAAGAAAGCAGAAGTAAACCTGATTCATCCTTTTTTCTTCTCTGAGTAAGAAAACCATACAAAAATGGGAATAAATTAGATATATTTTTGTTTAAACCTATCTTTTTATGTTCCCTGGAAATATTAAAACATTGGTAAACTTTTTAGTGTCTAGGAAATATGAATGCATTATTTTAACCTGACAGGTCCTGGCTTTTATGGACAAATGTCAAACCAAACTTTATACTTAGGCATTAGCAAGTTGTAAACGTGCCTTTGACATTAAAAGGAACTGTAGTTATTTTAATAAAAGTTTCCAAAAGACGGTTTTTCCCAAATGTTCAGTCTTATGTAGACAATTAATCTTGCTCATGTTTGTACTAATAGTGCAAATCATGCTTATGATTTGAACAAAAACGTAATTTATTATGATAAGGTGGATGTATTTTGTGAGCCAACAGACCCAGCCGTGCTGCTGGTTCAGCGTGTGAACTCTCTCATTACCAAATGATTTCCCATCCGTCCTGTTTATGGCACAGGGCCATTTATTTCTCCATGTTCAGTACAGAACTCTCAGGATATTCATTTTATGGGAAAGTCCAGGTTTTAACACAGGATAAATAATATGCAAATCACAGGTATTCTACCTCTTTATTCTGTTTTTCATTTCATTTGGAATGCAGTAAAGTAGAAATATCTTGTTAGTGCAATGCTATGTGTGTTGTGAGTTAGGAGTAAGTTTTCCTCAGCTTGGTTTTCTGGTTGCTCAAGGAAGGGCAGAAGTGATCAGTTGCTCAAGAACCACATGGAGGTCTGTGGCAAAAACTGGGAGTCCCTGAGCAAGGGGACACATGCTGAGCTGTGTTGGAGCCTATCTGCTGAATAGTCTGGGCTCATCTTCTCCATGGAGACAGATCATCACTGCTCTTCTCAAGAGCTCAGGTCTATGGCCAGCCCAGCATTGGCCAGCAGCAGTGCCCCAGGGGATTGTGGCATCTTCTGCTTGCAAACTCCTGCTGGAGCTCTGTTTCCTTTTGGTTTTCTGAAAGACGTGATGTGTGTCTTGTGGTTTGTAGAGTCAGGAGGGTTGGATACTCGTGACTGCAGTTACTTAGCTTAGGTATTAATTTCTGAAGGACACGAAAACAGTCTGTATCTCTAAGATGCTTAGTTATAGTTAGGGCCAGCGAGCCAATGCTTGCCTCTGGGGCAGTCCTGACGATCTTGACTTAAACAACTGACCAGATTAGAATATGTGTAACACAAATATTTTAATCCTAGCTGTACATTGGTTTCTCCTTTCTGGGAGCTAAGCAAGTGTCTGCTGCAGCCTAGGTTTTACTCTTTTGTGACACTGAATAGAGGAAGTTTGATTTTAACAGGTATTTACTTCAGTTAATTAGAAGACCGGTGAATTAGCGGTTGCCACTTTGCTATTTAAAAAAGGCCTTGTTTCTAGATATGACAGATGTGTTGCAGTTTATATAAGATACAAACTTGGAGCAGGAGCATTTCTCTTGCATTAAATTTATGCTCACAGCAGTACCTGTATTGTATGCAGCTATCTTTAGAAGCAGTATTTCTGGATATATCTGTGCCTTCAGTGAAATGGAGAAAGCAGCAGTACTGAGGAGGTACTTTATTATTTAAAAGGTGAATGTTAAGATTCACTGCTGCTGCTCTATACATTACACAAACTGCAGACACAACACATTTGTGCTAAATTAAAGAATAATAGAAGTGAGATAGACATAGTACTGCTGAACTTACCCTGCTGACAATTCTGTAGCAATAAGTTGCCTCCTCAAAATGTCCTTTTCCCTCAGTTTTTCTTGAGAATTTCAATTCCACTTTTCTTCTTTGCTTTTTTTTTTCCCATGAGAGATCCAAGAGCTGCTTTGTAACATCCCATCCCAGTTTATAAATAATGAAATTGCCCCAAGTTAGGAATGCCCTGAGACAAGTATTCAAGTGTTTCTCTGCCTTAGGGTGCTAGCTCTGACAAGAATTAGGTGGTGGTTTAGTGGCTGAACTGTCAACCTTAATCCTCATACTTAAAATTTATAAAGCAAATTTATTTAGTGAAGTACGTTTTGTTTTCTTAAAACCTTTCAAAGCCTGCAAATATTTGATGCTTACTTTGACTTAAGCCACTGTCCTTTTCTACACTTCACTGACCTTATTTTCATGGTGATGATTTTTGCTTATATTGTAGAAGTGGTCATTCTGCATTACATTCTGCAGTAATTTGCCCTTCTAACAGGTTATTTATTAATGATGTTAGAAAATTGCTGTGCAAAGTGCATTGTAAAAGAGATCACCTCAGTATCTAAAATGGTGCAGTAAAGGTATTTCTTCATAGCAAGTTCAGAAGTGATCGGTGTTTGCCTGTGTGGCTGTTCTGAAGTTTTGCATAACTCCTAATTCCTAAACACTTGTGATCTTTGAATTGCAACTTAGGTGTCCAGTCAGCAGAATTATTTGTTGGCCCTGTGAATAGCTGTAGTGTAGAAGTAGAGAATGGCACGCCCTACCTCTCTTCTTAGTGCTCTGTTCATACACACAGGCATCATCTCTTGGCACAGAGGGGCAGCGCTCCCTAGGTGTGTGGATTTGTGCTTCCATGCTTTTGTGCTGAAGTATGTAGCCTCTATCAAAACCTCTGCACAACCATGTATTCCGACATCTGGGTGTCAGTGCATTTTTCAAAGTGTAACGTGGAGTAGCTTTAAGCTGGAGTGATAAAAACAGATGAAGCCACAATGGAAAGCATGTTTGGTGGGTTTTAATTGGATATTTTCTTGTTGCCTTTCTAGGTCTGATGTAGTTGTTCTGTGCTTTTCTATTGCTAATCCTAATTCCCTGAATCATGTGAAAACAATGTGGTATCAAGAAATCAAGCACTTCTGTCCTCGCACACCTGTCATTCTGGTGGGCTGCCAACTAGATCTCCGCTATGCAGATCTTGAGGCTGTTAACAGAGCCAGACGGCCTTTGGCAAGGTAAAGTTTAAACAAAAATAAGAATTTAAAAAAATCATCTTAATAATCAGGTACAGTATTTCAAAAGAGAAATTATAGAGCTTACTTTCCTTTTTTTTTTTTTTGTAAAATGAGAACATATGTGTTTTCCTCTTTTTAATTCTGTTACCTGAGTTAGTTCTTTAACACACATGGTTGTTATAGGTTTCCCATAATGTTTGTGCACATTGGACATCTAATCTTGATGTGTCTGAACACTACAATAATAGAGAGACAATATATAGAGATAATAACAATGATTACTGGAGGTTTTCAAATATGTTTTTCTCCATCTGAACAAGTGTAACATTTCCTACCCTGTCACTTCTGTCAGGTACTGCCAGATTCTAATCAAGTTTTCTTAAATCTCAATTATTGGGGTTTTTTGAAATGTAACTCTAGATCATGGCAGAAAATAAAGTACTTACAAATTCATTTCATTCATGTCCTGAGATTAAAAGAGAGTTTGAGGTCATTCAGAGCTTCAAAAGCTTTGTTTTACCCGCGTTCAAAAGACAAGCATTCACATGTTTGGGCAAGATAATCCCACAAGTACCTACTCGCTCCTGATTTCCTCCTTTTATGTGAATTTGAATGAGACCAGATTCATGGAGACAATATTAATGATCATGTAATTAAAGACTGTATTGTAACAAATTTCCATAAAGGGATGGAATTAATATTTCATGGACTCTAAGAAAACTTTGCATTGCATTCAAATTCTTGACTCAGCAATCTGATTTTCATAGGTTTGTTTGTTTATTAAACATTTCTTCATTGTGTGATGGGGTAGGCTTTTTTGTTGGCTCTTCAAAAGGAAATGTTTTTTCAAACCTCAAAATTATTTTTCTACCGTAATTGTCCTTCTAATTTCACCATTAATGAAGTTTGAATCAGTACTCTGTGTGTCTAGCACAGACTTCTGCCACTGGAACTGATTATTAGCTGGTCGCTAAAGCAAGCTGTTGACTGGGGTATTAAATATGTGCCAGCTTGTGTCTGCCCAATATGGTATGCTCAGAGGAACACACTGTTGGGTCATGAGTCCTGATGAGATGATTTTTTTGTTAGGAAAATGGATCCTAGTCCAGACTTTTTCTGGTTTGCTTACCCAACACCAAATACTAGAGCTGCTCTGGAAATTCATGAGTTCCCACATGACGTTTCTACAGCCAAAACAGGCCTATTTCTTGAAGTTACACTTTTGTCATAGGCTACTATCGTTTTCTTTAAAAGCATAAGTTTAAGAAATATTTCCCTTCCATATTTAGCTGTATTTGTGGCATTTCTATGTTGTGAGAATTTCCATTAGAGTTTAAGTGATGGATACAAAGAAAGATACTGACAGAATGTCTAGTAGAAAGGGATGTTAGGAGGTTTCTTTAAAGAATGAATGTTCTTGAGCACCCTGTCAACATTTTTTTTACTGTCAATTTCCCTTTAACTGAGAGGAGCCTTGCTCCATTTTGTGCAGATGATTTCTACATATTTTTAGTAACATTGCAAAGACACCACCAAACTTAAACAATATTACAAGTATGCGCTATTCTAAAACTCTCTGGAGTCATGGCTGTAGACGTCCAAAGGCTTTATGGGCTTCATTTTATATTTTGTTTCATTTGAATGATAGTTATCTCAGAATTGGTGCTGAGGCATTTTGTAAAATTCCATGCTCTCTAGAAGAACTTAGTGATGACCGTTGTGCATGAGAAGGTTTATTTTTTGTTTAACCCTAGGCCGATAAAAAGAGGAGACATTTTGCCACCAGAAAGAGGCAGAGAGGTTGCCAAGGAACTTGGGATACCGTACTATGAAACCAGTGTATTTGACCAATTTGGGATTAAAGATGTGTTTGACAATGCAATTAGAGCTGCCCTGATCTCTAGAAGACACCTGCAGTTCTGGAAATCTCATTTGAAGAAGGTCCAAAAACCTTTGCTTCAGGCTCCATTCCTACCTCCAAAAGCTCCTCCTCCAGTTATCAAAATTCCTGAGTGTCCCATACCAAGCATGAATGAAGCTGGATATTTATTGGACAGTCCACTGTGTGCAGATGTTATGTTTGTTCTCCAGGAGCAGGACTACATTTTTGCTCACAAGATTTACCTAGCTACCTCCTCTTCGAAGTTTTACGACCTTTTCTTAATGGAATGTGAGGAAAGTCCAGACTTCAATGAAACACAGTGTAATAAAGAAAATACGAGTAAGGATGTTCTGACAAGTCACCTCGAGACAAACATTGACAGCGATAAGGCATCCTTGAAATCTGTTGATGTTAAAATTCCTCCACCAGAGAGTACTGACTCTTTAAACATGCTAGAACCCGAACCTGGTGAAACAAGTTCTACAGCAAGATCTCTGTCATCCTGGGGTAAGGGGTTTGTTAGTGTGCATAAGGAAATGCAAGTGAATCCTGTCTCGAATAGGACGTGTCCTGTAACTGTGGTAAAAATGGATTCATCTGTGCAGGCCGGACCTTTTAAAACGGTTTTGCAGTTTTTATACACGGGGCAACTGGATGAAAATGAAAAAGATCTCACAAGACTGGCTCAGATTGCTGAAATCTTGGAAGTATTTGATTTACGAATGATGGTGGAGAATATTATGAATAAAGAAGCCTTCATGAATCAAGAGATTACTAAAGCATTTCATGTCAGAAAAGCTAATCGGATTAAAGAGTGCCTTTGCAAAGGGACATTTTCTGGTAAGTAAATAAATGCTTCAACAGGAGAAGCCCTAATTCTTTTCCCATTTGTGTTACTGTCGCTTTATAAATTTCAAAAGCTGTGATGACTTAGGTTGTTCTGAGAGGAGGGATGAGTCCAATATTATAGTGGTACTCGGAGCCAGCTGTTCCAACCTGGAATTCTGCAATTTCATTTCTCAAAAGCAGCACGCAAGCTTTTAAATAAATGACCCAATTTTCCAAAGTGTTGAATGTCCCTTGGAAGGGAGCATTTTTACTTAACTATATAAAATGCTGGAACTATCTTTGGGATGGGGGTCAGGGGAAGTGAAAGAAGTTCTCGGTTAACGGTGTGCAAGTAAAACATACATTCTTGAGATGCAATTTCACTTCAAACGCAGACTTGCAGCATGCCTGCTTTTTTGTTCCCACGGCAGATGTGACATTTAAATTGGATGATGGAACCATAAATGCCCACAAGCCACTGCTGATCTGTAGCTGTGAATGGATGTCTGCTATGTTTGGAGGATCATTTATTGAAAGCTCAAACAGTGAGGTATTCGTCCACTTTGTCCATTTTGTTTATAATGTCTGATGGATTTAGGGTGATGGAAGCATTATTTTGTATCTATCTGAAGGGTTGCAAAAATCTCTGGCATGATTCTTAATTCTTCGCTTGCAGACCTAGGATGCTTTTCTTCCTAAGGCATGAAATTGAGATACCCAAGAAGATAGCACGTTTTCTGCAAGATGTGAGATTTCCTCCAATGCTGGAGTGTGTGTTTAAACCTGAAATAATTTAAAACATTAAATAGCGGGGTGGGGGATTAAATATGTATTTGCAAATTTCCTTCAAATAAGTTTTAATATTGTGTGAATGCAATTTCTCCAATCAGAAGTGTTACAAAGAATACCTGGAGCACAGATATTGAGGAAGTAATTAAAGGGAAAAAGGAGTTAAAGAACATGCAGTTTTAAACTAGAAAAGGGAGCTGGCTTCATAGCACTTCAGCAGAAACTAGGCTCAGATTCTCTACTGCATCATCTTGTCCTCTTGAGTAAAGCAGGTATAAAGCACAGTATAAATATCTCAATGCTTTGAATTAAGATTTTGCAGCAGAAGCCTGTATTTTCAGGTGTCTTCGTGGTCTCTTTTTCAAATTCTAAATGCCTTGCTAGTATTTTTTTCTTGTGTCTTATCCATACCCAGGTTTTCATTTTTGATTTTCTTGTACTTTTCCATACTTAAGGGTCTCATTCATATGAAGAGCTCAGGGGTTTGTTGTGGTTTGGTTTTTTTGTTTGTTTAATATTCTCAAAGATTGTGTTCTACTCTAGATTTTTCTTGCTTCTTCTAAGACAGCTGTAAACATAATTTCTTTACCAGAGGCATGCTCAACAAGTGGTTCATTAAAAATACATAGTTTAATTCTATTGAGCAACATTTGGCAATGAAGAATGTACATTTATTTTCTACCAATCTATATTTAATGATTAACTTAACAGTCTTAGCACATCCTTTCAATTTAAAAAATCTAGCTTCCATTTTGTAGAGTTTAAAGTATTCAGTGATGCTTTCAGAAGTTTTAAAGTATAGGTAGGTATGAACTGAATGGTTTCCTTCAACTATTTTACAAAAAAAATAAACACAAAAAGTAATTAGTGAACAGTAAATTCAGTGAATGAGTTTATAAAATGTTATGTCCCAAATACCCATCTACTAATGAAAATATATTAATAATGAACGAGTTTCACAACTAGATTTCTTGCTTGGAGAACTGAGCTGCTTCCCAGAGTGGCTGATAAGCATAAGAAGTTCATGCTTTAGCACTAACAGATCTGGGTTTGAATCCTACCCTTCCAGGCAGAGTTGAAAGAAAAATCTAGAAGCCCCCCCTGGTTAACAACCAGCTACGTGGCAACAGTTGACCCCCATCTAGCAGAAAGTATGTGCTGACTTCTTCCAAGCAATCAGATTAAGTTGCATGTACATTTAATTTGTCATTATAATTTTATTATTATTTTTCTGTTCTGGCATTCTTTTTTACTGCAAGTTTTGCGGAATAGCACAGTGCCGCCTTCAGTGCCAGCATCTCTTGAGTTAGGAAGTTGCAAACCTGTTGGAGGCTTCTTGAACTTCAATGGGAAATTTCTCTTTTGAAAAATGTTTTGTGTTTCTAAAGTGACTTGCAGAGTAAAAAGAGACAGTCCAGCAAAGTGGCAGAAGTTAGATATGGCCTCTATATGAAAGTCCCTTAATTATTAGAAACTCTTTTCTTAAATATCTTTTCCAGGTAGTTCTTCCCAACATAAACAAGACTTCCATGCAAGCCGTTTTAGATTATTTGTATACCAAGCAACTGTCCTCCAATCAGGAACTGGATACACTTGAGTTAATTGCATTGGCAAACAGGTTTTGCCTTCCTCACCTGGTTGCACTAGCAGGTAAGGATTTGGTGCGTTGTTCAGTGCAGAGTCTTTTGCAATGGCTGAAACATATTTTAACGGTTTTGAAGGGCACAGGATTTTCCCAAGTGTAAGAGAAAAACATTTTTTTTCCCCTGAAAGAGATATTGTAATACAAATTGATGTTTTCATTTAGAAAAATGTATTTGCCTTTTTCTTGCCTTTTTTAGTTCTGTGCTAAACCAGCTCAGAGTACAGAAGTATTCTGTGCTTTGAAAACAGAAAGAGTACACCTCCTCTTTAGCATTGATAAAATGTCTTTGGTTTGTAATAACCACTCTGTTGTTAATTTACCTGAAAACAGTGTGGACCCCAGCCTTTCCGTTATGTAATGAATGAAGTGCTCCATTACACATTTATATTTGAAGAGAGTAATTGAGCCAATTCAAAACTGATTTAGATGATCATGGTTTTTAGAAATGGTGTCTGGATCTCCTTTCATTGCCTAGACCAGAATGGTATATGTGTATATATTCAACCCTCATTTCAGGAAGACAAATTTTTCCGTCATGCCTTTGGAGAAAAATTAGATAGGATACTATTTAGTTTTAAAATTAAATCTATCCACACCCCAGACCTGGGGCTGGTTGGGTTGTTTCTCTGTGTACGCGACAGCACTGTTCTGAAGACATGTGCAATGCCAAAACTCAGAGACAAATGAAGCAAAGCTACATGTGTTTACAGGACAACATTTAGGCAAAATTTAATCACATAACCAAATCCTAGCTCTCCTTCAGTAGTTCATCAGGACTGTGTACCTTGTCTTCACTGGTTTTGAGAGATCAAATCATTATTGCCTGGGGGTTTTATGCGTATTTTAACTGAACTCTTGGTTATCTTTTTAAGTAACTACAGCATAAACATATGTAGAGTATTTAGACTATTTAATTCCATTTAATTCTTGATGAAATAATTTTGAGTCCAAAGGCTGCTGCTGACAACTGAAGAATCAAATCAGCTTACAACATTCCCAAAGAAACACTCAAACCTCTAAGATTCTAGGAAAAGGTTAAGGAGACTCTTGAACTGAAGTGACTTTTGGGGGAGCTGGATCCCTAGGAAAGACTAATCTGAGAATCTGAAGAGGGCCTGAAGTGAACTTTTCTGTATCAGTTCTGTGCATATACTCATTAATAAATCCACAGTGCAATGGCAAGTGCACTGTTGCTTTTGTATTACCCAAAAGAGACAGTTGATCCATTTCTAATTTAAATTAAATATTGCACCCATCCAGTCTTCCAGAAAGAGCCTTGTGGCTGCTGAACTTTGTCCTTCTGTAAGTTGCTATTAAGCGCAGGCTTGCTTTCTGTAAAAATGAGATAAGAATGGTGTGTGAAACCAGAAATAAATAGTTTGGGTTGAGGCAAAGCAGCAAATCTTCATATGGACCACACCACACTCAAGTAAAACAGTTTATACCTGTGCTACTCTAGAGGCCAGAATTTGACATCACCTGAATCTGAAGTCACTTAGGGAATCTGGGTGGCTGTGCCATTTGCATAATGATAGAGTTAACTCAAGGAGACGGGAGAACATACCTTCTTTGTGGATGAATATATCTTCGTGGATGATCTGACCCTGAAATGTGACCCATGTGAGTGATGAGTTTTCTCCTCTAACAGAACAGCATGCAGTACAAGAGCTAACAAAAGCCTCCATGAGCGGTATTGCAATAGATGGAGAAGTACTGTCCTACTTGGAATTGGCACAGGTCAGTGTACACTTTTTTTTAAAAGGATATTCTGGCCAACTGCAGGACTTGCTTTTAGCACTTTGCTGGTTTTCAGCATTGCTTCTAAGTGGCTCAAAATCTGAAGTTCTCAGAGTGTCTGATAATCAAACTTAGTTTTATCTTCTATTCTAAAGAAGGTTTTTCCATTAGTTCAAAGGTGAAATGTCTATTTAAGTAATCTTGGAGGAGTTTTCTTTCAAATCCATATTTTAGGTTTTCATGATCGTGGAGCTTCCAAGCCCCACGTTCTCATGGCTACGCTTCAGTAGCATGAAATGCGATGTAATGAAGCTGTTCAGCTTTGTAATGGTGAATGATTCTTGGGTTCCTTTCAGTTCAGTTCTTGTAGTTATATTTAGACCTGTGTTGCAAAGGAACTTTTTTTTTTTAATTCTTAGACTGGCTACTCAGAGCCTGTCATCTGATACTTCAAATCCTATTTTATGTTCAAATGTGTTTCAGTCTCTCTCACATCTTGGAAACCATGAAAAGAGTGTGCCCCCAGCTCCCAGTTAAACTGTACACATCCAAAAGGAGTGTCACAGGTCTCGCAAATACAGTAGTACAAGCTAAAATATTTTTTAAATTTTATTATTCTTAGATTTTACACTAACGACAAGTCTGGCTGCAGCTTGCCTTGAGGTCTGGGGATTAAGTAGCACTGATACATAGCACAAGCTGGGCACCATGCAAGACTACCTGCACCTGCTTTCAAGTGCCTCTCTTGCAATACCTATAATGCTGTTGCAAGATCGGGACTGAACTCCTTCCAAGAAAAAGCAGCTCATTTCACTTAATTTTGATTTTATGAAGGGTGGTTTTTCTTCTTNCTGGTTGGAAACAAAAGTAATATGTTTAACTAGGATATCCTCTGTGCCCAATACCTACATCAATATGGCATGTTTACAACCTGAGAAGATCATAGTAGATGATAGAATGCCAAAATAGATACATATGCTACACAATCTGACTTGCATTATAGCTGTCCTTCCTTACAACCATAGGAAGCTTGTACAAGATATTGTACTGAGCTTCCAGTAATACCTGATTTCTGTCAACAGGCGTAGTTTTCCAGGGAGTTACTTCAGAGCAGGATTTGCAGCAACTGATAGGGATATATGACTGGTACAGTCATAACAGAAAGTTCAGATCCAGCATGCCTTGGGTTCAGATCCTGTATCGAACTGTATGCAGTTTGTCAGATGCGGTGCATGCTAAGGACCTATTTGTGAGCCTTTTGGGCCACTGGTTGTTCCAGAACTGTGCAACAAGGTCTAGGGCATCTAGAGGCCACTTCAGCCTTAAAAGCTCCCCTGTATGCTTGGTAGAGTGCTTCCAGATACAATCTGCTGGGGACTGTTCTAGCTTTAGTTGTTAATTAGGGCTGCAAAATGAATAATTACCTTAGGAGATGGAGTAAGCTCTTTGGTTTTTTTTTTTTTTTTTTTTTTTTTTACAGTTCCACAATGCTAACCAGCTGGCAGCTTGGTGCTTGCACTACATCTGTACCAATTACAACAGTGTTTGCTCCAAATTCCGTAAGGAAATCAAAGCTAAATCTTCAGGTATGGACAACTTTCCTTCCCAGTTTTCATGCGGTTTCCCCTTCTTTTTCCCCACACAACTGATTAAACATGAAGTCTAAGATGAACTCAGATAGCTAAGCCATGAGACTATCCTGAGTAGCTTTCATAAATTCTTCTTACCTGTAAAGAAAGGGCATAAACATTAACCTGATTCCTGGGTCAGCATTATCTTCTGTAACAATTTCAGTGATGCTAAAAGGAACAGAGCTATTTTAAGGCTCTGCAATAAAAAAACATACTCTACAAAGGGCTCGCTTTTTTACACTCCTTGGTGGACTAAGGCCTCTTGAGTCTAGCTGCTTTCAAAGTCTTTTCACCATGTAATTAAGGCATGAGGAAACTGGGAGAATTCCTGATAAACCAACTAACATAGAGACTGGATAAATGATTAGTGGCATAGCTTTTTGCAACAATTTCTGGGATTTGTGTATCTTATTGGCATGTTTGGGGGCTTTTCAATTGTTTCTTTTTAATCAGATAATCAAGAATATTTTGAGAGGCATCGCTGGCCGCCTGTGTGGTATTTAAAGGAAGAGGATCACTACCAGCGAGTTAAAAAAGAAAGAGAAAAGGAAGACGTTGCACTGAATAAACATCATTCAAAGCGGAAGTGGTGCTTCTGGAATGCCTCTGCTGTAGTTGCCTGAAAAAAACAAATAAGTGGAAATCCATAGCCAGTGTCAGAAATTAGTCTTATTGTTAGAAATAAGATGTAGTTCAGGTTTTCAGGAAACTTTGTTCCACATGTGCATTTATTATTGTTAGGGTCAAAAGCACAAGCTCCCTGAAAGCGAGCCTGGAACAGCTCCTTGAAGTCATATCTATATTTTTGGCTAGTAAGCAGATAAATGTCTACCATTATTACATTTCTTTTTATACACACACACACAAAAATCCAGCATTAATGTTTCAATCTCCAATTGGGAAATATTTTTATACTGTCTGGTGTATTTTGTTCAGAAAAAAAATATATAGATACTGTGTTATTTTACAGACCACAAAATAACCATGTAGCAGCTTTGTAATTAGATTTTAACTATTTTTACTATGTGAGTGCAGTGAAATAGACAATCTTCAATCATAAAAGACTGCTTTTAGAGTATCTCATAAAAAGTCATCTTAGGAAAAATCTAGTTGCCTAGTATAGGTTGTCTTTTTTAAACTAAGTACTGTGCACTGGTAATATAATTAAATGGTTATTTCCCCTTTCTAAAGTAAAGGGTTAGAATAAGATCCAATAACTGCAAGATATAGAGTGCTTGATCTTTGCTCAGCTGAATAATAGGCAGTATAATTACCTGTTCAACTGCAGGCAAATGTATTTCTAATATTTGCCATGTAAGTGCAAATAATTATGACTATGTGGGCCATGTGAAATCTAGTGATTCTAAGTATTCAGAGGTTTTATACGTCTAGATCAAAGAGAATATTTCTAAAATCATTTAGAAGGGCTTATTAATTTATATCCTTATACGAGTATGGATCTGAATACAAAAAGCAGTTACACTGCTTGCATTTTAATTACTGCATGGCAGTTACCTTGTTCTGTGGGATCTTAACCATGCAGCCATTCCTTATGCTGAATTCCTTCTTGCTTGAATGCAAGCAAATGAAAGGGCTGCAAAAACAAGTAGGAGCTATCTAGTGTTACAGCATTTTGTAAATGAAGAAGGATCTTCATACACAAGATCACTTCAGTTTGATCCAAATTGTTTCATAACTTTTCCCAGGTAGAACTCAAAACATTAGATTATTTTTAAGTATATTTCCCCTGGAAGTATGTATGCCAGAAAGCTGGAGGGCAAAATGATGGCGGAAAGGCAGGAATTGTGCAGAAGTAGTGCAAGACAAGAAAAAAAAAAAAAAAGCCTCCAGCATTTCAAATAGCCTGTGTATATGAGTTTTTATCAACCGTTACTCTAAAGCTGCAGTGTTACACTAGATTACGTAGGGATGAGAGAATTTTTTAAAAGACCAAAACTAAAATACATAGACTGTAGAACATACACATGCAATCCTGTACAGTCTCAGGCACAATCCTGTAACCAAGGTAGTATTGTGTATTTAGGTTTGTTAATATTGTTTTGTGCTGACAGCTCAGCATACCAATGTGAAAAGCTGTTCTTTTGTGGTTTTGGTTTTTTTTTTTTTTTTCCTGTATTCAAAGGCAAGGCAGTACAGTCAAACCCCAGTACTGTAGGTCAGGAAAGGCTTTGGACTGAAAGCCATATACACCTCTATGTATTTGTGTTCTGAATGGACTAATGGACTTGGCAGATGCTACCACAGGATGGTAGAAGCCACCCAGCATGGAATGAGATGCTGCTCTATAAACTTTTGTAAAGAAAGCAAGTGACAGATTCCTATCCCTATAAGATTCATCACCACATGGTGATAAAGAAGGGCTATAAATGATGGTTGCAAATGTTCTCCTTAATTCTTGGTCAGTGATAATGTGTATTGTGGAGGAGAAGAATGAAGGAGAGATGTGTCAAGACTAAGATGAGATAAATACCTGCTGTCATAAAATGTTAACGAGTCACATTTTAAGTAAGTATTGCTACTAGGTTTTACACAACCAAAGCTACTGTACGATTGTAATCTTGCCAAACTGTAATGGATATATAAATGAACCTGAGGTATATGCAATAATATCCAGTTGTGCTAGTTTATCAGCTGCTATAACCAAGTGGCTGGTTCATTTGGTTAATGCTGTCTATGGCCTTTAATCTTGGTGGTTATTTTGTGTTTTTTATTTTGCAGAAAAAGTCAATAAAACTGTTTAGTTACAAATTGTCTCCCAGCTCTTTGAAGAAACTTCTTAAATTTTACATTTGCATGCTTGCATGGCATATTAGGATTTATGGTTGGGAATGTCACAAGGAAATCCTGCAGTGTTTGTGTAGGATGGTGCAAGGTTGGTGCTTGTCATTTACTGTTAAACTGCACAAAAAAAAAAAAAAAAAAAATCTCTTGCCACTTTTCCCCATGGTTTGTGATATTTAATTACCATGGCATTGCCCAGGGGACAAGAATCTAATTATTCATGACAGACACAGGGACAAAAAATGCATGTAAACAGCAGGAAGTCTGTGAGGTTTTTGGTGTGCTCTAAACTTCATACAGACACTCTTCCCTCTACTTTCTCACCGCCGAGTCAACCATTACACAGAATCTCTCATTACCTGTTAGCTGACTCTAAGCAACTACCTCCCTGACCATAGGTTGTTTAGTTGATAGAGGCAGAAAGTTGGTGCTTTTCTAGAAGATTTTTGCAAGATGTCATGCAAAGAGTGCCATGTTTGTGATCTTTTTTAAAGCTCTTAAGCAATGCCAAGGAAATTGAAATTAAGTGCATTCAGCACACACTGTACTTTTTTTTTAAAAAAACATGCTGATTTATGAGAATCTTACTTAAAATTTTGCTTCCAAAAATAAAGGTTATTTCTTTGATCTTGCCATTAGAAAAGGTAATGGGCTCAACAGGAAAAAGTGGAGATGTTAGTTGTAAAATTTTTCTCTTGATTGATTGTGATAAAACCAGTAGCATGGAAGGAAGGAGCAAATCAGAAGCATTCTCTTCAGGACATTCTTATTTAAATATCATGACCACTTAGGAGTTATATGTCCTTTGTTTCTAGAGAATCTCATTCAGCTGACTTCCTAAATACTGTTTTTCTGTTTGTTCTTTAAGACAGAATTTCTGCGAGCAAGTTCCTCTGCATCACAACACAAGCCAGTTTCTGTGGCTCCCCACCCACAGATAGCACACCAAAGCCAGAAATAGAAGTGTTTTGTGAGTAAGATGGCATTGGCCAGATTTCAGCCACAACTTACTAATTTCATTCACTGAAGACCTACTCATCTTTGTCCTTTAGTCAGATCAGGACGCAGAGTGAGCAAAGGTAAGCTAGATAGCACTGAACAGTAGATATATTAAGAAGGGTTGCCTAGTAGAAGAGACTAATCTGGACATCTAAGGGCAAGAAGGAGGGTCCAGGAAACTACAGGCCAGCCAGCCTTACCTACATCCTTGGAGGGGTTATGGAGCAGCTCATCCTGGATGTCATCTCTAAAAAACAACAACAAAAGTCACTGGGAGTGATCAGCATGGATTCACCAAGGGGAAATCACACTTGACCAATCTCATAGCCTTCTAAGATGGAATGACTGGCTGGGTAGATGAGGGGAGAGCAGCAGATGTTGTCTACCTTGACTTCGGCAAGGCCTTTGACACTGTCCCCCATACAATCCTCAAGTAAGCTTGGGAAGTATGGGTTAGATGAGTGGACAGTGATGTGGATTGAGAACTGGCTGAGTGCTCAGGTGGTTGTGATCAGTGACGCATAGTCCAGTTGAAAGCCTGTAACTAGTGATGTTCCCCAGGGGTCAGTACTGAGTCCAGTCTTATTCAACATGCTCATCAACAACCTGGATGAGGGAACAGGGTATACCCTCAGCAAGTCTGCTGAGGATGCAAAACTGGGAGGAGTGGCTGATACTCAAGAAGGTTGTGCGGTCATTCAGTGAGACCTGGACAGTCTACAAAGTTGGGTGGTGAGGAACCTGATGATGTTCAACAAGGGCAAGTCTAGGGTCCTGCACCTGGGAAGGAATAACTCCATGCACCAGTACAGATTAGGGACAGAGAGAGTCCTGGTGGACAAAAAGTTGACCATGAGCCAGCAATATGCCCTTGTGGCCAGGAAGGCCGATGGCATCCTGGGGTGCATTAAAAAGAGCATAGCCAGCAGGTCAAGGGAGGCCATCCTCCCCCTCTGCCCTGGTGAGGCTGCATCTGGAGTACTGTCCCCCATTCTGGGCTCCCCAGTTCAAGAAGGACAGGGAACTGCTGGAGATGGCAAAGCAGAGGGCTGCAAATATGATCAAAGGGAATGGAGAACCTCACTTATTGGGAAAGGCTCAGACACATGGGTCTGTTTAGCCTGGAGAAAACTGAGAGAGGATCTTATCAATGCTTATAAATACCTAAAGGGTGTCAAGAGGATGGGGTCAGGCTCTTCTCAGTGGTGCCTGGTGACAGGACAAGGGGCAACAAACTGGAACACAGGAAATTCCATCTAAACATGAGTAAAAGCTTCTTTACTTGAATGACAGAGTGCTGGAACAGGCTGCCCAGAGAGGTGGTGGGGTCTCCTTCTTTGGAGATATCCAAAACCTGCTTGGATACAGTCCTGTCCAGCCTGCTCCAGGTGAACCTGGGCTAGATGTTCTCCCAAGGTCCCTTATTCTCCGATTCCCTACTAAGCACTGAAAGCAGGGTCGTAACAGAGCAAGTAAGTCAAGAGCAGCACCGTGATTTATTGTCCTAATTCTTCTGCAAATTACCCACAGATATCACTCAAAAATAAGTTACACCTAGAAGTGTTTGATTCATAAAATTAGGCAGTTTTTCCATGTTCCTGTAACAAGAACTGTAAGACCAGCAGAAAGGCATCTTGGAAATCCTATTCTGGGGTCCAGGTCTTCTATTTTCTGTACAAAGAAGTTCAGATAAAGATCTAATGTACTAAATAGGATTAATTTTGATACCTAAACTCCAGGATGGTGAAATATTTTGGTTCTTCCAGACTTTTTAAGATTACAATCTGGTGAAGAAATTTGCTTTATCAGAGGAAAGTACAGTCACGACCTTACTCTGTCCTTTTTTTTTTTCCTAGATCACAGTCTATACTCTCGTCACAGGATAGGCCAGCATTTATTTGCTCTGGTTTGGAATCCAGTGTCTGCAAATCCTGAATCCTGGCAGATTTTTAGTCTAGTAAAATGATCTAACAGTATTTGCACAAGTCAGCTTCTACAGCAGGCAAAATTCCTATTGTAATGGATGTGATACCCACACACACACACACTCTCTGGGCTTTGAGGTGCCACCTAACGAATTTACACATTATCGCTTGCCTGTTCCAAATCTCCTAGCAGAAGCTCACTCTGTGTATTGCATGCAGGATAAGATAGTGTGTTAGCAGCAATAATCCCCATCCTGCAGGCTCTACAATAGGATAACTCATTGTCAGTTAACATACGCCTTTGCTAAGAGAATATAACCCGTGTCATGGATTCACTTTGCACTAGCAGCTATAGCAGTGAGACTATGTATATTTATACATGCAAACTAAATCCCACACTGCTGCTTACATAAAAATCTTGATTTGTGGTAGAAATATGAAAAGCTTTTGGATCAAGGCTGCAGGAGACTAAGAAGAAAATATGAACATCAGAGGATGCAAGAATGATTATGCTAATGTATCCCAGCTCCAGAGAAAATCAAACTGAGATAAAGAGAGAGCATTTAGCATGGAACAAGAGAATTGTAATGGCTCCTTTATAATTGTTCAGCCTTATTATTTCATTTGTAAGCAAGCTATATAGCTATAACATCCCACTGTGCTGTTCTGTAGCAATAGATGTTCTCATCACACATGTCCTGCGTCCCTGCTCCACAGGGTAGGGGGACACAGGTTACTTGAAAACATTATACTGATGATTCAACTCAAGTCCTTCCCTGTCTAGCACCGATAACCAACAGTCTGTCCTTTGGTCTGCAGAGGTGCCCAGTAATACCTGCCAGACACAGTTATATCTATTTTTGTCTCATATTGAAGGATATTTCAAAACAGCAAGGACCTTACCCCAACATAGAAAGGATCTCCAGCCAGTCTCCTTCACTGGGACAGCACATAATGGGAGAACAAAGCTCTGTGGCAGTCAGGTGTTGGTTTGTTTAGGGATTTCAAGATTTAAAAAAAATAATAAAGTAAACAATTCTCAAAAAAACACTCCAAGTCAGAGACCAAGTCACCAAACACACAGGAGCCAGCTGCATGACAGCCTAGACAGCAGCATTTCAGGCACCATTTAAACATGCTAAACTGGGAAGAGATGGATTCCCTTTAGATAACAGCTCTGGTTTTCATCTTTAAAGATAAACAGCCTTCACCAGTGGATAAAATCAGCAAGCTGGGTGCCGTCCCTCCATATTGCACAGGTCTGAGCAGCCACACTGGGAACTGTCTCTTCCCCCCACACCATTCTGGCTGCTCTGAAGTTTTAGATAAGCAGCCAGATGATGACACTTCACAGGAAGGATTTTCTTAAGACTTTTTTTTTTGCCTTTAACATTTTAAAAAGAGGATTCTTTATTCCTCCTGGGGATTAATTTTTTTTTTTAAGTTATGGCTGTATAATAAGGATTACATGGCATTCCAGGTATTAATGCTGAGTAGTCAAATTATCATCATGGGTTAGGAAAAAACCAAACTACAATTAAGAGCAGTTTAAGAGCATATGGTTAAATTTGCATCTTAGTCATTAAATCTAAGCTGGTCATTCTGACTGGATGATCAGATGTGATTGCCTTCCACCTCCCAACTCCCGGCTATAATTATAAATATTGGTTGTGCACTACATATTACAAAGAAATTTCTTACTTTAGATTTCTTTCCTGGGTCCTCAATTAGACTTACAGCCAGCTTGCTAAGTTTTGTGGATCCCCATGCTGATTATATCACATCTGCATTTTCAGTTGTAGAGTGTCTGGGGTTATTTCTTAAATAATTAACAGATCTCATCACATGATGAAAGTTTGTTAGATGATGATGCCTTTTCCCCTCAAGCAGTATGAAAAGAAGGGGTGTCTAAGGAGCTTCTGGGGACTCTGGGAGTCCTCCCCATTTCTGCACAGCAGAGCCCACAGGAAGAGCTGCATTGGCTCGCAGGGGATGTGATCGTGTGTCACTGATCCTGCAGTCTGTAAGACATCTGACAGCACTCTGTAAAACAATCTCAATCCAATGTAAGTACTCGCACACTTACTACTCATCTTCAGAGATTAAGATTTGCCTCTTCTTTGTAACCGTCCAAGGGGTACACAAAGCTTTTCCTGCCCCCAGCTTTGCTCCCCCTTCATTTTGGCTGGCCAAGGGCAGTGCAGCTGGAGTACACTGAAGGGATTTCTGGCCTACAGGACAGAGTGCACATCTCTGCCAGGTGCTGCAGTCAGTGGAGGACTGCAGTTCCCACAGCTGCACAGCCTTTCCTTTCTCAGGTTTCCAAGGCTAGAAAAGGAACAGTGGTAATAAGCTGTGGAGACCGATGCATTTAATGGGGGGTTTTATCTGCTCAGAGGGGTCTGTTTGGTTGTTTTCTGTAGTCACAGCAAGGTTTGTTTTGTGGAAGCTACTTGGGAAAGTAGAGATGGGAGGAATAAGACATAAAAATGACTACATCAAAAGTTAATTGGGTGATTATCGAAAGGTAATTGGGTAATTAAAAACTTGCTTTTTTTTTCTTCTTAGACCTTTCCAGTATGTCTGAAGGTAAAGAGGAGACTGAGGGTCAGTTCAAGGGTTGCTGGGCAGAGTTTTCCAAACTCTTAATAGAACTGATCGGTCCTCCATAGCTGAACAAATGGGCAAGAACATTGGTACCTCAGAGTTTGCTAGAAGTTGTGAAATGCTTCACCCTCAATCTTTTCTACTACCTATTGGCTAGATACTACAATAGGTGGTGTTGGTCTGGGCTTGCTGTAGGGCTCCAAGAAGGGTTCTGTGGCCCACACTGAGTAGCACTACATGGAACACGTGCCATGCACCTGTAAAAGGCAGACACTTGTTGCCTAAACTGCAAATATTTTTCATATTATAAGCTTTTTCAATTTTCTTAAGGCCTTTTACCACTTTGCCAGTGTAGCATAATTTATTTTCTTGAGTGGTTTACACATTAAAACATGTGAAGTTGTATTTATATGTCTCTGATGAGTTCTTTGCTGGCTAGTGGATTAGCATTGTGCCTTTTTTTTTTTTTTATTGTAGCTCTCTGCTTTCACAGTGCAATTTTTCACCTAAAAACGAGGCTTCAAACCCGCTGGCTTCTGCCACCTCACACCAGCTCAATCACCAGTTCAATTCTCAGCTCCAGATAGACAGGGTAGGGCCTGGCACCCTCCCTACAGCAGGAGCTTCTCACTTCTGTCCAGAGCAGCTGAGGACTCTTCAAACAGCAAGCTGCAACTGTTCCTCTGAGTTGCTGTCCTTCAGTTTTCTGGCTCTATGACCTTAGTTTAAGTTGCATCTTTTAATCCACATATTTTATTTCATTTATAGCTTAAGAAATTAAGGTTCTGTCTTTTTTAAGGTTCTGTTGCCTTTAAAATTAAAACAGCTCTTTCCTCCCTCTTGTAGCTTAAGCTTTTCTTAAGGTATGTAGGAAATTGTGGGTGGGCATTAAGTGTGATTAAAAAATTACTGAGAGTATACTCACAGCAGAGTACAGGGAAAACTTAACTCAGTTTTCTGAGAGTGCCTTTAGTGATGGAGAGCTTGTGCAGCACTTCAGCTAAGACGGAACACAACACAGCCAAAGCCATGAGGCAGAAACCAGTCCTCACTATGTGTGAAACACATCCTTCCCAGGTACCAAACTGCAGTCACAGTACATCACTTGGGCTACCACAAATGACTTTTGGAAGATGCTCAGGTTCAGATGAGAACTACGTTTATGTAAGGCTTAATGCCAGGTTCTTTTTTTTTTTTTACTAGAGACCCAAACCTTAAGCAGAACACTTCTATTAGTCAATATAGTAAACATTGAGTCTATTAGTACTGAGCTGGTTAACAAGAAACAACTTTTTCCTAAAAACAGGTTCAGAGGTTTGGAATTCTGGGAGACTAGTGTCTTTTGTGCTTACCATGCATCAGTGGTACCCTGTTTTTCAAACTGGGCCTTTGGAAATACTGTTTATACTTTGCTGCTTTTTGGACTGGGAAAACGGAAAACAATATTTAGAAAAGGCTGAAGAGTAGATGGTTGGCAGCCCCAGAAGAACTCAGAACTGCTTATTAGATGCACAGTCATCACCAGAAGTGGATTCACCTGTAGTCACCTGAGAAGGGTGTTTGCAAGCCTCATGCATGCACACACATACCTCCTAGTCCTTCCTCTTGCACCAGCACCCTCTGACCTCCAGCTGCAGGAAGGCACTGGAGCAGCTCGTTAGGCAGTACCACAGGTGAGCCATTAAGACAACCTTTACACCATTCCCTTTGGATGCTGGCCGGCTGCACAGATGGCTTCTTTTGGGCTCTGCTTTCTGCTGAGTAGTATACATTAAAGCCTGCCTCAGATTAAATCTGCCTTCACATAGCCAGCTAGAACATAGCTGCGTGGCTAGTTGCAAAAGAGGATCATATTCCCTCATAAATATGAGGCTCGGTTCCTCTGTTTCAAGATGTTTTAGCCACCTGCTGAGGGTTTTGGAGGTTGCCAGAAGCAGAGGAAAGCGTCAAACCAGAACAAAACAAAGAACGTATTACAACATCTAAAAAGGGTAAATTAAAAGCTGAATGGTCTGTTGGAAGCCTGATTCGAGTGATAGGAGCAGCTGATCGTTAACTTTTCTGTCACAGATGAGGCAGCACTATAAAAGCGCATTGCTAAGATTAATTAATTTAGCACCACACCATAACACCATACTTAAGTAGGTGGATTACCCTACTGACTAGGGAAAAAGAAAAAGATAAGAATACTCTGTGGAAGCTAATTGTAAGCACATCAGCTGCACAGAGAGCCCCACACCTATTTGTCCTCTAGCATTGTATAAAGCTACAGCAATAACACTCTAACTTTGAGCAAGGCATTTTTCCTTCTATTAGTGATCAGCAAGGATTCATGGTCAAGATGTCCCACATGACAACTCATCCCTACAGCTGTTAGATGTTTTACTACTTGTTCCTTAATTAAACACTTCTTTCTTTAGCACAATAGAGCAGTATAACGGCAGGGAGCAGAGAATAAGGACTAAAGATGACAGGAGCTTACAACCGTTTCCTACAGTGTTGCATATTAGCACAAGGCAAACTCCAGCCAAACTAGGATGAGGATATTTGAGTCTTGTATGCCAGAACAGGACTGAGGAAGCTGTAAGGAGCCCTCAACTCGATGTATGAGCAAACATACAGGTTAAACAGACACAGGCCTGAACTCTTAGCAGCGCACAACCACTGACTTGCCATGAGGTGGAAGACTATATAAAGGAAGAAGGATTCTGATAGCACTTGGAAGCTATAGATCTCATTTTCTAGCTTACACAACAGGAGAAAAATACCAGGTTAAGTCAGGTAAGTGTAAAGCAGTTTACCTTTTGCATCCTTCAGCTCTGAGCACTCCTCCTCCCCTCCCTCAGCGAGCCCTGGCCCAGCCAGCCCTGCTGCTGCCTCAGCTTTTGGAGACCTCCCGTCCCCAGAGGCCTCTGCCATCTCCTCCTCCTCCTCCCCAGCCTCCATTGCAGTGGCCATTACCCTCCTGGGGGGATAGATTTACCTCAGGTGCAGCATGGGTTTTAATTCTCGCTTCTTTTTATCTTTTCCTGCTGAAGTTGTGTCCTGTTAAGCACAGCAACGGCTTTTTGATTTTATTGTGCAAGATAAAATAGTTTACAAGAAAAAAAAATTAAGCTTTTTTTTTTTTTTTTTTTTTTTTAGTGGTGATTATTACTAAGTTTTGACAAGTTCTTCTGTGAGGATTTGTCTGCTACAGCCCTGTGTAAAACTTGCAGCTTGGATCTTGAAGAGGGCCTCAAACAGGATCTTGAGGAAAAAAGGTAAGAGAATTGTGAAAGAGGTAGTGGTGTTTGAGCCTCTTCTCGCTGCTGCTGCTCCTCCTTCAGTCTCTAGCTGAAGCTTTCCTCAAATTGTTAAAGCGTAGCCATTAGGCAGCAAAGTGTGAGGAAACCGTGTGTTTCAGTGTTATTTTCCTTTGCACAATAAAAGGAAAACAGTCCTTGGTGGCTGTTCTGTGACCCACCGTACAGGTGACAGATTCACCACTTCCTTGGCGGATCATCTCCTTTGATGCTCTGTCTACCCATATCACATGTGCCACATTGGTTAGCAGCCAAGGGTTTTGTAGGGAATATATCCGAGTGACTAAATACACGAAGAAAACATCAGGGACATTCCACTGTTTTAGATGAGTTTGTCTGAGAAATTCTGGAGCCGTACGTTTTCTTTGGCGTGATGAAGCTCTCAGGGACGCTCTCCCCATCTGGTACACGGTCTAGGTGAACGCTCCTCATGCTGTCATGTTACCTGCTGTAGGGAAGATGCTTCCTGCCTTGAAAGTGACTGTTTGGTGGTTTATAAAACAGGTCCATATGGGTTTGTCTGGGTCTCTTCCCTTTGCCTGTGCTCCTGCCGGCTCCTTTCTTGCCACAAGCAAGCAGGGTTTGCCAGTGGGCCAGCAACCTCCAGAGCATACCACTGCTGTTCGATGCAAAGCAGTTCTGAGTGGCAGCTGGGAGTGAACTGCTCAGGAACCTTGGAACAAGAGCACTGGGGAGGCCAGTCTCTGCGTGAGGACGGGGCAGCTGAGCCAAGCTCTCCTCTCTGGGCCCTTGCAGAGGGGCTGGTGCAGGGCCAGTGTGGTACCTGAGGTGCTTCACACAGCAGATGCAGACTGACAAGCCAAAATCCAGTACAGCTGCCTATTATAATGGAGGACGGTTTTGCCTTTCAGACCCTCTGTGAGGCCTAGAGACTTTAAAATGAAACAAGAAGCTTTTAAAGGAGAGCAGAAACAGTGGTAGTCCCATGTAGCCACAGGACATTAAATCTACAGCATTGATGTCTCAGTTTGGCTCTGGTAACTGATCAGAAAGTCTTATGGGGCCAATAGAGATCACATAACTCAAAATTTTATAGCCAGAAATTATTAAAATAAT
>VZRU01009539.1:305540-382686 GCA_013398155.1 Pedionomus torquatus | reverse complement strand
TTTTTTTTTTTTTTTGTCCCTTCAGATTTGTTTTGTGGTTGTAATGCAATCTCTGGTCAGTTTTAGTTTATTTCTAAGATGGGGATATAATATGCTTTTGCTTAGCTTTCAAGTCATTCAACCTCTAATTTCTGAACTGCAATTAGAAGCAAACTTTTTTCTTGCCCTTACTTTTCTTTTTGCATTGTAGGGTAGCAATTAAGAAGAACTGGGTGAATAGGTTACCATTTTATCCAACTCTATTACTCTGACTGCTGGAGCTATTAGATAAAGGCAAACTGTAATTCTTTATTACCTGCCTAGCTTGCTTCTGCACTTTGCCCTGGAGAAGAGCTGCATAAAAGATCAGAGTGTTATTGAAAACTCCTGAGCAAATATTGAACAACTTGCGTGGTCACTCAGGTAATGACAGAATTTCATGGAAAGGTAATGTGCACATGTGAGTGGTGCTCGCTTGGTGCTTGTTTGGGTAAATATGCTGTGAGAAACTGCTGGCATGGTATAGCTGAAGTAAGATGGTTTTAGGAAAGAATAGCTGAGAACACTTTGTGTATGATAAATACGCTTATAATTAGTGAGATCATTAGCATGGACACCATGTACTTAAGTATTCACAAAGAAGTCTTTAAGCTAAGCAGTTAGCTTCACAATAAAGGAAAGAGACAAAATGAATTATATACAGCTGAATAAGCTTTTCAGAATCTCCAAGGAGGTGACTTGTCTGTTGATGGCCAGTGGGGGTCGAAGAGTGAAATAATTACTTAACAGCATGTAAACAATGTGAGATGTGAAGTGTGCATTTGTTTCCTTTTCTTTTCCTTTTCTTTTTCTTTTTTTTTTTTTTTTTTTTTTTTTTCATTGAGAGAGTTTCTTGTTGCGATGGCTCCACTGGGACAAGCAGCAGAGAAATTTGATTAAATGGATGCCTGGGGTCATGACCCTGTCTAAACATGCTGCAGCTCTCAGCATTAATCAAAGAATGTTAAAAAAAAAATTCTGACCTTGCTGCGTATGAGTATTGGTGAGCTCTGAATGCAGTTGTGGATGGATAGAAGGCTGTGTGAGTGGCCTGCTTACAAAGAAGAGCAAAACAGAAGGCAGGTTTCAAGGACAGTGGCAACCTATCATGTTGGTTTAGTTCATGTTATGGAACTTTCA
This sequence comes from Pedionomus torquatus, assembly GCA_013398155.1. NCBI lineage: Eukaryota > Metazoa > Chordata > Aves > Charadriiformes > Pedionomidae > Pedionomus > Pedionomus torquatus. The sequence continues at coordinate 381,528 of VZRU01009539.1, read as the reverse complement.
TGTGGTGATAGCCTATCAACAGTAGTGAAGTTTGGAGATACCATAAGAATGCAATTGAAAGTGCAGGTTTTTATTATGAACTACTGCTGCTTGAACCCTGTACATGGAAAACATTTATAGCTCAGTGATATGTGTGAGACCCATGGATTCAGAAGGATTCTTGGCTGCCTCCCCTCAACGGATCTAAAAGTACAGAGAAGGCAAGTCTCCTTTGAGTAGCCAAGATTAGTATTGTGCTTATTGTTTAAGTGTGTATTCATAAAGAGTTCTTGTAGTAGCAGGGTGAAAGGTCTTAATTTTTACTGAGCAAATTATATACTAATAGAGGTTACAATAAATCAGAAAATTATTTGTGGTCATAAGTCCACAAATTATTATTGTTATTGTTATTATATCATATTCTGGATGCCTACCTGAAAACTTCTAATTCATTTTATTTAGCTCATGGTACCAACAGTTCTTATTGGAGACTAAAATATTTTGGGTAGACAAAGTTATCAAGTGAGTCAAGTCTCACTGATGTCCAGTTTTTAAAATAGTTCAAGATAAGGATAGAACTTTTATTTGACTTTAGGGGATTCAGCCTCCCAGTATCTGAAGGGAGCCTGCAGGAGAGGACTCTTTGTCAAGAACCGTATTGATAGGACAAGGGCAAATGGTTTTAAACTAGAAGAGGGGAGATTTAGGTTGGATATTAGGAAGAAATTCTTTCCTGTGAGAGTGGTGAGGCACTGGAACAGGTTGCCCAGAGAAATTGTGGATGCCCCATCCCTGGAAGTGTTCAAGGACAGGCTGGATGGGGCATTGAGCAACCTGGTCTAGTGGAAGGTGTCCCTGCCCACAGTAGTGGGGTTGGAACTCGATGATGTTTAAGGTCCCTTCCAACTCTTAATGATTCTGTGATTTAATGGGATATCAGAAACAATGTAATCACAGTGGCATACTAATTTCTTACCTGCTACCCCCACTGTAGAGTGGGATGCTACTTCTCTTAAATGAGTTTTGCACTATTTAATTATGTTTTTTACTTCTATTAGATGATGTGAAAGACACTACATAAAAAACACTATTATGCTTAGCATCATAGGCTGTGAATCAGATATCTGACCTGATTAGTAGGAGTCCGTATTTTCAATTGTACTCCTTCGGACAAGTGTTTAGAGGATGCAATCTGACAGGCTGGTGTAGATAACCCAGGTAATAAGACGATGGAGAATGACACCTGGAAACTTAGCTTCACTTAGAGGTAAAGGCACTTTGTTGTTGTTTTTTTTTTTTTTTCCATAAGACATGTGACTTTATTTTTTAATGCCATGCAGGTTCCACTCTCTACAAGGACTTTGTTGGATACTTCTAGAGAGAAATCAGTAAATTATACAGAAATCACTTACCACCTAACCTGAGCACAGTTTAAGATAAAGTACTACAGTAATGTAGACTTTGATTATTTTTTTTCAAGATTGTGAGAGGATAAAGGAGACTATCAACTCCATATTTGAGGAATTAGTTTGGTTTTTCTGTCAATTGTTCTCCCTATTAAAATCACCATTATAAAAGATCCTTGAGTTCATTAATGGAAGCAGCTCCCATACATTCATGTGTTGGATTCTGGTCAACAACAAATGCCTGAAATTAACAAATTAGGAATTATTAAACTAGAAAAAGGTGTAAGCAATATGAATATATGTGTGGAGCATCTGTATGAAGGAAATATCCTGAAGTTTAGAAGCACCTGAAACAACTGGGTAAGGAAAAGAGGTAGCAGAAATCACATTGGGTGCTACAGTTAGATCCACATTGTGAACTGTAGAAATCCTCAGCTGAAACTCTAAGTTTATTTTCAAAGTGTACTGATTCATCATGAAATTCGTGGAGTGTGGACCTGCAATCATTTGTTTTAATGTAATAACTTTGCATCGAAGGCCTAGCAGTCCACTTTGCAGTAGAGTGATACTGTGCATGTCATTATAATAGGAAAGTCATAAAGAGGTAGCCAAATACTTGAATTTCAGTATTACAGAATAATAATATATGAAAATCAGTGTAAAATATCATGTAGGTAATCTGAGGCAAGTTGCCTCTTCTTGGGACCTAGCAAGAAACCCCCAGTTTTGGAAAAGTTTTAAATTACAGTGCAAATTATTGATGATAAAACCATAACTTTGGTCTCATTGTTGCTGACTTGTGCATGCCTTTGTGAAATTGAGATCCCTTACACAGAGGTATTGTTACAATTATTTTTGCTACTCTTCTTGGCCTTTCTGGTTCCTACCTTCCCTGAAATTCCTTCCTGAAGAACAAAATAACATTATCTTAGCTCTGAAGTTTTTCACAGGTGTAATACGTATTGGAAATTCAGCGGTTGAAAAAAAACTCTGAAAAATATCCAGCAATGCTAGCAGGTTGGGTTCTTTTTGAAGTGGAACCATGGAAAACTTGGGGAAGCAGTTGCACTTTTTTATCATGCTAGCTTTTAGAGTTTTGGCGTGGCAGTTCATATTTCACAAAGAGATAGTATCAGCTGTGTATTGCTATCATCTAGAAGGTGACATGAGACATAGCCTTCGGAAGGACTGCTCTATGGGCAGATGTATGCACTATTATGGTGTGGAACATGAACTCAAGTCAAGGTGAACATTACTGAGAGCTAGCTGCATGCTAGCCCCAGTGCCTGCTGGGCAGTGTATTTAACTTCAGCTGCGACTTCCCTGTTTGTGTGGGCAAATCCTTCCTGTCTGGCTCTCCTACGCTGTCTCTCACACATCATACTCTTCTAAAACAAGCTGCTGTTCCTCTGTTCCCTGCCAAGTTAGAGCCAAATGTTCTTGGTTCTTACGACTGGGAAGGAGAACAAACCTGCTATGGTTCTCCATTCTTCCTACATATATTATCAAATACTCTCTTCTGCAGCTTGAGTAATGTTGAACAGCAGTTACAAGAGCAGTAGCAATTGTGGTATGGGGTTGGATTGAAATTCTGGTGGTTTCAAAATGGCTCTAAACAGTTGTCAGAACACTAGTGAAAAAGTTATTGTCTTCACTTGTTGATGCAGGTTTGAGTCAGGAATAGCATGGCCAGCAGGAGGGAAGTGATTGTGCCTCTGTACTCGGCACTAGTGAGTGCTGACTACTGTGTGTAGTTCTGGGCCCCTCACTACAGGAAGGCTGTTGAAGTGCTGGAATGTGTCCAGAGGAGAGCTACCAAGCTGGTGAGGGGTCTAGAGAACAAGTCCCACTTGTTCTCATAAGGAGAGGCTGAGGGAACTGGGCAAGCTCAGTTTGAGGGTGTGGAGGCTGAGGGGAGACCTCATTGCCCTTTACAGTTACCTAAAAGGAGGTTGTAGAGAAGTGGGTGTTAGCCTCTTCTCCCAAGTGACTAATGACAGGATCAGAGGAAACGGTCTGAAGTTGTGGCAGGGGAGGTTTAGATTAGATATTAGGAAGATTACTTTACTGAAAGAGTGTTCAGGCAANCCAAGCTGGTGAGGGGTCTAGAGAACAAGTCCCACTTGTTCTCATAAGGAGAGGCTGAGGGAACTGGGCAAGCTCAGTTTGAGGGTGTGGAGGCTGAGGGGAGACCTCATTGCCCTTTACAGTTACCTAAAAGGAGGTTGTAGAGAAGTGGGTGTTAGCCTCTTCTCCCAAGTGACTAATGACAGGATCAGAGGAAACGGTCTGAAGTTGTGGCAGGGGAGGTTTAGATTAGATATTAGGAAGATTACTTTACTGAAAGAGTGTTCAGGCAATGGAACAGCCTGCCCAGGGAGGTGGTGGAATCACCATCCCTGGAGGTATTTAAGAAATATGTAGATGCGGCACTTCAGGCCATGCTCTAGTGGCTGAGACGGTAGGGTTTTTTTGTGTGTGTATGGTTAAACTTGATCTCAGAGGTCCTTTCCAATCATCATGATTCTGTGAGTCAGAAGTCAAAAGTTGCCATAGGTAGGCTTGGATTTTCAGAAAACCAGTCTGCTCTCATTGAAACTAGAGACAGTATTTATATGATGTTCAGTCTTGGCTTTCAGAAAAGAGTTAATCCGAAAGCAGGTGTTTTTCAAATATCCACTTCAGTTTCCCAGCTCGCAAGCCTTTAAGCCATTTTGAAACTCCTTGAAGAGATTTGGACAAGCTACCATAATAAAGGCAAGGTTTTGGGTCTGCCATGATGGCGTTATTTTGTGCTTTTTTTGTGTGTCTGATTTTCACTGGTACTAACTATGTTTTTCTGTAATTGCCTGTATTTGTCTTACAGAAATTACAGAGGGTGGCTGTTATTGAACTGAAGGTGATAGAGGTCATTGTGTCATGTCAGACTGTATTTTTATAATTACAGTACAGAAGAGTTGGTCTGTTCATTACAGATCAGATTATTCATACATAAATTCCTTTCTGTAAATGTTTCTGAGGAGATAAAATCAGCACAAATCAGTGTCCTTTTACCATTACCTCATGATATTACTGTTGCAAATTTCCCATTTATGAGACTTTTTTTGGTGAGGCTTATATAATGTAAAAAATATTTACTTCAGAAATAGTATTTTATATACAACCTAAATGGACAGTGAGTTGAAAATATTTAGCTATGCTAAATGTAATTTATGTTATTAAAGTTGAAAGTTCCTTTATTTGACATGTTTTTGGGGTTTTTCTGCACAAACACAAAAATGCTTGGGTTTGTTTAATAAAAATAGAAGAGGAAATTATGACCAGGTCTTAAGTTATTTACACATATTAAAGACTAACATAACATGTGTTTTTTTAGCAAAACAAATAGCTTGAGTAGGAGTTAACTGCTTAAAAAGAATACACTTAGAGAAGTTGTACGTTAAAAAAAAGGGAATTTACTGAATTTAAAAGTGGAATTGATACATCTGTAGACTCTAATCTCTAGCTTCTGTGGAAAATAAACTCCCTTGCAAATCATACTTAAACACCTATGTTTTATCCATCCACCAGATATATTGTGTGAACCATTCCAGGGTTAAGAATGACTCTCTTTTTTTTTCTTTTTTTTTTTTTTTCCCCTTACCTGTTCTGCCTCTGCAATGCTTAATCTCTAATGAGTCTGCCAAGAAGCAAGCTAGTCATGGCTGAAGTACTTCTGATAGGTTATTTTGTTCACTCTGGGTTGGACCATCATTGATGTTTTTTTCATTGGTCATCAAACATCTGTCAGATGGTAAAAAAATAAAAATTAAGTTGCACATACCTACACTGAAGCTGAGTTAAAATGGTCTCTGGCTTAAAAGGATTTTTGCTATTGCTTTTTGCTGCTTTGGTGAGTACTTTCCCTGTTCCCTCCTTACATTCATCTTATTCATGAAACTCTGCTTCTGTTTCCTGCTTTTTAACTGTCTTCTGTAACACTCTGGGAAGTTCAACATGCAAATTACGGGGACTTTTTTTCCTCTTCTTTTTTCCCCCTCTTATTTTTCTACAGAGTTTCATGCTGTTTTCTTAAATCTTCCACTCAATTTGAGTGTCAAATGGGTAATTTTTTGGATATGCAAATAAAGAAAATAGAGCGCAATTATCACAATTTTTTTCATTAAAGTTTTTGACTGGTGCATGTCATTAGGGTCATCAAGGGTAAATACTGCGTGACTTTGTCATTAGAAGAGGATGGGAATTGCATATTGCAGATCTTTATTAAAATAAAATGATTCCTCTAAATTTCATAGTTGTGGAGTAAGACCATAAGACCAATTTCTGTGTATTTGTAATCTCTGTAAACATACTTGAATAGAGAGCCTGGAAGGCATTGGTTCAGTTGCTTTACAAGTTGTGTTTATTCAGATATTAAAAGGAACTTCATGAAAAGCATACTTTTAAGCAAAATGTTTTGTTTAAAAGAGTTAAATTTATTCGTCATTCCTGCTAAAACAATTCTACAGTAAATATTTTAAGACAATCTAGACTCAAGTCACAGTGACAGCACTAAAAGGCATTGCTCGATTTACGAGAGCACTCTGTTTACCCAAGAATGTAGAAATTTCCCTTTCTAAATGGGACAGCCTTATCTTTATTATTCCAGTGCGTTTTAGTTTACAGTTCTGCTGTAAGCAATGTTTCGGGAGCTTATTTCAGGATTTCTAAATAAATGAACAGACAAAATTAATGCTCAGTGCTAGCAATCTACATTTTATATATTGTGTGATTGAAAGTAAGCCCTGCTGAACAGCAGAAAAGAAAAATGATGGTGGTACTATATTTATATGGAATTTATGTGATAACAGAAGGTAAATTGAGCTTCTGAAATAAACCTTGCTTACCAATCTAGGTATTCTTAAAAAAACAGACCACAAGCCAAACCATGATGGCAATGAAAATCCAGTTCCAAGAACATGAAAAAAGTCATCCCTCTTCTTTTTAATCAAATATGTGTCAGAATGGATGTAATTGTACATTATATTTACTCAGTTCATACAAGACCACTACCAACCTGCACATATTGTCAGTGGCTTGTAAATGCTTGTCTGTCACGTGAATGGGAATAAAGCCAATTTTTCTTTTTTTCTTTCCCCTCCCTCTGAAAAAAGCAGCATTCCATTACGCAAGCCAAATAGTGTAATGCTAATTGCGTTGTCCATATCCGGATGTCCCCAGGAAGTGTCACTTCCATGCATTAATATGGAAGCAGGGTCTTTGTGTGCATAAGAAAAATTTTCAATATGTTGTGTCAGTAGTAACTAGAAAAACAGCTGATGTGAGTTCAAGTACAGAGCGTTATTTTCTTGCTAAGATTAAATTCTACAAAATACAGCAGCTGATGGGATCTAGAGCGATGTGTACTGTTTCCATCTTAAGATAAAAATCTGATAAAGAAAACAGCTGATGTAAGTTAAAACAGAGTGTACTATTTATATGCTAAAAATAACATTTGGAATGCTTTTGTGTTGAGTTATCTTTGCTGTCTTGAGCAGCAATTAATAATTCATTCTACCTTTCTTAATCTGTTTTTCTCTCTTTATCAATGGACCTTCACTGCGGGAAGTCAGTAAGATTCTGTGATTTGGTCTTTAATTGATAGGGTGTTCTTTTTTTTTTTTTTAAGCATACTGCTACTGCAATACCTCTCATCTGCAGCTGAAATTTTACTTAGTGTGATTTTCTCAGTTCTGTTTTGTTTACTTTTGCATGTGACTGCTTCCTCCTTCCACCCTTTTTCATCAAATGGTCCATCATTCTTGTGTGAATCTTAACAAAAAAAAAACCTAGACCCACCACCACCAACCCCAAACAAAACCAAATGAACACAAAAACCAAACCTAATGCTTGCTGAACGAAACTGATGGTTTCAGCTGATTAGGAGAAGACCTTGGCCATGAATATAAGGTATTTATCTAACAAATTATCTGCCAAAAAAAGCATCTGGTTTTATGTAAAAGATAGTCAGGTACCTATGGTAAAAGTTGGTTGGTTTTTTTTTAATTATTTAAATAATAATTAAAACAATCATAGAATGGTTAGAGTTGGAAGGGACCTTGAAGATCATCGAGTTCCAACCCCCTTGCCATGGGCAGGGATTGCCATGTCCCAGGTGCAGGACCTTGTACTTGGTTTGGTTGAACTTCATGTGATTTGTATTAGCCCATGTCTCAAGCCTGTCCAGGTCCCTCTGGATGGCATCCCTTCCCTCCAGCATGTCGACTCCACCACCAAGCTTGGTGTTGTCAGCAAACTTGCTGAGGGTGCATTCAATCCCACTGTCCATCTCTTCAACAAAGATGTTAAATAGCATTGGTCCCGGCACTGACCCTTGTGGGACACCACTTGTCACTGTCCGCCACTTGGACATTGAGCTGTTGACCACAACCCTTTGAGTGTGGCCATCCAGCCAGTTCCTTACCCACCAAGTGGTCCATCTTTCAAACCCATGACTTTCCACTTTGGAGACTAGGATGTCAGTGGGACAGTGTTGAATGCTTTGCATAAGTCCAGGAAGATGACATCCGTTGCCTTGCCTTTGTCCACCAGCTGTGTGGCAGTATTGTAAAAGGCCATCAGATTTGTCCGGCAGGATTTGCCCTTGGTGAAGCCATGTTGGCTGTCTCCAGTCACCTCCTTATTTTCCATGTGCCTTAGCAGAGATTCCAGGAGAATCTGCTCCATGATCTTGCCAGGCTGATCTTAAACTGATCTGATTTTCACCAAAAAATCCTCCACACTTTTCCTTGAGGTTGTGCCATCTTTTTGTAGACATTTAATATTATTTTAAAGCTCATGAGAGATCCACGGTTTAAAAAAAATCTAATCTGAGCACAAGGTCTAAAGTGAGGTTTGGAGAATAAAAGTCAGTGATAACCAGTTTGCTCTTCTTGGGAGATTGAGATTTAACATTAGCTTATATTCCTAGCCACATAACACTTCATTATGAGTAAATATGGAAAAGCTTTCACCTAACTTTTTAGTGTACTCATTCTGTGCACTTTGTTTACTTTTTAGGATGTACACCAAGTGAAGAAAATCATTAAAACATTTCATATGTTTGCCTAACTTGGCTTTTTTGCCCTCAAAGTGTTTGTGCTGCCTAAATGCATTTTGAATTTTCCCAGGCTTTGGAAACAAGTGATGAATCAGCCAGTGAACAACAAGGCGTGCATGTAGGACTTATCACAGACTCCCTACCCATCCCCTGCGTCCTCGGTGCAGGGACACGCTCGCATGGTCTCTCTTGTTATAGCCTAACTTTAGATATTTGTCTTTCCCTAATTAGATACACGTAATCCATTCACAGGGGTTGTGACGTTCCCCTTCCCTTGTCCTCGCTGTCTTTGGCCAGACAATGAGCACAAAGATACAGTAGGGCTCGTTTTCTCATTATTGATTTCACGCACCAGCTGGCAGCTGTTTTAGCTTGTTCATTTTTATAACCCTCTGGGCAACTTTTTAAAAGTACTTTTCTTTGACCATCTGCTAAATGCAATTGGTTTAATAATTAAAGACTTGCCATCCCTTTTCAGATAAATACAAATGCTGTTTCTCCAGTTGAGAGTGCAGCTTTTTTGTTTTGAGCATACGTGGGATGTTTTTCGTCAGTGGTGGGAATGATGCAGTTGCTCCACTGATACAGCCGTAGCTCCTTCAGGGATCTCATCCCTTATGTTGGGGGAGCTGGGGGAAGGGACCTTCTTGCCAGGTTTGTTTCACAGCACAAACCTAGCACAGAGCGTAAGGAGGAGGTGTTGTGTCCAAGCTTTGTCTGATTTTAAGTCCTTAGAATTCCCAGTTCTCGCATTTATAGGAATTCAAGGAAGACCTCTCTGCTAAGTATATTTCAATTTGAATTGTGTATGAAGTGCTGGTAATCTGGAACAGAAGTCTGGAGGTACTTTGCCAGTGCTACCTGTGGCTATACTGGTAATAGCAGGCTTTCGCACCACCATATGCCTTTTGAATGTTCCAAGTTGTTTCTAAAAAAAAAAAAGAAAAAGGAAAAGATTTTATAAAAGTAAAAGCAAAGACAGTAGGACACTAATATGAATGGGTCCCTTGGAGCCCCTGGTTTTATCCATGTTGTGTGCTTCATAGGCAGGATGCATAGAAAATATTCAGTCTTAATTTGACTTTATGCTGTGATTAGATCTAAACTTTCCCATGATTCCTTCAAAAAGGGCTGCTGAAAAATCCTTGTTTACCAAACAGTTTACCATTTGTTTCAGATGCACCTCAAAGCTGACCTGAAGGATTACTCTCTTGAGGGGTAAAAAAGGGTAATTCATTTTTTATGTTCCTTTAATCTTGGAATTCTTTCAGGAACTTGCTATGCAGGAATGAGTGCATTTTATTTTGCTGTGGCATCATTTATTTACCAAGCAGTCTTTCCTGCACGATGTACGCTTACAAAATTGGTTAGAAATTCATCTGGAAGAAGAAAGCTTATCTGCATTTGTGAGGGTTTTTTAATACAATTGAGTAAGACTTTTTCCTGCAGAATGAAAAAGGAAATAGTCATATGTTTTCTTAATAAGATGAAAGATATCTGTGTTTGCTTTAAGATTTTTATGTTTGTTTGTTTTAAAAGTATTCCCATCTTTAATATTTTTGTACTTTACAAACATAATCTTGTTCCAGACAGCTGTGATCTCTGGTCTCCTCTAATTCCTAAAGTAGACAAGAGCAAGTAAAACTTTCCAGAGTATCTGACTAAATATCCCCTGAAATATAATTGAACTGAAAGTGAATGCTTACAGTAAAAGTTCAGATTAGAGTGCAAAGCTTGCATGAGAAATTCCTTTCTTGAACTTAATCCTGTGGTGGTTTTCGTATGAAGCATTCTCATCATAGATTTCATGGTTGCAGTATTTTTTTAGATTGCAACAAGTATGCACTAAGCTGTATAAACCATGCTGTGCTTTGGATAGGTATTTTTCTTTTAAACAAACCTCCTTGCTTATCTTCATTTTCTGCGGACTCTCTTTGTGAGGCTGTTAATTACAAGCCTATTGAACTATATATGAATGTGAAATGGACAGAGGAGATGAATATAATTTCTTGTATTTGTTGAGATAGCAGATTTGACAAAATCAATGACAGCTGAACAAAGCACATTTAGGTCAGAATGATGGTTTTCTTTAGTAGGTTAGAATTATTCTTCCTTGAATGCCCTAAACCTCTTAAAGTGTTTCACAATACTTTGTGTAGTTTCTTTGAACTGTCCTTTTCCTGTGCTAAGTTTAGTTATAAATGAACTGCAGACAGATGAATGGCTTATAGGCCAAGGCAGGGAATTCAGTTCAGGATCAGGCCATGAGTTGCGGTGCAGGCTCTCACGAGCACAACTCTGCTGGATATTCTTGACATTAACTTAGGAGTGTGGAAAAAGCTGCTCATCTTAATGCTGGTCTGTGCAGAACGCTTCCTTGTTTTTCTGAGGCTAGGAAGGGAAAGTCTTAAAACCGTCTCTCTCCCTGACCTTTCCCTGGTTTGGAGCTGCAGCACCTTTCCCAGAGAGGACAGAAACCCAGGCCAGAGTTCATGGTGCAGTACTCTATAGGTCTAAACCTGGTGAACAAGTGCAGTGATTGGGTTTTTTCTTTCCACCCAACTTTTTTCACTTTGAAGAAGGCAAAATCTTCATGTGAAAGAATAATGCAGTCCAGAAAAGCAGTTCAGGGTTTGTAAAAGGAACAGTCCTCATAAAATGAATTTGTGTGTCTGCAGTTCCCAGAATGAATGTTTTTGTTTATGCAAAGTAACGACGCAACATTGGCACAAATTCTGAAAGCAAAAAATGGCATTTCATTATGATTTTTCCTTTTTTTCTTTCTGTTTTTCTTATTTTTTTCTTCTTTTTACTTTCTTGTTTCCTTCTTTTTACTTTACGTTTTTCTTCCCCCCTTTTAGTCTTTTTATTGTTTTTCTTTTTTCTTTTTTCCTCTGACAAAACTTACCTAGATTTTTTTTTACTCTGAAGTGGCTTTTTTGGTTGCTGGGCTGTGATGTGGCATTTCTGACAGGCAGGTTTCTTTAGGATGTGAGTACAGACAGCTGTCTCCTTTTGAAAATGGACTTCTGGCTTTGAGGTGCAGTTTGAAATGGATGTCAGCATGGGTAAATTAATCCAGTTTGTCACATACATTGGAGTGTGGCAGGGAGTGGGGTTTTTCCTCCCCCTTTCCTCTTCAGCACATCCACCTATAATAAAAGTATAGGCAGAGTTTTTCTTAAGCTACAGCTAGAGTCATTATGTAATTACTTAATTGATCCCTTATGGAAAGTGCCTCACATCTCTGCTGCGGGACTCTACATCATGGTTCAAAATAAAAATGTGAAAGGTTTTATTCTCCACTAAAATGTGTGTTTTCTGTACCGTGCTATTGATTGATTTCAGATGGTGAACCAGAAAGGATTTATGTCCTACCACACCTCTCTATAAAGATTGTCAGTAAAAATGGGGCCTTCCTGCAAAATTTAAACACCTGAATAATTTTCCTGTGTTTTTAGAACTGGAATACAGACTCTTCAATGGAGCAAACGATTCATCATGCTATGAGGATTACACTAAAAATTTGCTATATCTAGTTTTGTCTCTAGTCTAATAATATTAATACTTATAAATAGAATGTTTTGTCTTTCTTACAGCATTGAAGGATTTTACCTCATTAAGTGATAGTCTGGAGTAGGTCTAATTTTGCTAGCTTTATTCCTGTCTCCAGGTATTGTGCATGCCCTTGTTTTCAGTTATATGGAATGACGGATGCCCTCACCTGTCTATAAAATGTCAAACATTTTTTGCAGATTTAATGAGCTAGATTTTTCAAATTTGGTCTCTAGCTTGTGGCATTTGTGCAAATAATTTATGCTGATCTTAGTGATCTGATTGTGCAAATAATTCCCATAGGACAAAAGCAGAAAATAAACACTTTGAGCAGGACAGGAGAAAATATAGATGGACAGTGCTTGTATGCTATAATCTCTAATTACAGATAATATAAATGAAATATTATATTATAGAGTTTTCTAGGGGATGCTAACATTACATTTTTCACCTCTCTTTATTACTTGCTGTGCAAGTAAAATGGTAACTGCAATTAAAGGCCTGTTTTCAAAGGAGGATTCCGCAGAAGCTAAGAACCCATTGTTCAAAGTAGTTCTATGTAAAGATACTGTGATACCTATATGAAAGTATGAAATTTTTTTTTTGGTAAATATTGTAAATGTTATTTCAGTTTTATGATGGTTCAGTTGCTCTATACGAAGTTCTGAAGATCCTTTGAAAAAAGTCATGAGCACAAACACTACTGAGAAGAAATACAAAGAAAACCCTTCAGTATTCCCAAGTGAGTGAAGTGCATAATGGTGAAGATGTCAAGACAGTTATTATTTGTCTTTTTTACATACTTTGTAATTGAACAAAATTGTTTCTTGAAGATTGTTTCTATTTGTTTGCAAGTTATGTCAGATACAGCAAGATTTATAAGTGCCATTAGAAGTTCATATTGATTTCCCACAGTCAGTGGGGAGTTTACTTGAAAAGTGAACTTGAAAAGTGAATCATTAGCTGAATGAGTGTCCAAAGCATCTTCTAATTTCTATTAGCAGGTTAATTTTTTAATAAAAAATGAATATTTTTAAAAGAAAACGTAGTAGGTCTTATGTTTTCTTATGTAATGATTTCCATTTTTCCTTCAGTGCTGCTGATGTAGTCATGTGTTGTTTTGCCTGAGTGTGTATCTGAAAGTGATGCTTGAGGCTTATTGTTTCATGTTGTAATTCATTTGGATTCAGTCTTTGAGCTTTCCTAGTATGCAGTTCTTTACTGCCTGACTCTGAGTATATTATTTGTATTTAGCCCTGCAGTGATTCATTGCACTCTGCAGCACTGTACACTGATAAATCAGAAACTCTTGGCCCCAAGGAGCTTGCAAAGTAAGTGTACAGGATAAAGGATGATGGGAAAAGCAAGGATACAAGCAGAGTGAACAAGGTAATGATTTGTGATGGAAATGCCCCTTTTCCCCTCTAATGCCTGGAGTTAGGATTTAATTTGGGGGGTTAGAGGCACAAACAAGGAAGGAGGCACAAAAGAGAGACATGCAAGAGAGGAGGGCAAAGCAAAGGTTTCGGTGAGGTGACTGTTCTGTGAAGGAGATGGCCTGTTAGCAGCTAGGGAAGGCTCCTTGGAGGCTGGGAAGCACCTGATGATTTTCCCTCCATGCTTAACCTGCTCTGTGGGAACTGCGCTGCCTACTGTAGGTCTTCCAGTGTCTTAGTTACTTTTTGCAAAGTGATGTGAGAGAGGGGAAGATACTACTGTGGATGGAGTCGATGTTAACAAAGTATTCTCACTATGTCCTTGCCAGTTGGGATGGAGTAAGTTTGGATCTGGGAGACTGAACACACATCACAAAGTGTGGGCTCCTTGTGTATTCACAGGGTCCTGGAGCTGAACAGAAGGATTTTGGCTTTTCATCTTGTTTCTGCTGATGATTTCTTTCTCACTTCTAGGGAGAGATTTTTGAGAGAGGAGTTGGCACTGTCTCCACAGGTCAGGTAGAATGGTTATAATTAATTGATGATTCTGTCTCCTTACGCTTACTTTCATGGACAGCTTATGGGATCTCTATGCTAATAGATTGATCCTGTTTATTGTATATTAGTAATTAAAGAAAATACATTTTTAAGAGGCATGGATATATTTAATTTTAATAACTACCATTCTGTGAATCAAGAAGTCTTTGCACAGAACCCTAATGGGTATCATTAGTCAAATGTATGATAGATCAAATTGTTACGTATGAAGAGTGTTGTTAATGTAACAGAGAAGAGAAATCTTGTGAGGTAACTCTGAATAACATAGAGAAAGAGTGCATTCATCATGGTATGCTGACAAACCGTCTGACTAATGATGGCCATTAAATCTTTTGTCATGTCTAAGATATGTAAAAAGAAAACAAAGTGTGAGCCATTTAGGAAAGTTGCCATTTGATATGTAAACCTTTCTGCTTCTATGTATTTGTATTATGAAATCAATTTGCATTTTAGAAGGAAATTTGATTTGCCTGGCAATTATGGGGAAAAAGGTGAATTTCAATCTTTAGTTAGTCAAATACTTAAGCAGAAAGAGCAGAGCATTCTTCCTTTTCTTCCCAACTTGATCCATGAATTTAGTTTTAACACAGTTTGGAAGTGGGGAAATAACCACCCCACAACAAAACAGCCAACCCACAACGTGGAAGAAGATCAGATGTTTTAATTATTTGTTGTTGAGAAAGACCTAATATCCCACCATCTGTATTATTTTTGCATGGTCCTGTGTGTGAATACATTTTAATTGGGCCATCTTAAATCTGGGAGAAAGGAGTGATTCAGAACTGCTTTTGTGTCTTGTATAAATAAGCGTGTCGAGTTTTGTGTTCCGGGACTGGAAGAAGATTGAGCAAAATTCAGGTAGAAGTGATATCATAAAGTATAATTTTAGTGATTATAAAAACCTGAAAATACCCAGTTCTCACTGATGCTTGTGTTCACAAATAATGGTCTGTGTTTATTTGCCCGGACACAGATGTTTCTGTTTACTAAATTGTGAGTTTATACATCAAAGACAAAACCTAGTCAAGTTCCTGCTGTAGAGAATATTCACCCTTTGGCCATACGTCATTAGGCTTAGTCCTGTCTGGATTTTCGTAATACCTCTACATAGATGTCAAAACAGCATGAGCTGTGAGCCCCCTTCCAGCCTTGGCACCCACTCCATCAGGAAAGAACAGGGATGGTGTGAAAACAGCCTTTCTGGAGATAAGAATGGATCAAACGGACGTAGTTTATACAACTCTAATCCTATATATGGATATATGTAAGACACTGTTTGCTTTTTATAGGGACTGTGTCACTTACAGTTGAAATCTCAACGCTGTTCCAGGAAAAATTTATATTGAAGAAATTGAAAATTAACAGAGACACCACCAAGTGAATTTTCTGAAACATCGGAGGTGGTTCATTGCATTTGGATGTGCTATTCAGGGTATTGGATGTCAAGTGTAAAGGGACCTAATTTTTTTTTATGGTTAAAAATAACGTCTGTAATTTTCTATAAATTATACCTGATGCTACATCTTGAAAATCTGAAAAACTTATAAAAACCTTTCTGAGAAAGGCATGAGTTCCAGGGAGAGGATGCCTGTCCTGTCTGAAAGGGATGGCCATCCCTCTCCATGCCACCAGTGCTACCTTCACTCCATTGGTGATATGTGGAATTTAGTGGACTCTTTTGGTGGCATTGGTATTAATCGCCTATTAAGTTTTACCTTGTATAGGTCATGAAGGGCTGTGGTTCTGGCCAAGGACTCAGAAATAGACAGAGAAGTTGTGATTTGTGAAAAAGCAAAGGTTTTGTTTTATTTTTTTTTTTTCTTGATACTTGCTTGATGTTCTTTTGGCCTTGAACAAGCTGCTTTCAAGGAGAAAAGGGTAGCATTCTCAGTAGTTAGAGCTAGTAAAGTGTATATATAAGGAATCACAGAAGTACTTCACTAATGAAAACTGTGTGCCTGAGTAATACAAGACAGAATAGCAATAAATATCACATAAAAGATATACTAGATGTAGAGAAACAATAACAAGTGAAATCTCCGGGAAGAAAGAATAAAAATTTGCCCAATTCACATAATGAAGTCAAAATTCCATCTTCTTCTCTTTCTTTCCCCAAGCGTATTAGCACACTTTGTATTTTTTGGACTGCATGTGCTAAGTGCTTTGGTGGTGGTCTCTCCCAAGACTTGGATGAGGCTGTATTGTTTGGATGTGTTGTAGCTGCTTCTCTGGTAATTTCTATTTAGTCTTCGATCTAGCCACTTCTGTGGCATCTTATATTCACCTGAAGACCAGGAGTACTGTGAAGTGTATTGCTGTTTCATCCAACAAATATTTTTTCATGAAAAGAGCAGTCTTAACTAAACAACACAGTAAACACAAGATAAATTTGAGTTAGGGTGTCATCTTCTCAACTCAAAACTAATGCCTGACAGTGTAATGTGAGTAATGTCTGAATGTGAGCTACGTGTGTACGTTAGGATATATTTAGGGAAAATACTTTTAAAAACCAGAAATTTTTACTGAATTTACTGAAATTACTGAACTGGTTGGCAAAAAGGAATCTCTGTTTATTTTTTACTTAATTGTGAAGACTGTAAACTGATGTAGTAAAAACATAAAAGAGCATCTGAGAAATAGAACCAGTAATGTGGTTGGTGAAACTAGAAATGAATGACAAATGGTGACAGCAGCAGTCTTGGAATAAGGGGAAGATACCAAATTGAACAAAGTATTTAGAAAAAGAAGAATGGGTGCAACGTTAAAGCTGGCCTTCCTCACTTTAATGTCTTGCAGAAAGTTAAATATGCAATGGGCTTTCAGGAAATTCTTGGATTTGCTGGTAAGAAATAGTCCAAGAGTGTATTGAAAGGTGGGCTCTTCGTTTATAAGATGTGGTTCTGTTTGTACTGTTAGAATAGCTGCTCAGATAGATATAAAAGCTTGCATGAGCATATGAATGAATAAAGCGATGAACTTGAAGTATTTGGTGGAGTTACTGAATCATAGTCTGTATGACAGTGTTTCTAAATTGCAGCAGTAGAAATAAGAGACACTGAAGAATTTTAAGAGTACCCGGATACTCTGATGTGGTGGCTGAAAAGCCAACGGATTATTTTCTAAAATGAATTAACTTGAAAATAGTTATCTGTTTCAGGACACTGATGGAATTGGCATTTTGTAGCAGCTGGTTCCAATATCACATTTTCATAAGAAGAGATTGGTGATGTTGAAATGAAGAAAGAGCGTGTGGTGGGACATTCTGAAGTTGATGGAAAGGTCTGTTAGGTCACCGGAGTGTATCCACACAAGCAACATTCTGTTGTTATATTAGGAGGAAATAAGACAAATTACAATAAAAACTGCATTTAGCCACAAAAGAATTTGTAGCAAAATTGTCCCGATGTTTTATCTTAACCCTGACAGCAAAATATGTTAACCAGATTAGAAATTTAGACATCAATGATATGGGAGGGACCATTTGGAGCAGTGCTTCTGTGGGTCAGAAAGCCCTAGAGGGAGAGATGTCATCTTAAATGGTGTAGCTGGTGAGGCATTGCTTTGAATTAGCCAAAATCCACCACCAGCACTAACTCTTTAGTACTAGTAATGAAATTATTATTGAGTTAATGTGTTTGGAGAGAGTAACCCAACCAGTAGCCTTTCTCTGGAAAAAAAAATCATTAGGTTTAGTATAAACTTTATTCCTGTGTAAGGTGGTGGTGAGAGATGGGGCCGCTGGTGGCCCAGCTAAGGATACTGGTGTTGTGCAGTAAGCATGCTGATTAAAGATGACAAAAGTGGGCAGCCATTAGGGGATGCTGAGTTCTGCTTTAAAATAAAAATCTTCCATGTGACTTTGAATTACTCCAAGTTGTGTTCAGTATGCAATCAGATAAACTTTCCCCTTTTGCACAAGTGCTTATTAAAGGTCTTATACCTGCCTCAAAACTGACCTCGAATTCTTCTGTCCAAGACACAGCGTTGTGTACTATCTGTGATAGCAGTGGGACTCAGTAATGTATGAATTGCTCAGTCTGTACATTGATGCCTGTACTACTATTAACGGTTTCGAGTACTTACCAGCTCAGCTCTGACTGATCTGGAGTCAGAAGAGGAAAGGAAGCTAGTTCCATTTCCCTTTGCAGGTGATTTCTTTCAGGTGTTTTATTCAAATTATATAAAATGAATCTGCCATCTGGTTTTCTGTTGTATTTTTTTGAAACAATACAAAAATTTAAAAAGTATCTTACTAAGAAATTTCTAAGATTTCTGGCAGTTGGATTGGTCTTCATCCAAGCAGGGAAATGACAGCACAGTCTTGCGGTTATTAGGGTTTGGGATTTTTTTGATTGGTTACTGCATTGAGTTTCTGTAAATGAATAGTCAAATTTGTGCAGGTTTTATTTTAATATACATGGCTCTTTCAAAAAACTGAATTTGATATATGCAACTTGGAAACAATTTGCAAGTATAACTCATTCAAGTTTATTAAGTTTGTTTTAGTGTAATCCCTTCTAAAAGTAAATTTAAGACAAACAGTGTGTTATTTCATTAGTTGTATTTATAGAGTAAGGGAAGACAGGCAGTCCTGT
The DNA here is from genome assembly GCA_013398155.1 of Pedionomus torquatus. Taxonomy (NCBI): domain Eukaryota; kingdom Metazoa; phylum Chordata; class Aves; order Charadriiformes; family Pedionomidae; genus Pedionomus; species Pedionomus torquatus. The sequence continues at coordinate 362,900 of VZRU01009539.1, read as the reverse complement.
GAATTCTTCTACAAGTTGTTACAGAAAAGTAGCAGCCCCAAAAGAGCTGAAGTGGCCTGCATCTATTTATAATTTTAAACTATAAAGACATCAGAAAGATAGCTGAAAATGCCTATCAAACGCGCAGAGAAGAAAAAAATCGGAAGGCGAAGAGTTAGACAGTAGTGGAATAGCCAGAAATGGAGTAAGAATGTAAGGAATATATGTAAAGGTTATGAAATCTTCTGACTACACTTAGGATATTATTTTTGTTCTGGTTACCATATTCTTTAAAGATGTAACATTTGAAAAGGGGAATTTGATTGACCTTATGACTACAGATAGGAACTCTGAAGAGAGGATAAAATCATGAATTCCTGTAACCTTTAAAGACCAAAGGTTGAAAGGCATTTAATTGAAAAATATAAAATCTCCTGAATTATATATCAATATATAACTCTATTTCTCTTATATCAGAAATTATTATAAAAGGAAGACTGTATGTCAGCTCAGGAGCAAGTAACTTGGCGACCTCTGTGCACTGGCTCCTTTTGCCTTGCTCTTTCAAGCAGAAGGTCTAACAGGCCCTAAAGAAAGCATGCTTCCCTTTCACCTATAAAATTGCCAAAACTTATTTGCCAAAATGTGAAAGTGTATTGCTAAATGAATATGGGGAAATGGTCTGAAAAACTCTGAGATTATTCTCAGATACTCAAACAATCTTATATTTTGTCCCTAGAGACAATTGCAAGGACTCTTCTGGGTGTGCTGGAGGTTGTAATGCTGGTCAACCTTTTTAAAGTGTGCCCAAACATTGGGGACAGACTGAAAACACATCATGAGACTTAAAGTATATTACTTTGTATATTTTAAGAGCAGGACTATAGCTATTTTCCTTCCAGTAGGACGTGAAAGGACATTGAGGTTGTGAGAGTTTTATGGAAGTGTTGAACAGAGAGGTTGAAGGGGATGCTGTCAGTATTTTAGAAGACCACAAGTGTTGCTAGCTACTGCTTTGTTCAGTGTTTGGTTGGTGAGAACTACTTTCATAAACGTATGACAGGCTCTCAGGAGTTAATGGAAACTATGGTGTGAGTTTTCAGGAAAACTTGCAGGACTTGGCTCCCAGAAGTTCCCAAGGTAGAAAGAGGTTCCACACCCACTGGGTAGCTGGGTCCCACCATCCACTTCTCAGGACAAGTCCCTCGCATTCTGCATGCATTGCTGTACATGTCTGCTAATGGAATTTTTCTTCTGAAAGCAGTGGAAAATGAACCAAATCTGGAGGAAGGTTTGCAGCACTGTTTTAGCTGGAATTACCACAATACACCATTTAATTTATAGCTCACCACTCATGTAAACAGGCTCTTAAAAAAGAGATAGTACAACTAGGTGAGTTTTAAATTTATGCTATTAGAGAAATATTTTGTCTAATTACCTAATATTTTAGCTTTACTTAGTCACTGAAGATACTAGCATAAAAAGGCAGGCTGGTAAAATTGAGGAGCCTGAATCTTTGAAAACACATATACCCAAGAAAGTAAGATGCATTTGGCCCTATGCTTATAATTTAAATGTCTAACTTGGGAGTTTGAACTTGAAGTTTTCACATGAAAAACTGTGCTTTGTGGTTTACCAAAAAGAAGAATATTTGTGGTAAAATGTCCAGGTCAGTCTGCGTCCCTCTGCTACAGATCATCCAAGAACTATATTTTAAAATAGCTGGTAAAGATAAAAAGTTGATGAAAGGGAGATAATCATCAGCATCAGCATCTTCTGTCATGTAGTTTGGTAGGCTTTGCTCAGCCAGTGGCACCAAAAAAAGAACTGAATCTACTTAACTTTGCTGTTAACTTGTAGAAATGAAATCACTTTTCTAGGAAATTAAGAGCTCTAAGTGGATACTTGGTATTTCCTTTTATCTTTGATAAATGTTGTTTCTCGTACTGTTGACCTAATGGAGTTTTTGCTGCTGACATCAGTATTTAGATGTAATAATTTAAACATGTTGACTGAGTTTAAAATGGTCACCTTTAAAATGCAGTTCTAATGTGATCTAGTGCTGCACACTAGCTTTCTTATTTGACTCTTTCAGTATGCAGTAGCATGATTTAAATATTTTATGCCAAGAAAACTAGGATGTTTTTATTGTTCTTTATATGTAAATAACTACCATTTTGAGAAAGACATCTGGTCACTTGAGCTTGTGTATTGATCAGATCTTACTGTTGAATAGAATCCATGAAGATGCTGAAGGTCCCATTAGAAAATATGTAGCTTGATTTATACTTGATGAGAGCTACATTGATCACTTTCACATACTGAAACAATTATTGATGGAATCTATGATGAACAAGTCATTCTAGTTGTGATGAACATTGGCTTCTAGCAGACATTTGACACTGAACCATGAGATTCTTAGTTGTTATAGCACATCTGAGAAAATCATTAAGCTTTTTGAAGCCTCTACAGGCTGGGTCTCTGGGTATTATTTGCATTAGGACTCATCAAGTTCCTTTCACATCAATTTTGGCTTTCTTGTAAGAGTAGGTTAGCAACTTTGTGTTATCAGTAGCTAGAGTGTGTATTATAAGCAGAACTATAAATGTAGTTCACATAATTATTAGACTACTTTTAGTAGTTTTTCCTTTTTTTTTTTCCTTTTTTCCACAAAGGAAAAAAAGTTGTTTTTCCTTTGTGGACAATACCAAAGTACCTTCTGAGAAAAAAGCAGAATGTATTTAAGCTGTTTAAAATGTGCTTGTAACATGGTGAAGGCAAAGTGCAGTAATTCTAGAGAAAAGAATGGAAATATTTGCAGTTCTAAATTCTTTCGGGACCTATTTTCTTCCTGTGGAAAGGAAGATTGAAAAACAGAAAAGAAATATCTTTCTGGGTTGTTTTAGCCATGCTTACTGACTGAGAAGAGTTTACACTACCATTTAAAGGAAGTACATTTTTCTGTATTTTCCACACTGCAAGTCACAGAATTTAGTTCAGAGTTCTTAGAGTGAAAGCAGATTTCCAAGAATTTTAACAGGAAAACTACCTGTTAAAATAAGCAGAAAAGTCAGTGAACACTCTCCAAGCTGTTTGAGCCATTGAAATGGTTATACAGTGTTCTCTAAGTGATATCAAGCTGCTTTTAAGCAATTATTTGCAGGACATTTTGTGTAATAGAACATAAAGAGAAGAAAGCTGTGCTTGAATTTTTGTCAGGTTTGTTACTTGGGTCCGTAGTCCAAAGTCTTATCACGTGTACTTGGGGCTATGAAATCCGCTTCCAAGAGAAACTGGAAGAATTTGTGACCACCCATAGACTACTAGAAGCCAAAGCTAGTACATTGAACAGTGTAACAGTTAGAAACTTGTCCACCAGAGGAATATGTTTTGTCTACTTAAAGATGTGAATTGATCTGTGTAACAGCCTGAATAATGAATGTAGATTTTTATTTTGGTCCCCTGAGTGAATGATGCTATTTCACTCACTGCAAACTCTTTCAGCCTTGCTTGTGATATTTAAGTTAAATGTGCTCAGTGTAATTTTAGATTCAGGTGGAATGGAAAAATGACATTGCCTTAAGAACACTTTTTTTTTTTTTCTTTTTTGAAAGACATTGATAATTGCTATAATGTTTAAATGACAGAGATTAGCTTGCAGATTTGCTACTATGCTAGTATTTAAGTCTTTGGAGATCCCTGACCGATTGTGCTCTGGTCCACAGGCTTACTGTCAATCCTCTTGACCTTTTTGCACTTGCCATTTTCTTTGTTTTTTCAGTAAAGTGGTATTACACATAATGAAACAGATATTTAAAAGTTAATACTCTTTTCTTTCCAGGAAGAATTACTTGATATTTTGCTCCTAAAGTGTATCTAAAAGTTTCTTACGCTAGCAAAACAGGGTTGTGCTTTTTAGTTTACGTGCTGAGTAGCTGACCTGCAAAACCCCTTGCTTGAAGGATATTGAAGGCAAGCACAAGGCTTATTGTCCTCTATCTTCCAACTTCCAATGCACAAACATGCCTATTTTTTTCCAGTTTTCTTGTGGACCAGAAATTGGAAAGTCACGAAGCAGAGAGTTTAATGCTCTTAGCACTAATATATTTTACATTGGACTACATCAGAAATGCATGAGGAAAAAACCTGAAAAAGGATTACTCAAACCCACCAAACTTTGCCATTAAACCCAATCCTGTTCAGCAGTGATTTTTGCTCAGCATCACTTTCATTAGGAAACCACTAGGGATGTACTACATGTAAAAGAATGAAATAGATGAGCTGACTCACACTTGGACTTGCCCAGATGCATTTGCGGAATGTAGCCCCTGAATAATTTAGAAACGGATAGATGCAGTTCAGTCTTAAAGCTTACCAAAAAGTAACCATTTTGTAAATTATTATTTTATTTAGAACCTGGACACTCCAAACTTTCAATATTTTTGATGCTTTCTTTGTATTTTAGTTCTTCTAGAGCAGAAGCTCACTGGGGGCTGGAAAAAAAGGTGGAAAAATATTACTTAAATGAAGAAGATGGAGTAGAGGAATAAAATAAACACTTTTCTTCAAGTACCTCTGAAAACTGCTCCCAAACTGTGTTTAAATTAGAATGTTTCACAAAACTTTCTGATTTCAAAAAAATTATTATTTCAACTAAAAAAAAAAAAAAAAGTGAAAAAATTCTAACCTTGTACATCCAAAATATTTAGGATTATGCTGTTTGCATACCAAAACTCAGTTCAGAGGTAATTGAGGCATCGTATGCGTTGAAGCACACAAAAACAATATGTTGTATGCCTACCAGGATAACAAATTCATCTCTGGGTAGTTAGCAGCTTCTTGTGCTGATCTTAGATTATAGGAGTTTTTGCTGCTAAATGCTTGAATCTGCCCCTTCCCCCCACAGATGTTTGGAACAACTGATGTGAAAATCTCTGGGGAAGCTGCTTTGGTGAAGTGTGGTGACAGTACTAAATGTGTTGCAGCCTATACAGAATGCCTGTTAAAAGCCATGATAAAGCAAAACGGAAACGCAAGAGAGTTTTGAAAGAGGCATCTCTTCACATGTTGTCACTCAACACTGAAGTGAGCTAAATTATGATATATTCGTGCACGATAAAAGTTGTAGATATCTTTTTTTGTTGTTTTTGGCTGAGCTACTCCTGTAAAACACATTGCAGGTAAAATGGTACTTTGTTAAAGTTTCCCGCACCGAGGCATGACTTACCATTGTGTGACACCTGACAAATAAGTAAGCTTGGATTTACTACATTTCTTAGATTTTTTTGTAGTGAGTGAGTGTTATACAAATAGCTTCTCGAGCATAGTGAAAGCAAAGTAAATTTAATTATGTTGCTGACAAGTGTAATAAAATTGATAAGAAATTTTTTAAGAATTTTAACAGTGATGTTGGTGATTCTTCACATCATTGAAGCAGGAGTAAATACAGAAGAAGGAAAAATCCAAAAAGTAGAGTTCTGAGGAGTGTGACATCTGTAGGGGATAACTGTGTGTAGAGAGCTTTTGTTCAATAACATTTTGTCTTTAGGTGTGGGGGGTTTATGTGTGTGGATGGTGATTTTTGTTTTACCAAGACTGTTAATCTGGTTAGAGAAGGCAGCCTGTCACAGCAGTGTTTGTCAAGTTTTCCAAAACTAATAATTTTGATAGGTTATTGAAATACATCAATGTGAATCTACTCAGTGTGAAATTAATGTTTTGCTTTAGCTTTTTCCAAAGGAATCTTTACCTGTTCCCCCTTCGTGTTTTCATGTTTGTACCAGTTAGGCAGTAGGTGATTACAACTGATCTGAACTGGGGAGTGGTTTGGTGAATGAATCAAAGGTTTTCATGGGTTTTTCTTTTTCAGCTTTATTTAGTAAAAAATTTAATGATCCTGTTTGGGATTGCTTTTTCAAGGGCTACAGAAAAAGTGTCACAGTGATGATTCTCAATTCTAAAGAGAGAGTTCAAATATTGTTTTCATTTTTAAATGAAAGCCATTTAAACATGGGATGTCTAGTTCAACAACGCAGCAGCATTCTGCAAAGCAGGGCGTTCTTGTTCTTAGCACTGGGAGTTTGTTCTCTAGTTTCTATGCTATGTAATAGGGTATTGTTGACTTGCTACGATATTAGCTCTCTCTTGCTTCAGTTTATTTATTCCCTTCTCCAATGGCAAGAGGACAGTTCATTCCTTCTAGAATGCAGAACATCTCATTCCTAATTACTTAAGCTCTTTTTTTCCCCACTTGCATTCCAGATGCTCACAGATGAGAGTTTCGCTATGCTATCAGGCATATTTGTTAATAAGAAAGTAACTTAAGTAGTTAACATAACAGAAGTTGATTTGACCTGCCGATATGCATTTTTGCAGGATAAACAAAGCCTGTTATCTGAGATTTTATTTATAAGGATCTGCTGAAGTGATCTGAGAACCCCCCTTGTTTGCCTGTCCTGCCCTAGACCTCAGCACATAATCTCACTGTACTGCTGCCCTTCTGACATCTGATTGCCCTTTCCATCAGCATCCATCCAAAAGCATATTTATCTAAAAAGGAAACAATTAAATTCCAATCTCATATAGAAAACCTTTACTTTTCAAAGAAAACATACTGAATAAGTCACAAAGTCGTACATGACAAGGAGCCCTAGCTAAATCAGAACCATAAGTCATTAGGCTAGATTCAGCTTCTGCCAATGTAGACACTGTCACTGATCTCAATGATCTTTTGCCTATTTTTATCGGTAATATTATATGCAATTAGCTTTTGTTTTTCTGTTAAATCCTGTAGTAAGACAATATTATAATGTATGTGAGAAGTGTCATTAGTATGCAAAATAAATAATGAGTGGTAAGTGAATACTGAAATATTTCAAATATGAAATGATCTACTGGGCTAAAATGACTGAATTCCATTAAATTCACTTTAAGCAATGTTACTCTTTTCAAATACTTGTATGTCTTATTTTGTGACAATCTGAAGAGCTGCATTACAGCGTTTTTTTCAAAGACAGCAAGACATTACTGTCAAAGTGTACAGTAATACACAGAAAGAGCAGATCTGCTGCTTTCAGTATTTGCACATGCTTTTTTGTAGATCTGCAAATGGTCCCACCTGGGAAACACCTTGCTTCCTTCACACTGAGCACTCTGCCCTCATGTATGGCTGAATGACAGGCTGTATGCTTTTGGACCACAAATTTGAGCACTGTGTTTTCCGTTACCTGTGGCTGCAAATGACTTTTAAAAAGCTAGAAATAATTCACAGCTATAATTGAGTTATACACTTTAATATAAGGTTGATAGGGAAGCATCCTGTGTGTCTTATTCTCAAAGCCCTTCAGGCTGGCGAATTTACAAAAAGGCAGTTTTTTCTCTGACGAGTCGTAACTTTCTTCAGGAAACAACCAGGTAAATATGCAAAGTGGTGCTTTGAAGGTGAAGTGCAAACCCCACTATGACTGAGTGGCCATGCTAATTAATGTCACTGAGGAATTAAGAGTAAGAGTCAAATTCCTACACCTTGGACGTAGAGTAAAAGTTGGTGTAAAGTGAAAAAGCCTTTCTTTGTGTATTTTTTTTAACATCAACTGTTAATACTCAGTTGTCACAAGTTATAGCTGTTGATTATACACTATAGATTAAATGTTGATTATATCAGAAGTAATTTTACCATGAAGAACAGTTTATGTTTAAAGTACTAATTGCTATTATCATTTGTTTTAGTTTAAATGTGTACCTTATATATAGCGAACAAGGTTGCGATTTTTCCTTTGGTTTGCTATTAAAAAATTAAGATGTTTACAATTTGACCTTTGAAAGAAAAATGCAGGCTGGATGGCCACTGGCAAGATTATGAACTCTGACTTGTGTTTCTAGCCAAACTACTGAATCTGCAGCATAAAATGAGGAATGAACCAGCTCGTGGCTCTTACTGATAATCCACATCCTTGACGGTGGCAAGTTGAAAGCTGGTGTGAACAAATTTAGTTTTTGGCAAATACCTATATTTATCAGTGAACTTCTGAACGTAATTCCTACCTGAATTTCAAACAGTGCGTTTTTGTCATTAGTTGAATTTCCCACAGCTACTGTTTAAGGTAGAAATGACTGAAATGACATTTCAGGAGATCTGGTGTGTCAGTGACATTTCCCTGCTTACCACTTCTCTGCAGGTAGAATTCCCAAGAATTATTAAAGCCCCATTACTGACATGACCGGCTAAATCCCAGCCGAACCTGATTTTGTTATGTTTCCAAGTATCTAAGTTTGAATGCTTGTGTGTTTTACAGTTTGTGAGCAACTTGCACAGTTTCTAACTGCTAACAAGACTTTCTCTGTTTAGTCAGTTTTATGTTAGTGAAAAGGGGTTAACTGGTGCATTTCCAAGTCTGCAGAGCTACTGGATTCATAAGCTGTTATCTGCTACTGCTGGGCTTGCAACTTGCTCATGCAGCTTTTTTGGTTCAGTTTAAGATGAAAAAGTGCGCTGTCTTTGGTGGCTGAGAACTAGGCAAGTGTTAGTGTCAAAGGGAGAATGCCGCTATGGCTGGTAACTTCACAAGGCAGTGGCACATGATGTATCATTTTGTCCTTTAGCAGTATTCTTTTTGAAATATATATAGACTGAGAAACGCCTGTGTGCGTGGAATTTATTGTGCAGTTATTAGGGAAAAGAGATCGTTACATGTTTGACAAAATCACAACAAAAAAGACTGGAAATGCCTTCCTACTTGATACTCAGAGATAAAGGAGATTCAACTAAGTGTATTTTAAAAAATTGGTCTTAGCAGTGAGGTTAATTTTTTTCCCAGTTCTCTGACGGTATAATGGAGGTTTTATTGTGTTATGTTAATGATGTCATTGGAATATATATTTCTTTGCATCTGTCACTCACATATTTACTTAAAATTCTGCCACTTTAGTACTGATTTTGTTTTGGTGGTGTGGGTTGTTTGTTTTGTTTTTTTTTTTTTTTTTTTTTTTTTTTTTTTTTTTTTTTTGTACACAACAGGCTCTCTTTTACTCCTTGTATATCTTTGACAGCCAAGTCCTTACTTAGAAAAGAAAAAGTTTGCAATGTTCTGACCAATTAAATGCCCCTACAAATAGAAATGGATTTTGCTAGTGATACCTTCTACTAAACAAGATGAAAATATCGGTGTAGTACATAAGCCTTTTACCACCCTTGAAAACCCAGCTTGAACCTTGAGCTAGTCATTTACATGATGTTTCCTTGGGATTACCTACATTCTTGTCCACTTTGACCTTGTAATGTTGCTCACAGTTGGAAATGTAATGCAGAGTGACTAAGATAATGTTGTTTACACAGACTTTAAGTGGAGTGACATTATAGTCAAGCAAGTGTCACATCACCCAAAGTGAAGGAAGACTTAATTACCATAATCCTGTGAATACTAAAATTCCTTAGCCATGTGTAGCATAATAATGTAATGTTCTGCATGCTACATTTAATAACCTGGAGGTACTGTATTAACTCCCAGGGATCTTTTAGTTGTCTTAAACTGAAAGCAAACAGATTTAGAGTGGCTCAGGAGAAATTCTGTGGTCAGTGTAGATCCTTGGTGCCTTACGTTGCTAACATTGTACCATCTTCCTTTAAATGTATAGTTTGACAGGCAAAACAAAACTGAAGTGACTTTAGCAGCAACTCTGATCTAATGGGTATAGTCTGGCCCAAGGATTTCTGCAGGTAACAAATGCTAAAGCTCATCAAATAACAGGAATGATAGGAATGAGATGATGATAAAAGCATACTGTGTCATAGGAAACATACCTTTAAGGGGAGAACGGTATTGAATACTGCAAGACTGGAACTAGTTGTTTCTTGAATATTCAAATGATCATACCTTTTTGTTGATACTCAGTGCGCTAGCACTCAACCAGACCAAGAAGCGAGACCTTGAAGAAGTATAGATAATCATAAAAGGCAAAGTATTGTGCTTCACAAAGAACTAAAGTATTTGTCATGTTCTCTTCTGAGCACTATGCAATCATTTTATAAAACCAGATTGATTATTCTTAATATATGTTGGCTTTATTTTGGTAACACTAAGTAGTAGTGCACAGCCTGCTGCACATCTTGCATTTGTCCTAAGAATCAGACTATATAGCAGTTGAAAGAATGCTGTTTAGACAAAACCAGAATACAGTCAATACCTGTATCTCTTCTACTACTTGAGAGCTCAGAGAGTTCTCTGGATCCTGCCTGTCCTGTTGTCTGGACTCTGTACTTCTGTGGTCAGTTGCCAGCAGTGGTAGAGGGATTCAAAAGCACAGGCACAGGTGAATTAACCCAGTGTGATTTGGTATTGCTTGAAAGATAAGTTTTGAATTAACCTCTTAAAGAGAGTAGCAGATAGAACAGTCTGAAGACTGAGAGGGATGCTGTGTTTTTATGTAGGAACTGCTTTTTAAAAAAAACTTATTAGTATGTAGTTCAATTTTAATGTCTAAGTTTTGTCTCTTTGAGGACTGGAAAACAACATGAATTTACAAGAAAATATGATAAAGGTGGACATCAAAGAAATGTGTGCTGTTAGTGTATGATACTAGTGTAAAAACAAGCAGAAACATTTGAGTAGTGAGTCAGTAGCTGGTATTGACTTGCGCTGGTGCAAAAAAGCTTGTGCTCTGATTTTCCCTTTACTTAGAGCAGCATGTTGAGTCGGTACAATTGACTTTAATGCAATTGTTCTCATTTGTAGAGAGGAAATTGGAAAGGAGGCTGGCTGTATATTTGTAAGAATTTTTAAAAATGTATGTCATATACTTTAAAGTGCCTTCCAACCCAAATCATTCTATGATTAAGGATGCTCTGTGGAAGGGTGATGCAAACAATCACTGCATAACCCATGTTAAATTTTTTGCTGTTTTTTTTGCTGTTCCTTAAAAGTGGTCTCTTCCCAGGAATTAAGAATCTGGGGAGAAGGCAAGATCATTTTCTGCTGGCATCTCCTGCATCTCTCCAGGAAGACATACATTTTTGGAGCAGCAGTACCAAAAGGAGCATAGGTTGTTCACACTTGGGCATGTAGCATGTTGTGCTACACCTTGCTGAAGCCCAACCCATCCTTTCCAGCTAGCATGTGCTGCCCCTTTAGTTTTGTGCCCCTAATTGCTTCTGGCCTATAAAAAACAGTGCATGAAGTTCAATCTCCAACAAGTATTTCTGTGGTAATTCTGAGCATCAAATCCTCTGTGTCTTAGATGCATACCTCTACAAAAACTAAATCAAAATTTTAAAGAATGAAATGAATATAGCAAAACTGGAATTGTTAGAAGTCATTCTGACAGAGAGGTTCTCTGCTTACTGGAGTAATCATAGAATCATCTAGGCCTGAAGTGACCTCCAGAGGTCATCTAGTCTGATCTCCCTGCAGTCACAGGGACACCCCCAACTAGACCAGGTTGCCTGGGGCCTCATCGAGCCTCACCTTGAGTATTGCCAGGGGAGGGGCCTCAGCCACCTCCCTGGGCAACCTGTTCCAGTGCTCCACCAGTCATACATGTACTGTGTAGTTTCTGAGCATTTTGTATGTTAAAAAACAAAGTGCTAGATCTATAATCAGGGAAAATAACGTAGACTTGTTGTTTCTTAGATTATTTTTGTAAAATTATGCTGTGTTTAACGCTGCTGATTGCCAGAGTATTGCCCTGTAGTATCCACTTGGGGTATTAGGATCTAAGTAATAGAAGGCGAAACAAATGCACATCACAGAGAATGTACATTATACATTAGAAAAATGATTTTTTTTGTGTGATTTTTTTTTTAAATTCATTTTTAAAAACAAACTTCCACTTAGCAGCGGTTGCCTTGGCTGTGCTGTGTACCGATTTATGCATCCATGCACACTGTCTGCTGGCTCTTTTGGTAGAGTAGGATGATTTGGGTCTGCCACTTGAATATCTGAAATGGGACTAAAAAGCTGTGAAAGCAGAAGCAGCATTTCATTAAAAACCACCTTTGCGTAAATCTATTGCCGTCTGTGAGGGTGCTCCTGCTCAGCGGCTGCTTGTGCACAGATTAGTTGCCATCACTTCAAGCTGACCATATTTCCCTTTGAAATGGGGGCGTCAAAGCCATAACCTTGGCACTGTAGTGCTGCAGGAGCCCCGCTGCAGAGCCGGGGAGCTGGTGCTGGTGAGCGCGGAGCACCTGTGAGCACAGACTGTGGGGCTGGATGGAGGCCCCAGGAGTGCCGGGGCTGCAGCTGCCGGGCTCAGCAGCAGTTGGAAGCGCTCCCTCGCTCCCTCTTGCCAAGCCCCCTGAGACCCACTAAAGGGTTTTAACTTTCTTTGGATGTATAATTTTTGTTGATTAACAGGAGTTCTGGGAAGCGGCCCTTTTGTAAAACTGATGACAGGGAGGAGCTGCCTGGGGCAGAGGCTGTCAAATGATCTCCTTTGTGACTGCGATAGTGCAAATATTACCAAGGAACCAAAAATCCTTTCCTGCTCCCCAGGGGTGGCACTGCTCGAATGTGAAACCCATCATACTGCCAGAGATGAATCTTACAGGTTCTGTCTTTTTTTACCATTTCAAATTGCTGATCATTTGGGAATACGCAAACTTTACAATATCATTTTTTGGAGCAAAAAGGTCAGAGAATATTCCTGCTATTAGGATGCTGGATCTTGTCTTTTCTCATTAATGACTGCCTTAAAGAAAGGTTTTTGTCCTAAATGTTTGAGTAGTTAACTGCTGTGTAGCTGAGAGCATTTTGGGTTGAACACATTTTGGTTTTCCTCATAGAGATTTGACATTCTTTCTTGTATTGTTACAGGATACAAAGGGTGGAAAAGGGTTTTTCCAAAACATCCACAAATGCTGGTCAGAAAAATCTGGAAGAACAGTCTGAGTGGTGGGTACTTGAGACATGATAAACGCTGCCTTGAAACACACGTTCAAAGTTCAGTTTGGATAAAATCTGGTCATATTCCTTACATGAAGCAGTAGATGCTTGACTGGAAGGGCAGTGTCAGTGGTCAGTGGAGTGTCAATACTTGTGCCCATTTTGCAGAGGAAAGGCACAGCGTTTTTGTCTCAAACATTACACAGTACAATATAAATACCCTACTAGAAAACTAAATAATTTTTTCCATCATTTGTCTTCCATTCCCATAAAAGAACCCCTTTCTAGTTGCTTAGAAAGAAATATATTTGAAAATCAGGGGATAAAAATATGTAATGTATTGATTGTCTGCCATGCTGGGAGGGGAGCACAGAGGTCCTGGGGGGCAAAGCCCAGAGTTGGGGTGGGGAGGGCATTGCTGGCTGCCCTGTCTGTGCCCAGCTTTGCGGAGGGGCAGCCACCCTCGCCAGTTCCTGCAACTGCAAAACTAATTAGTGAAATTAAGTTGAAAATGCTGTAAACAAGTGAAGTTGTTATTCATTCTGTACGGCACTACAAATGTGGGAGGACATGTTAAATGATAAATTAGGCATGAACTGCTTTAATCTGTAAGCTGAACATGCTAGCAAAGGGCCTGCATTTGTAATTAGTATTGGGGGCCACAGGAGAGTGGTGCCTCTTTTAAAACAGTGACAAGGAATTGATCAGTTTAGGTTGCTGTGGCAACCAGGAGCCCTCCATTGCTTTCCCTGCATTCTCCTATTATGCCGTCCCTGCATTTAGAAATATATTTATGAACTGTAAAGATAAACTACTCAATAATGCAAAAGAGGCTACAATGCTCAAATGCCAAACTGACGGGGGCCAAGCGGATGCCTGACTACCCGATAACAAGCTTAAGTGTTCTATGGTTGTCATGACATTTCTTTTACAAAGCAAGTGATGTCTGCAGAAAAAAAAATCTTAAAATTAGCCGAAAATGCAAATCTCTTTATGAGGCTGTCACCTTCATAATAACAGACAATAATTGATGATTTATGAGATGCCACCATAGTAACCACCTCCTTCGGCACCCCCTGGTTCCTCTTATACAATAGGCTTGGGCTCCTGTGAAAAAGTTTTCAGCTCGAAGCTGAGGAGGTCTTCTAGCATCTTATTCCAATTGATCTTATTAAATATGATTCACAAATGTTGCAGGGATTTTCACAGTTGTCCTACACCTTAAGGGGCTGAAGTACCTTTTTTAAAAGCTATGTAAATAGTGACCAAAATTGAGGGGTTTCAAGCAAAGCATTTTTAAGAAATTAGGTAATTTTTGTTTGCTATTCAACTTGAAATGGAACAGGGATGCAAAAATTTCTGCTGTATACTTGGCTTTTCAGAGTCCTTTGTCTAATACTTGTATTTACAAGTATTGGTTACATAAATCAGCCCATTTTTTGCTTGCTGGTGTCTTTAACGATCATGGAGTAAACAATGTTTTCTTTCTATTGTAATCTAAATGGTTACAAAACAAAGGCTTTTATTTACAAATGGATATTTAGTTGTCTTGGGGTTTGTTACATGGACAGCCTTCTTCATGAAAAATTAGTGGTTTAAAAAAAGTTTTTAGTCTTCCAGATTGCTCTTTTTTCTAGCTGACAAAAACAAGTTCAGGAAAACTAGGGTTTGTAGGTTCATACGGTACTAAGAGGTATCACATTAAGTAGTATTAGTGTGCAAAGACCATATTATTTGCTCCTCTGGATAGGTCTGAAGGGTGTGAAAACCTTCATACCACAGTTCTGCATAACTTTGTAAAAACTAAAATCCCTAAATTTGGTACTTAGGCTGGAAAAGAGCTAGCATTAGCAACTTCTGCTTAAGATGGGGGTATTTCTTCCCCATAGTTCTTTCCCTTCTCCATGCTGTTAATAAATGGAGATTCCAAATGTGACCTTAGAGAGTAATATGTTAATTCTGAACCCATATCTTAAGATCTGTACTCAGACAACAGTTCCAAAAAAAGTAATAGAAACTTATTTGAATTAAGAATTCATGATCTTTTCCATTCTTTCTTACTTTGTCAAATACGACAATTAGAGCTGTCAGTTCTGGAAAGTGATTTCTGGTAGAATAATATCATTCAGTTTCCCTCCCTGGTACATAGAGAAAAAAAGAATAAATAGATGTAAACCCATTATGTTGTTACTGGTTATATCTAGGCATTGACTTTGCTGTTCACATTTTCATACATTTTTTCATTGTTTAACTTAATTCTTTTTGAAACTTCTTACGGAATAATTTTTATAGGATTAATTAATTTATGTGTTTATATATATGAGAAAAAAATTGAGATTTCTTTAGGTATTTAGAATGAAAACAAATAAGCTTGATGATTACCCCCCGCCCGCTGACTCTCGTCTCTTTTGCATCCTCACCTTAAACAACTTATGTTCTCTTTCTCTGCCGTTGGCTGCTCCAAAACAACAGAGCAAAAGAACCCCAAATCCCATAATGTCTCCTACCTTTTTATGGGTAACAAGGTTTGAATACTGTAAAGAAAATAAAGTAAGAACAAGAAGTAATAAAGGCTGTTATTTGATGCGGTTGGTACAAAGTGGGTGTGTTTTCTGTTGCTGGACTCTTGAAAAAACCCTCCTATTTCGTATATTATTTCCCCTTTCTAGTACCATTGTAGTTTCAGGAGTATTGTTGGCATTTTCTGTGTTCCTCCAGAACTGGGCTTGGTGCAGAGGTGTTCTTGTTAGCATTTTACAAGCTGTGTGTGTGCAGCAAGTGTAGAAATGGCAGTAAAATTTTTTGCAATGTATTGACCTGAAGCCCATTTGAAGTTGATAAATACCAGCTGTTCAAACAGAAAATTAAACAAAAGCAACTCAAAACTTACTCTGAAGTAAACAGGTGAACAGTATGTAAGACAAAGCAGTTCCCCAAAGGCATTTTTAGTACATGGTCATTATTTAACTCATGACTGAAAATAAACAGTGCTGACAGAGTGTGTGTTGGGGGGCTATGATATATGAACAGTGTCAGTACTGTAGGCTGATAACCTATAGCTTGACATCCTTATCTATAAACTTTGACAGATACATCAGTTTGTTATTGTCACTTTATTAACTTTATTCTATGATAGCCGAAGACAATCTTTTTCAAAGTCTAACACAGCTAATACTTCACTAGGTAAAACATTTGGAAAAACATCAACAAATTTAGTTTTACCCCCCAAAGGAAAATCCTTTACAGTTCATTAAATGCTGAGACAGTATTTTACAATATGGAATGGAGTTCTTTGCATATCAGGAGCAGACAATAAACTGTTTTGTCACATTAAATTATTTATGCCAGAGACATCCTGACAGCCTCTCTTNCTTGTAAAAAAAAAAAAAAAAAAGAAAAGAGTATATTACTAGGAAATGTAGTTGTGGCTGCTTGATCTGAAGACTTGCTTAATAAATTAATATTTTGGTCTTGTGATTTTTAATTGGAAAATAATAGCTGTTCCTAGTTGGAACTGTCTACTTTGTCTTCTGGTGGTTTACAACAGAGCTGTAATAAAGATTTCACAAGCCGCCTTGCTCGCTCCATCCCACTCCCTGCTATCCTGCCAATGCCATGGGGGTGAGCGAGGGGACAGAGCTTGAGCTGAAGCAGCATCACAGAATGTACAAAAATGGTTCAGACATTTATTTTTTTTTAACTTCTCTCAATCTTACTTCAGAATGTTAGTATGGATTATACTTCCAAATGAGTGCTTTTATTTTTTTTTTTTTAATGTTCTCTGAAACAGAGTTCTTTAAGACATGTTTGAATCTGAAACTTTATCCAATATCTATTTATTGCATCACTTCATGCTGGACTTCTTCCTCCTAACTCTTTGCCCTGTCTTAACATTAATGGCATGTTATATTTTCAAGGCTGTATATCCATGTGCATTTACCAATGAAGGGGATAGGAAGTGATCCTTTAAATGCTCATATGTTTGCTTGCATTTACACAAAGCAGTAAGGCAAGGCCATTCTGGCTGTCAGCTGTCCGTACCTATAGCAAACTCTCAGTGTACATCAGCAGGGTTATGACCCTATTGGGTGGGTGGGCAAAGGAGTAATTAAGGGCTACAGTGAGCCAGCAGAGCTTAAGTCGCACAATTGGCACAGAATTCAAGCCTGGATTCTGAAATTACGTGATTCTTGCATGCTTGTGTTGTCTCGCTAAAAGTCTTCTAACATTGTGGTATGTATGGTAGAAATGCAGTCAAAATCCCCAGAATTTCTGTAATCGGATGCCAGTGTCACCCCTAAGGGTCTTAGAGTTGTTGGGCTGTCCAGACCTGCCAGAGGGACTGGTGGAGTAGCTGTAGCTACAGCATACTGCAGTTGTCTGTATGAGCCAGCATTGGAAAGAGGCAGTACTTTTCATTGATACTCGCAACAGTGGAAATGTTGAGCTGCACTTGTCTTTGAAGAGTACCTCAGTGAGTACTGTCAGTCTTCCACAGCTCACATGGCAGGTTTTTCTTTTCTTCTCTGCTCCAACACTAGTTCTCCACTTCTTTCATGTGCCCTCGCTTTTCATCTATCTTCCTCGGGCTTGCCCTCCTAGTCCTAGTTTTCATGCCCTATTAGGGTGTTGACTCACTGCTCTGTGCTTCCAATTATCCTGAAATTAGACCTCTGCTCCCATTCTGGTTTGTGATCTTACTTTACAGTTGTTTCAGGTGTCTTCAGTACATATTTTTTTGCCCCCTGTCTTTTTGCACAACCATCTCCTCAAGATCCTTGCCACTGTTGGCTTTAGCCCCATGCTTCTTACTGCAGCTGCTTACCTTGATTGCACCTCTGGTTTCTTCTTGCCTTGAGAGATAGGAGGTAATTCCTCAGTGTCTTTAAATGTTACATTTCTTCTGCACACTGTGTTTCAGGCAGGGAGGAGCTACTGAGGTTAATGCTGGGAAATCAGAGTAGATCTGGAGCAAAAGAGGAAGGCAAACTTGGACTGGCAGTGGGATGTCAGGTTACAGTTGATCTAAGCAGTAATTTAGGAGAGGATGAGGAGGAAGAGATCAGGCAGAAATTTAGAATACTTAGAGCTGAGGCCCCAGTTTGCTTTGTTGTACAAATTTCAGGAGTGTTGACAGTATTAATTGCTACATAAATAATAGACTCATAGAATGGTTAGAGTTGGAAGGGACCTTAAAGATCATCGAGTTCCAACCCCACTACCACGGGCACTCCCAGTAGACCAGGTTGCTCAAAGCCCCACCCAGCCCTTGTCTTGAACACCTCCAGGGATGGGGCATCCACAACTTTTCTGGGAAACCTGGGGGGTGTCTCACCACTCTCACAGTAAAGAATTTATTTTTAGTGTCTAACCTAAATCTCCGCTCTTTCAATTTAAAGCTATTACCCCTCATCCTATGGCTACACTCCCTGACAAAGAATCCCTCTCCAGGTATCCAGTAAGCTCCCTTCAGATAGTCCCTTCAAATCTTGCTATAAGGTCTCCCTGGAGCCTTCTCTTGTCCAGGCTGAACAACCCCAGCTCTCCCAGCCTGTCTTCATAGGAGAGGTGTTCCAGCCTTCTGATCATTGTAGAAGCCCTCAGCTGGACCCGTTCTAATAGGTCCATGTCCTTCCTGTGCTGAGGACTCCAAAGCTGGACGTAGTATTCCAGGTGGGGTGTCACGAGAGCAGAGGGGGAGAATCACCTCCTGCGACCTGCTGGCCATGCTTTTTTTGATGCACCCTGGGATGCAATTGGCTTTCTGGGCTGTCAGTACACACTGCCAGCTTATGTTGAACTGCTCATCCACCATCACTCCCAAGTCCTTTTCCTCAGGGCTGCTCTCCAGTCATTTTCTGCCCAGCTTGGAATTTTGTGCTTGGGATTGCCATGTCCCAAGTGCAGGACTCTGCACTTGGCTTGGTTGAACTTCATGAGGTTTGCACAAGCCCACCTCTTGAGCCTGTCCATGTCTCTGTCGATGGCATGGCTTCCCTCCAGCATGTTGACCATGCCACACAGCTCAGTGTTGTCAGCAAAATTCCTGAGGGTGCATTTTATCCCACTGTCCACATCTCCAGCAGAGATGTTGAATGGCACTGCTCCCAGTGCAGACCCCTGAGGAACACATCTCATCACTGGCCACCACTTGGATGTTAAGCCATTGACTGCAACCCTTTTGAGTGCAGCCAACACTGGGAATGAGGAAAAGGATGTTAAATAAAAGGAAGGTTCAGTTTATGAAATCCCATTTAATTATGAGAAAATATAATTTTTCAAGATTTGACAACTTTTCCAAAAATGCTCAGTGTTGTGAGAGTGCTCCAGACCCAAATCTTTCTACTGTACAGAAATCAATGTTTTGAAACATAGGAGTATAAAAGGACCTTATGTAAAGAGAACGCTGCCATTATAATATCAAATTATAATACTTTTTTCTTGCCTGTTTCTTCTGAATGGGTCAGTGAGGCCTTATCAACATTATCCATTTGAATATTTTCATAAGAGACACTGCAACCAAGCCTGCCCAGGGTATATTACTAGAGATTACAAATATTTATTGTTTGGTTCTGTTACAGTAATAATGTTATGTAGTATAGTGTTACTGCTTCACAAATGAAATAATTTGTGTTCCAAGTCAGAGCTGTGTGGATGAGAAAATATTAGCTTTTATAAATGGTCCAGGTTTTTTTAATGAATTTGTAGATACATGCTAGCATTTTTGGAAAAAAAGATAATGCAGAATAAACTGGAAATGTATGTAGAATCAGAGAAAAATCTTGCAGTATAACATTTGGTGTCTTTGTTCTGTTCTTTATTTAGGTAAAAGTAATGTTCCTAATTTAACCAAATTCAAGTTTAGTATGGCCTAAAAAAGTAAATAATTAGAGAAAGAAGCTCTCTGGCCAAGTGGTTATAATGAAACATAACTTGAGGAAGACAAGCTCCTAATTCTTCCTAAATAGATAGAATTCTGCAGTGTGTTGGTAACTGAACAAAATTCTCATAAACAGAATTAGAAAGATTAAAAGAAGAATTAAAGAATTGTGGCCATTGATAATAGTATCATAATGCATTGTAATCAGTGTAATTCTTGAGAGATTTTCCCTGACTCTACATGGTGCTGCATCAGTTCTTTTGCAGCTGCATTGCAGACATGCTGCCACACAATTTTTGGTATACCCTTGATGACTTTTGCTACTGTATCACAGTGTCAGCTGCATGACAGCAGCAGTGTTTCAGGATCAATATTATATTATGTCATTTTGTCCTGTGACAGAGAGCTGTATAAAACTTCTAGATTTGCTTCTTTGGAAATGTGCAGCTGAAACTAAAAATGGCCTGGTAACAATCTGGAGTAGAAGCAGTGTGTGAAAATGAAAAGGGATGCCTGGGTGAAGTAAGTGTATAGGAAAACAAGGGGGTTGAGGCTTTGAGATACGAGATAAGGCAAGGTAACACTGCTTTTACATGTGGGCTCATAACATTGCCTTCAGAGATTTTAACACGCTGTAGATAAGGTGGTTGTATCTTTGAATGCCCTAGATTTTGCTGTGTTTCTCGGGTAGAAGAAGACTATGTACAGTCTGTTACCAAATGACTCAAGCCAGAAACCAGGGTAGTTACACCTCCCCACATCAGTTAGTGTATCAGGAACTCTGCTGACAGGATGATTTAGGAACCACTTGTTTGTTCTGCTGGTTTCTTCCTCTTCTAACCTCTTGTTCTGAACAAGTGGAAATGTTAATATCAGATGCGAATAAATGTGTTCACTAGAATGCACATTCTGAAAAGGTTGATGTGCATGTTTATATATTAGCTTGCTAATGTAGTCACAAAGATTTAAAATTAGAATTAGAGTGGGATGACAAAATCTTGGAGGTTAGTAATAGATAGCAACAAATGTTCAAGCTTTTACAAAAGTGGAGATATGAAGTTATTTATTAATGTGTTTAAAGCAGATATTGAGAAACATACTGGTGAGTTGGGTCCAGACCCCTTAAAGTTATGATGCAATCAAAGTAGTACAGGTAAATAAGCAGGAAAAAACAAACAAAAAAAAATGTAGTATAAAATCATATAATTTATGATTGTTATGAGAGAGTTGATCAGGTAATTTGCATAGCTAGAGTATTAATGCAAAGGATATGGATTGTTCAGAAAGCAGAAGAAACTAAAGAGGAAAGAGATGTCACTTAGAAAATAGGTCATGTGCTCTTACTTGGAGGTCCAGGCTATGGAGGGAGATGGCACAGGAGGAGAGCACTGGATATGAGGGTAGCCTGCTCTTAAAGGTCACCAAAGCAGGAGAGGGATCCATCTGGATTTGAGTAGAATTATCCAAAGCACAGGACTTTAGTAATGGGAATTTTCCAGTGCAGACATGTAAGCAGCATGACTGAAATGCTTTACAGAAGCTTTATATGTGTGTGTATATATATATGTATATATGTTAGAGAAAGCAGCTTTAAAGGAAAGATTATGGCATCTTTTTTTAGCCTGGGTATAACCAACAAAGAAGAACTAGTTGAGAATGTCAAAATGTAATGGAAATTGGATGAGAGTGACTATAAAATGTTAGAGTTTATAAGACCATATGCCAAGTAGAAGAAATAATATGTAAGGAAAATGGTGGCTTAAAATAATGGAGACTTTGGGACTATTTGCATTGGGAGGTAAGAACTCCATGCTAGTAGAAGAGTAAAATTTTCAAGAAACCTTGCATTTCCTTTAAGAATAAATTAATGTGGGCATAAATACAAATGATTGCATCACAGAGGAAAAACAGCAACTGTAGAAAGAGGTCAGATTTGCTAAGCTAGGAATCATTTTGTGCCAGTCTCAGAAGCAGTATGCCGAAGAGGGGGATCAGTGAACGATCAGTGAATGCAGTTGGGTTTTAGGGCAGGATATCATGAACATGTGGGGAGGGTATGAGAGAGGCCAAAGAACAAAGTGAGATGCAATCAGCAGATGCCTTGTAGAGTAAGAGGAAATAATTCTGCGTGTCTGTCTTGGGAAGAGAAAAGTAAGGGTTGATGTGCTGCAACGTGAAGGGAAAGAAATCAACAGATGGTTCTGGGAAGATAGAAGACTTTCATGCCTTCAGGTCACCTGCAGTTAGATGTCTGACTCAATTAATAGTGGTGACAAAAGTGCAAGATGTAAACTTGAGCAAGAAAAGAAGTTTGACAAAGCTTATTTAGGTTAGGTGTTTTCAAATCAGCTGGGTCTGGTATAATGTAGTTGAGGAATCATGAATGAGATGTTGGAGTGATTAATGGCCAACTTGGAGAAGTCATAGAGAGATGAGTGAGGTACAGGTGAGTAGACGGAAGGAGAATAAAATGCATGGAAATTATAGACCATTCCAGATGAACCAGAAAAATATAATAACAAACAAGCTACTTGTGAGTGCTCAGGAGATAATAGACAATAATGACTTGCCAAGAGCAAATTAGTTCAAACTGATGTGATTTCCTTTTGTAAAAGAATGACAGTCCGTAGTGGACAAAGGTGAAGCCATAGATCTCATGTATCTTCACTTCAGGAAGGTTTCTGATAGTGTCTCACATAGCTAGACTGCATTTTGCACACTATGAGACAAAAGAAGATGCAAAACAGGCTTGAAAATTGTACTTGGGAAAGTATGTATCAGTACTCAGTCAAAATGAAACATGGGAAAACTGGGAGCACAGCAGTTGTGTAGATGATCAGTGTACTGTATGATGAATATGAGTCAGCAGCTCTGTGGTGGTGTGACCATGGGAAAGCTGCACTTGGTGGTGTAAAAATTAATACTGCAATTACGAGGCATGGCGGCATTAGGTGAAATTTTGTGTCTGATTTTTGAAGCAAAAATTTAAGAAAAAATTGGATCAAATCAAGGGAATCCAATGCAACAAGCATCAGAACTTTATAAGGGTTTGTGTAGAAAACAGCTTGTAAATAAAGCACCAGTTTCAGGTATTTTCTCTAAACTCACATTACTTTTATTAGTTAACTAGTATGGAATTCTGCCTCCTTAATACTTTGATATTTAATAGTAAATTGAAATTAAAGTATTGTTACTTCCTTCTCTTCTGATCTTTACTCCTTGTAAATGATGATATTATGTTCTGTCATTGAAGTTTAGTTCCTTACGCCTGTTGTAAATCTTGTTGTCAGGACAGGGCTTTATTTCTCTAACCCTAAGGACATGGGTTTCATGATCTCTCAGAACCACTCTGCCTGTAGAAGTCTTTAATTTGCCTTTACCCATGAGGAGTGGGAGAGAGAAAAAGGAAAAAGAGAGACCTTCCTGACATGTTTTAGATTTTACTGTTCAATATAGGGCATATTACTGTTTACTGTGTTAAACAGCATCTCGGGAAAAACTGGGTTATTTGTTCTTTTGGGAGTGTTATTCAGAAAATACAACTCGAAGTGCTAAAACAAGGTATCTTTTAAAGAGTATGTAACTTCTGTTATTCCTCTTCACTGACTGTTGTGAAATATTCTAGAGGAATTCTTCTACTTAATAAAGATTTTTAATAACATCAAAAGACAATTTATTTTTCCCTTAATGTGTCAGTCATCCCTAGGGGGATGACTGGGTATAGACTGAAGTTTAAAGCCCAGTTTCTTTGCTAAGTCAATCTTCATCAAAGGAACTAGGATGAGGGAGAACTTATCCCTGTTTATTTGGCATAGATGCACACCAGTTGTAGAACCTGGTCCATCTGGTGTGCTTTCCCACTTGCATGACCAAAGGACAAAAAATACGAGCCTGTTTGCAGTATGAAGGAGTGAGCAATGGCAATTGAGACAGGGTAGCATGTTGTACCTGAATATTTCTTGTTTACAGGGTAGCATGTTGTACCCGAATATTACTGTTTGTGTAGATACGATAAAAATGAATTCTTACTGAACTTGTTTTGAGAAAGGTAGTATACTTACATTATGATTACTGGCTAGTTTTTGTGGATTCTGTCAGTTATACAGGATTAAGTTGTGATTTAAGGATTATAGTTCCCGGTCAACATCTGGATTAAACTTTCAACTTTTGTTTCCTGTTTTATTTTCCTCCAAATTACAGCCAGTGATTTTGGCTTGTTACCCAGGACAGGATCATAGACCATTTCAGTTACTTTTTTATACTAGTTACGTTCTTTGTTTAATGTACAGTCTGTAGAAGATGTGACAAGAGAAGATTCTAGTTTTCGTTTTGCCATTTTATTGCAAGGGCAATTGCAGAGGACTGTGCTTGTTAACAAATGAAAGAGTCTTATTATAAGGGCTGCAAATCAGTCCGTGGGATGGGATTTGAATCACTGTCAGTGGAAAGAAAGTGTGTTTATAATAACTAAAATCCCACGTGTTCATAATTGACATAATTAGAGGCTATGTGCACAATTTCCCTGTAGAGAAGAAAGATAATGATTTTGAAACCTTGTTTGTTAGGGATTTTTAATATACTTTTATTAAAAAGGAAAAGGAAATTCGGTATTTGCAGCAGTCTATACTCTTACTCATGTGGGAACTTCAGATAAAATAGTAGCTTCCTTTACATGATTTGTACATCATTACAAATCACCATGCTCCATTCTGTTTCATAAAGGCTAGTTTGAAGTCATGACTTTTTGTCAGCATATATTCAAACACCTTGATTTATCTCTTAAAAATTAAGTTGGTGTTGCTGGAAGCACATTTTTGTTGCCAGGAATACATTCTAGATGTAGTTTTGTTTTGAGTTGTATGGCTTTGCCATAAGTTTCCAAATCTAATCTAAGAGAGTATGATTTCCTCCATATTTAGAATAGGAAATTCAACGTTTTCTAAAAAGCAGACACTCAGTGACTACTATATTTTTATGCTGTCTAAAGATGTATACCTGGACTCCTGCTGCTCAGTGTTAGGACAATTTAATTTTTGAGACTTGTATGTACTGCTGCTGAAAGCACCAAAAAAATTGTGCCATCCTGTTGCCAAAGTGTTGGTCACAGGCTTTAATATGAAATGACTGTTCTGTAGTCAACATGCTATAGTGACACCAATATAGGTAGCACACAGGCAATGAAATAATAACTTTCGTATATCTTCAGAATTCTTCTGCAACACTCAACTACAGTAGAAGTTGATTCAGTAGGAACCACTAACATTTCAATTTGCTCTCTCCAAATGGTACTTTTTGTAATAAAAAGTGAATTTTAATGACCAGGGAAAGCTCATTTGAAACAAAGCAAGCCGTCTGTTAGTTTTATTTTGATTGACAAGCGTGCCAGGGATAAACTGTTGGCTGACACTAGAACATGCCTCATCAGAGCAGTCTACAATGTCCCCAAAGTCAGCTGAAAACATTAAATAACATAGAGCATCAGGATCTTGGAACAGTTTGAGCGACAGGAAACAAACTGTTTTTTGTTTTTCATTTGGTTTGTTTGTAGGTACAAAAAGGAATCTGGTGAGTGTTTATATCTTCCCATGACATTTTGCACTAATACTGTTGCAAACAGATTACAGAGTAGAATATTAAATAAATACCACAAAAGGAACTCCTGGTTTTCAGTTTCCCCTAGTGCTGAATGACATTAATCCTCTCTGACAAAAGAGGGTTATTGCCATTAGTTAATCCTGTTATGTAGTTCCCTCAACAGCCTGTAACGCACATTGATAAAGACTGGGAAAATCTAAAATGTCAGACTAACTGGCCACTGATCATCTTGACTATGAGGGTATAGTAGAAGCAACCCAAAGCTGGATGTCTGCATCAGCAGAGTATTTAGTGTCTATATAGAAGCTGAAATCTTGCATTTGGATGGAAAGATGCGCAATGTCATTAACAGGCCCTGTTGGCAGCTGTTTGCCCAATGAAGGGATGATTTCAGTCACCTTCTATGTACATACTGTGAATATTAACTTGAATGTAGGTAGGTAACAACATGCAGGAGTTAAACTTGTTTAGATAACTTTTTGCGTGCTAAGCCCTGCCAGAGCACATAAAATGAAGTCTGCAATGTGCAGAAATTTTAGCCAACTTGTTGATGTTATAAAAATAGTTTTGAAGACTGCGCATGGCTGGAGTGTTTATTAAGTTCTGCCTAAAGTTACATGTAAGTCCTGAGTCTGGTGATTGCTTAAAAAAGAAAAGCATCCGTGAACAGTTAAATCATCAAAGTTGGGGCCTGTGGTGAAAGAGTTAATGAATTTTTAGTTCATTTAAAATTATAAAAGGAGAGTTTGTGTGCATTAGGGTAGAAGTCTGCTTCAGGAAGTAGAGCCATGTCTTTTGCCACTGCCTTCAGTTAGCAGCTAAGGCTTTGAAGTCAGATGGGCCAATTACTACTAATCGTCTTTGTTGCTGTAATGAAGAAGCGGGTTTAAAGCATATACACTGTGTCTAGTCATGGAGATAGACGTTTTGATTCTATCCTGCGAGGTTGAGGATGCTCTTCCACTTATATTGCAACCTTGAACTTCGTTAAAATTTGAGTGATTTGCGTGCTTTCCATGTTTCCGAGCGTGTGACAATTTTGTAAAGTTGTTGTGAATCTGAGTGAAAAGTCAGCAAACCTGATTATAAACTCATTGTCATGGCAGGAGATGCTAACTTCTTTTTATCAGTCAATGTATTTCAGTGCTTTTCAGTGAGAAATTACAATGGGAAGGTTGCAGTACAATGAAAAATGTTGGGCTTTCATGTCATCTTTTCATATCTGTATCTATCACATCTTTGATAGTGAGTGTCTTTCTAACTAATCATCAGTAGTAACAAGTTTGGCTCAATGAATTTTCACAAAACAATAATAAAGTTCTTATGCAGCATATAATTTAATATTTTAACTCAGTAAGCAATCATTACTATATGATCTAAACATGTAAAATGCATTTAGTTCTGGCAGTTTTGAATGCATGTAAGTTATTTTCAGAATATTTGAAAATATTTGGAATAGTTATTTCAAAACAGAGTGTGTGTCTTTGGACCTCGAATGTTTAACAGGATCTACTTGGGATATCCAGCAGGAATGGTTTCTCTATGTTAGTCTGTTATTTTTTGGCGTTTTTTTCTGAGAAGCACGTGACATGCGGTAAAGAAGAGGCAATTATGTTTCAGCTATCTAATATATCAAATCACAAACTGATTTTTTTTCCAGAATATAGGAATTACTTTAATTACTACTTTTTCTTTAAATAAGCCTACAATGAAAGCCTGCTGCTTGGAGAATGACTAGTCATTTATTTCTAGTCATAGCAATTGAAATCCAATATTTATTCATTTAGCACTCAGTAATATATTTGACAGATGTGTTGAATAACTGAGTAAATTGCTGTCTTTAAACTCCTAGCCTTTTTTTTTTTTTTAATTCACAGTATCTAGAAACACTGCTGATAATATAGTAGATAGAGTATCTACAAATTAATGTTGTTGAGATGGCACTTATTGTGATTATGGCTGCAGATCAGAATTTTTAAATTTCTTTTTAAATATTGCTGATTCAAATTCAAACAGAATAAGCTATTACCGTGAGTAAAGTCAGTTCAGCAAATGTTGTAGAAGTCGGATCCATAATGTTCCCTTTTCAAAGAGCAATTGTTCTGGGTGTTTTGAACCTGCCAGAGGCCTTAACTGTGATTGATGCAAGTAGGAATCTCACAGCTAGTTTTCTGTGTAACGCTTTGAACAGTTATGGTGTGTCTCTTTTTAAAAAAATTAATTCACACAGCCCAAATATCAAGGTGCTGTACCCTGTAAAGACTGCAAAGATGAACTCAGGGTCTTCATATCAGACAACAGAAGGGCCCTGTTGGTGAAAGATGTGAAAGATAACACACAACTTGCAGATCCAGTTGCTCACCCAGCATCAAGGGGTGATGCAGTGTGGGTATTGGAGGACGTAATGGACTGAAGAAATAGCGTAACAGAGAACATTGGCTTGTATGAGGTCAGCCCTGTGATACCAGCTGAAGAATGTGGTTTTGTCTTTTGGTTGTGAGACATGTTAAAGATAATCTGTATAAAAGGTCTCAGGACCACAGATGGTAAGGTCATAATTGTGATAAAAATTAAATGCAGTCTTTGGTGTTCAACTATGTATCTGATATTTGAGTTGTTGATAAAGAAATTGTAAGGCAAAGGAAAATAGTTTAGAAGAAAACCTTTACAGTAATAACTATGTTATATTTATGGAAATTATTCTTAGAATAGTGGGAGATCGTTTTGCCAGGGCTTTTCATTGAGTACCATTGCACCTACACCTGCTTTCTTTTGGTCATCGATTCTCTATAGGAAATCCCAAATAATTTTGTAACTCTTTTTCTTGTGAAGAAGCTTTCAGTGCTGAAATAATAGTTGGTTTCCTTGAAATACTGCCTGAACAGTGGATTTACCCACTCTATGTTGACCTTATGTATGAGACTTAAGATGGGGTATCTACATGAAAGTAACAGGAGCTCTTGTAGAGGAGAAGCAGCAAAACCTGGCACACAGTTGTGGCCAGTCTGGTCGTTAGGCATTAGAACTCTGTGAGTTCAGTGGGTTTTTTAGGACTATTTCAGGCTGTCCTCTTGGTTGAAAAAAATAACAGCCTTTAAGAAAGGGGGAAAATTTCATGTCTTGTTATTTTTTTCTGGAAATGTTAATTCATCACTTCTAGTTTTTCAACACTGACTAGTGAAATGGAGAAAATCCTTCCATGTTGTTTTTCTTGCTAGTGTTGTGCAACAAGTGGAACTGCTGCAGAGTAGTAGGCAGGTATCTGAAAGATGTAAAAACAATTGCTTTTGTTAATAGATCAGTCAGTGGTGGAAAACTGAAGAAAAGAGGGTTTTTTCAAACTGATTCTTCTTGGTGAACAAAGTATGATTAAGGCGCTTCCCGAC
This sequence comes from Pedionomus torquatus, assembly GCA_013398155.1. Lineage (NCBI taxonomy): Eukaryota > Metazoa > Chordata > Aves > Charadriiformes > Pedionomidae > Pedionomus > Pedionomus torquatus. The sequence continues at coordinate 334,182 of VZRU01009539.1, read as the reverse complement.
AGTGAGACCATCATTAGCCACTCTCAAATATTATGTTGGTATCAGAAAGCAAATTCTGAAAATTTAAATACATCTTAATGAATGTGCTGTTGCCACATTTAGTGGGTTGTTTTGTAATCAGTTGATTTATCTAAAGAAGGACTTTTAACAAAAGTGTTACTTATCTGCATTCCCTATTTTTGAGATAGGGAATTTGAAATATCAGTTTACTTTCAAAAAGATGCTAATCTGGAGTAGAGGGTTTTGTGGTCGTGTTTTGTGGTGGTTTTTTTTTGTTTTCCTTTTTTTTTTTTTTTAATCTGGAGATCATATTTGCTCAAATAATGAGTTAGGAACATTAATGGCTTCTGGCAAGCATTAGGTGAGGCAGCCATAACATGCAAAATGGGAGTGAGGTTCTCTTTTCCTCCAGGAGCGCTACAGCTGGTCTGTTCTCTCAGTGTTTTGTAGAAGCTCAAGAGATGCAAATAAGCAAGTGCTGATGAAAGAGTACATTTTATTTTCTCACTTCATCTCCTGCCAGAAAAGCTTAATGGTATTTTAGAGCTGATATTACACCTCAGAAAAGAGGTAATGCATCTTTAAAAGCTAAACTACATCTTCTTTACTTTTATCAAATTCTCTATAAATCTTTCATGACAGTTTATTTAACAAAGTGTCATTGAAACTGTATAGATGATTGATGTGACCCATGTAAGATCAACATGAAATGTTTGTAAATGTCAGCAAAATGTGACCATCTAGAAGCAAGTAAGGATGGTGTTGCTGTGAAAGTGAAAAACAAACAGAAAATGTTTATCTTATTCTTTACTTCCTGGGATGAAATTACAAATTCATAAAAGTAGTATTATATGATTTTTCTTGAACATCATGCCATGAAGCCAGGAAGAGGCCCAAAATTTGTTTTTGCATACTGCGCTTTTACTATTGGCTTCTTTTACAGTGGCTAACAGTTTCTTTCTCATCTATTTAAAAAGAAGATCCCAATTTCACTTCTCAGAAGAATAATACTAATTTGGATTAAAAAGTAATAGACAATTGGCCGGAGTTTGAATAAACTAGCTTTATTCAATCAGCTTCTGTCATCAGAAGAGTGGGAAACAAGTTGAGGTTCCTCTCTGAAGAATGCTAATTATATGGAAAAAAATATCTAGTGTTACATGTGCATTGTCACTGAAAGCTTCTTGGAGATGAACCTGTATTAATGCTATGCTTCTGATTTTTGTGTAGTTAATTTTAAAATGATGGAAGATTCTATTGGTATCCTTTTGAGAAACTAATTTCTGGGGTCACCATTTTTATCTCCTTCATTCCTGACTTATCTTTTGCCATGATCTACGAGATCAAGGAAACAACTGACTTTTGGGGTTCTTTAGAGCCCTGTGGGTGACTTTGCATTGCAGCTTTTTTGTACCCATTAATAGCTCTTTGCCTCTGCACAAAATTGCAACATACAGCATCATATGCCGTAGCATTGTATGTCCTGCATACAGTGTTCTTTGTGATTTTGGTGGGTATTTAGACACTGATAGTATTATAGATCTTTAGGAAGTTTGCCACAAGAAATTTATTGCTTGTTATTTCACCCCTGGGGGGAAATATGAAGAGATATTGCAGAATGTCTGTTGGCCAGAGGTATAAATTTCTGCATGAGCCATGAGTCGGTGAGTTCTTCAGCTGTTTGGCCTCTTTTGGCGTAGCAGCTACCAAGGTACCTGTGGCCCATGTAGAGTTGCTGTGTGGAGGCAGTAAAATACCTGGCACAGTTCCCCAGCCATGTCTGGCTGTGCAGTATGTGCAGTGCACCACTGGACACTGTCTTACCCAGAAACTCCACTTATTGAGTGCGGTCCCTTCTTTTTGTGTTAGATGTCTATAAAACAGCCTTGGAGTTTTGCCATCTGATTTGCAGCAGATGTGCAGTTCTATATGTTTTTTATGGCAGGTATGATCAGCCACAGGAATTTGAAAGAGAAACTGTGTTTCACCAATTAATTAGAAGCATGGGTGTGTGTAATCCCTGGTTTGCTTCTCATCCCAGTTTAGTGCAAGCCACCTAAGACCTTAGGACCCAGTCGGCATCTTTGTCTTCATTCATAACCAAGCAAAACAGCTGTAAACCTTGTGAGCAATGCTGCTCGGTGTGCTCCAAAGGAAGTTCATGAGAGCTGAAGATAAAAACATTTTTGGTCAGCAGCCAAAGAGAGTCTGAGCCCAAGCCTGATATTTTTATAGTTTTGAAAACTTGCCTGTTTGCCAAGACCTTCCTGCAGTAACCAAAGAAAAGGTACAGTGGCTCACAAACATATTGTTGAAGGAAAAAAAACCCTGAAGGTGAAAATAAAATCCATTCTGTATCCATTTGGACAAAAGCCTTTGCAAATTACTCTAATGAGGTGATAAGATACTGTGGTGATAAAAATCTTGTAAATCAGATCTATTTCTATTGGTTTTAAATTAAACTAAAATGACATCAAAGAAAGATGATTGAAAATTTTAATATCTAAAATGGGAGACACAAAATGAAACTGAAGGAGAGACCAAAAATCAAATACTGTATGCTAATGCATTTTCAGATGCTACAGGATGAAGTAAGTGTAATGCAGAAGCTGTAGTCAAATTAGCCAGGATTCCCGGTAAACTGATTCAGCAATTCCTGGCTTGCTTTTTTTAATTATTTATTTTTTAATTCTCTATGGGACATTTTAGGTTTTCAGGACAAATACGTAGATACATTTATCGCATATTATGTGACGTATGTGTTTAAATTTAATATGGTGGAGGTACAGTATTGGCTATTTACTGTGTACTATGACAGTACCTTATCACATGTCATTATATGCTATATTGAGAATCTTTTGCATTTCTCTAATGGTAACAAGACTGTGTGCTCTTACGAAAAATAAGGCCAACACCAGAAGCTCAGGTGTCAAGTAGCTTTATTTAAGTAACAGAAAGCACTTGGGTTATACTGGTGTGTCTAATGACCACAATGCCCCTTTTTGAAAAATACTACTTCAGATGCACTTAAATGATCTTAAAATATAATTGAGTGCTTTTGGAAGAAGCACTGAAAAGTTCTGCACTGTATTTTTGTTCTGTATGAAGGCGTGTGTATTTGCGTAAACTTTAATTTGAGTGGGAGATTGCGTAAGTTCAGGTAAGCACATTTGTGACAGATAAATGGTTAGTGAACTGTAAGAAAAGCAAGGTATCATAGTTATTTGTACAGTGTCTTCATTTCAAACTAACCTACAGTTGTGAGTTAATCTACTTTTTAGTCATAATGAAATGGGAACCTAGCATATGGTTATCATAAAAAATACAGGAAGTTAAAATATCGAATGTTTGTGAGTTCATGCTGGTATTAGTATATTACCAGGTCACTGGTAGTAAGAAAGGCATAAAGAAAGCAGTAATCAAAGCATAAAGGATTATATAATACTTTATAAGGAAAAGTAGATTGTAATTTTTTAGGAAGTTTGAACAGGTAATCAAAGAGCCTTGGTATTGCAGTTGCCTATAATTAGAATCATAGAATGGTTAGAGTTGGAAGGGATCTTAAAGATCATCCAGTTCCAACCCCCCTGCCATGGGCAGGGACACCTCCCACTAGAGCAGGTTGCTCAAAGCCCCATCCAGCCTGGCCTTAAACACTTCCAAGGTTGGGGCATCCACAACTTCACTGGGCAACCTGTTCCAGGGCCTCACCACCCCCACAGTAAAGAATTTCTTCCTAATACCCAATCTAAATCTCCCCTCTTCTAGTTTAAAACCATTACTCCTTGTCCTCGTCACTACACTTCCTGAGAAAGAGTCCCTCTCCTGCTCTCCTGTAGGCTCTCTTCAAATACTGGAAGGCTGCTCTAAGGTCTCCCTGGAGCCTTCTTCCCTCCTTTTTCTGCCTTTCCTCCCAATCCCAGTCTGTCAGATGAGCGCCTCTGTGCCAGTTGGATCCCTGCATCTCACTTGCACAATGAGAGTACGGTTATTTCTTATAACCGTAGTAACGAATATGTAAATAATGAATATGTAAATATCATTAAATTAATTGGCAGTTTACAGTTTTCTGTGCTCCTACAGCACAGAGAATTCTAAGCTGTTAATAGAAAAGAAACTGAAGCTCATGGGTGACCAATATAAAATAATACTCTTTTTTCTATTAATTTCTTAGTACTATATTTCCTGATGAGTGTTGCATGTGCTCATAATGTTTTTCTGTGAAATTCCAAGAATCTTGCTTGCAGATTCATTTTTGACACAAGTAAACAGAGAAAAAATAAAGAGCAAACAGCTCACAAGCCAACCCCTCCATTTAGCTTCCATTTAGCTCCATAGCTTTGCTAGTCCGCAGAAAACGAATGATGGAAATAGAAAGAGAAAATAAAAATAATTTTCTGAAATTTTTCAAATGCCTTCAGTGTATGGGTAGTTCTGCTCACTTACATGGTTCCTTGCACTCCTTGCACAGTATTGGGATAGGGATTTAAGGAAGATTTTACTACCTGCTTTTTTATACAGATATGTACACATGCACATGTGATAATAGCTTTTTGATTTTTTTGTTAATAAACCTGTGTTTGACTGCAGGCTTTATTTAGTCCTGATCATGATAGCCTTTACAGGGAAAACCCTGTCACAACATGTGTCAGACTAATGCAGGTTGGAAAATTGCATCATCAGAAATGAGTCAAGGGCTATTGTGGTTGCAGAGCATCCATGCATTTGGCATTAACAAAGTCTTATTCAGATGGGGCCTTTTATAGGCATTTGCTGCCTGATTGGCTGCAAGTGTGTAGCATATGCATTTCATTCTTTCTTGAGTGATTGGGGAAAACTATTGATAAAGTGTATGTAGTAGGTACTGCTATTAAGCAGTACTGGTTTTTGGTCTTTTACAATATCATAGATTTCTACTTCTTATAATGCAGATAAATAGTGGGAATTTGTTTTTGGTATGGATATGTGCCCAATCCTGAAACTTAACCTTTGTTTAAAGGAAAGAAGGAATTTGATCTTTAAAATCCCACCTGAGCAGTAGCTTCCTATTGTGCTTAGTTTCTGTTAATTATATAGAGCAGGTAGTTGGTAATCTTTGAAGATAATAAAGATTAATTTTTTCAGTTTTCTCAGCTCAAGGAATAAGTAAAATGAATGGATAGATAGGAATGTGGTGTGTAGTACTACTGTGTCTTCTGATTACTTTCTACATTACATCCTTCACATACATTAAACATTAAAAACGTAGACGTTGTTCTAAAAATGACTGTATAGTGTTTTTCCTCAGTAGAATGACTTGAATTGGCAGCCAGCCAGTTTAAAATCTCAGTGGAAATCTATAGTTGGCTTAGACCTTAGTCTCTAATTGAAAAATGGAAATTAAAATGTAAAATGTAATTTGTTTGAATGTAGACAAAATTGAAATACCTATAGATGTACTTTCTTGTCACAGTTATACAAGTAAAATGACACGTTTCTACAACTTATTATTGTTGATGTAAGAGAGACATATAATTTAGCGACAGGTAGTTTGGACATCTCAGTTTGGACACTTACTTTGGAGGGTACCCATGGAAGTTGACCATTAGTTGGATTTTTTAATTATTTTTTTTTTCCTGAGGGAGAAATATTGAATGTGAAAACCAGTAAATCTTTTCAGGACAGAAGCTCCAAGACGATGCACTTCAGGAACCAGAGGAGCTGTTTTCTGATTTGAAGTTACAGCTTGAAACATCTGTGTGTTTGAAATATTGAAGGAAACTGTAGATGTGTTTTAACATTATTTAAATTAAAAAAACTTTGGTTTATATAGTAAAAATCTAAGGTGCTTTAATATATGGAAAGCTATTAATTTAGAACAGTTTTCGTTTTCTGTTTGGAAGCCAGAAGGCTTCCTAATGAGTGCTGAAGTGGCTTTCTCCCCATTCTTTTTGTGCCCTGTAACTTCATGTGAAGAAAAAACAATTCCCAGAGGTCTGTAACGTGTGGACGTGTTTGATGAATGAGAAATAATCAGTGCCATTTGTTTATAATACAGCTTCTTGCAAGAATTTAAGACAAGCAGGTATTTTTTAGTTAATCTGAGTGATAATGGTTTTTTGTAAAACATCAGAATAAACTTTTCTGCTGTTTAGTGCCTAGAGAGAGCAGTCCAAAGAACAGAGTTGGTAAGCAAAGAGCGAGTTACCCATAAATCCTTTATTTTTGGTTAGAAAGAAAAGGAAGATGGGTACATTTTGGAAAAATGGAAAAACCAGGATGAATCTGTTTAGTGGTGAAAATCAGCGCTGCTGGCAAATGCGTGTGGGACAGGGCACTTGAAGTGAGGTGGGTCAGAGCTGAAGATGTGCAGCGGGCAGAAGGACTGATTTCCCAGTATGTTTGCTGGGCTCTGGGTTGATTTCAAAGGCTGCTGCCTTCAGAGGCAAACTGAGGGATGCTGGGCAGTGACCTTTCTCCCCAGTTTTCATCTTTAGTATCACTTGAGAGCCACAATTTTTGAGGTTATTTCCCGTTAAGCTATATGCAGGATTCACAAAGTTTTGTTGCTTTGTGCAAGATGAATGGAGCTGGAGCTGTCTGCCAACTTCCCATGTGCACAAAGGCCAGTGGGCGCCAGCTTTATAAACTATGTCAAACTTCAATTAAACTAAACTAATTATTTAGTAGCTACTGAGGGACAGATGTTCATGAGATTTTTTGCAATGAACTGTTGTTCAACAGCAAGATAGGAAGGCTTTCAGGACTGTCAATACCGTTAATTCAATTAATGCATAAAGTTGTGTGGCTTTTAATGCTGTTTTTGTCTCCAGTGTATTTGTAGCCTCTCTATATTGATCATCTTACAGATTAATTTTAGAATTTGTTTTCTCTTCTTACATGCAGTATACATAATTACATCTTAATAGTTACACAAATAAGTAATGCCAGTTCATTAGAAGAATACTTTTCTAGTCCAAATGCTTTAGTTTTCTGCTAAGTGCAGCTATTATGTAAGTGATAGAGCTGTACATGAATATCACATGTAAGATGAAGCTCTCTGGAGGGGTAGGGGAGGATGTCATTCTACACAGTGTGAGTGACTGTGCCGCTCCTGTGTTGTGACAAGTCATCACATAACAAGCACAGATAAATGCCCCGCCCAGAGTGAAATGCCATTATTATATATTCTGTTTATAAAACACCGTTAAAGAAAATGTGTCAGTCAATCAAAGGAGTAGTGACATAACTTGCTGAATGAATGGGTTGGTGAAGATGTACAGTGTGGGGTGCTGAATGCATCCGAGAAGTCTATGGGAGGCAGTTGCGTGGTGGAGGGACTTCAAAGCTCCTGTGTGTCACAAGTGGAAGATCTCATATTTTTGTTCTTGTTTAAGCTGGTTTCTTTAAAATCATTTGTTGTCCTGTGTATAGCATCTCTTATGTTTTTTTACCCAGACTGTTACACAAGTACTCTAGAAATGTGTAGATTTTTTTTTCTGAGCTGTAACCTTTATAAACACAATGAATGGTGTTGAAACAATTACTTTTCCCTTCCCACCCAACAGGTTTTTTTTTTTTAAACTGCAAGTTCAAGGAAAGCTAACAGATGATAGAAAGTTAAATCAGGGCTGTTGAAAAGTGTGAACTTGAAAATCTCTTTCCCGATCAGTTGGATCATGGTTGCTATCTTGTGATTGGAACAACCCCACTGATTATTCAATTGTCAAAAGATTTCCTGGAGAGACAGGAATTTGTCTTTTAATATGAAAAATAAACACGTTAGACACCCCACCCCCCACCCCCCCAATAATACAAATGAAGCAGCTGAGCTTATGAAAAAGGACATAACTGCATTTCCTTGTCTGGGTCTCCTTTGAAACAGAAAAATGGCTCAATATGTAGGGTATGTGAAATTTTGAAGGGGGATTGATTACCTTTGCATTGTAAAAGTGAATTTAATGCTTCTGAAGAATGCTGAAAGCATGCTGAAATGTTACTGTTATCAAAGAGAAGTTAATAAATAAATGGACAAGATTGTGCTCCATGCTTGCCTAGGATTTCTTAATTCTTGTGCAGAGTGGTTTCTGAGGTGTGATATAACTAAGTCACTTCCATGGGTCAGAGATGGTTGAGAAGTTGGTGCTAACATTAACTGTGATACTTTGTTCCATGAACTCATTTTACGCAAACTTACAAAAAAATTGTACAGTATTCATAAATTGTTATGTGATTATATTTTATGCAATTTCTTTAATAGCAGCTAATAGCTAAATGGAAAAAAACTTGTTTGGTGGAAGAACGTAAATAATGGTCTAGTTTTAATAACATAAGTATACAACAAATGGAACAAAAGCTCAGTGACTGTAAGAGATGAACAGTGGCTTGGTAACAAGACACGGTAACTAGTGGTTATTGCATTAGCCTTTCACCTTTTGAGATTTGAATTTAGACCCTGTTGAGCATGCAGATAATGAAGTTGATTGGTTTCACACATTTTACTCAGTGTTGGCTCTAAAAGGTCTTGGGCTGGGCTAGCAGATGTTTCAGGTCAGCACTTAGTTGCAAAAGCTGGCTGAGGACCTTACAAAATGCCGCCTTCTTTTGGCAGTTTTGTCCTTTGATATGTTTGTAATCAGTATGTTAATTCATACACACAAAAATTAGTACATTTCTAGGAAAAAAAACCAAACCATCAGCCAAAGGAGGAGCAGTATGGTTTGCTGTTGCTCTTCCTGATGCTGCTGCCTTTATGTTGGATGTACAGGGAATCCTTACCCACTGACTGACACGGAAGCTTGTTCCAGAGACTCTATGATATATACAAATAGCAGAATAATATGAAACTGTGACTGATCAAAATAATGTGGAATGGAGGTTTTAGCAGTACTTCACCCACCATTATAACAAGCCATTAAAAAAAAAATCTAATTAAAAATACACGAATTTAACCAATTTTTTTTTTTTTTAATAAGTCTTGTATGAAAGGAAGAAATTTGTTTCACATATTAATTTTCAAGTCATAAGCTATGTTATGTTCCCAATGTTAGATGCTTGATGATCATGGATTAAACCTTAAAAAAAAGGGCAGTACAAAACTGACTTAGAAGTTAGATGTGTAAGATCAAAATTGGATATGATTTATTTTTTTTTCCACTTCCGTGTAGTTTGAGCCTTTCATTTGCACATAGGTCATGTTCTCGTGGTTTCTCAGAGGAATTCATTAAAGCTACGGCCATCCTGTCATCATGTGACTACAGATGGATGAATGAGGGAAATAATACTGGGCTGTGATGTGTAGACACTCATGAGAAAGTAGCTGAAGGGACGAGGAATGTGGTTCAAATAGGTGAGGAAATGTAAGATGTGTGTGCATACTTCACGATGCCTGCTCTGCTCTGTGCTGGTGTTGGTTCATACAAATATGGGTATTAGAGTACAAAGCAATTATGAATACATTTTTATTTAGCTGGTAATGCTTTTAAAACAAAATGTTCCACACGCATACATGAGTCATGGTGATCTAAGAATACTTTTAAAAGCTATATAAAAGCCTGGGAAAATTTCCTAGCTCTGAATTCAAGAAAATCCACAAGATGGACTTGGCCTCTTTCAGCAGAATCGGGTGACTTAGTTGGTGTTCCCCACTAAGGGTATTGATTCCCTGATATAGTTGCTTGAAGACTCCCTAAAATGTTCATGCTTAGCTGACAGATTGAGCTGAAAAGAATCCATCATGTTCAAGTCAGGTATCTGTTAGTGTGCTTGGGGCGGTGTGCGCCGGCAGAAGATGATCAGCCATATGGAGGAGGCTTTCTCCAAGGTACCAGCGGGTGCAGTCGGTGCATCTCTGTGCGCCTGTTGGCAGTGTTGGCAGCCCCGCTCCCTGAGAAAGGCATTGCTTTCAAACATGAGTAATTGATGAATTGTATGTAATATGCAAATGTGAATGCATAAATCTCCTGAATGACAGCTTAATTTATGTGAGCTTTTAAGAATGTGGGATTAGATTTTAATTAAATATCTTCAAAGGCACCCTGACTTACTCAGTTTTTGGCTGCTGTCTTTATGAGAGTTTGGGAAGGAACAAAATCCTAATTTTAAACATATTATTTACTGTTTTTTTAATGAGCTGTAATTGAACAAAAGCTATGGATATCAATGCCTATATTTTAGGGACTGTGTTGGATAAATCTAATGATAGTCAAGTAGAAGTGCCATGAAACTTTTGGATTGAAAGAACTAGTGCAACTGCTTCCCATGTTCCTTTATGTTTAAAATGACTTAAAGCCTATATAAATGCTTAATGTTTTGCATTCACAACGTACCTTAAACATCTAAAACCAAGTATTTGCATTGTAATGGTTACCATTGGTTTAATTGTTACCCTGAATGCAATGAGTTGATTGTTTCTGTCAGTAGTCAGAGCTGAATCCTTGAAAGGCTGCCTTGGCCAGTTTACAGCAGCTGCAGGAGATTATCAACGTATGTAGAGAACTTTGAGGTACTAAATAGTGGGTGCGTAGTATCCTTGATCCTGGAAGGGACAGATTATCCTGCCTTGTACCCAGAAAATTACTTCAGCAGTTGCTGAAGTTGAAGCAAGTGGTAGCTGTTCAAGTGGAGTCAACAGAACCATGGGTAGTATTAGTTCAGTACATCTTGTGATGTCTTGGTGGGCCAAGTTTATTAGTCTGGAAGAAACAAAACGAATATGATGGGAAGATAGCACAGAAAGATAGGAAGATAGCAAGAAATTTTGTATGGAATTTAAATATATGTGTAAAAGTCATAGACCTGAGTAGTGCCATAGTCTTAACATTATTTTTAAGAAGAGACAATTAAGCTAAGCAAAAGTAACTATTCCCTCTGCCTTCATCAATTGTCTAAAATGGTACAGAAAAAAAAAAAAAACAACCACCAACTTCATAAAGACCTTTAATTTAAACAAGGAAAGCCATGGTAAATAACAAATGTCAGCATGAATTTGTAGGATCGTGTCCTGAAACACTGCACAAAACCGGTGAAAATTTGGTAGATTGACATTTTGCTGAACAGTTTTTAAAATGCTCTTCTGTTTTTCATGGTACCCTGATACATTTCAGAATTAAACATGTTCATTAAAAATGCTATTAACCACATTGTACTAGTAAGGCCCAATAGCATTGTAGAGGGCAGGGTGTGACGGGAAGGTTTCTCCTGTGTGCCATGGATGGCCAGTGTTTTTTTGTATGCAGGATATGATATGATTGATCACAGAGAAATTTCTTGATTTTTACACTTTTCAAATAAAAAAAAAAATATTGACCATGTTTTATCTGGAAACATGCAAAAAGGAAATTAATCTCAAGTGAAGCAGTTATTAATTTTTAGCGTAAGTTAGCAAAGTATTTAAATATATTCAGTGAGACTGGTGCCCCTGATGTACTCATCTATACAGTGATGCACTTTACATCTTTGTCAATAGTATTTCCATTTGTATTTTGCCCCCCTACTCATCCACTGAGGCCAAGAGCAGAGACTATGGGGAGATACTCTACAAGCTAATAGTTATGGAATTCTGATCAGTTGGGGTAGATGTTGATTAGAAACATTAGTGTGGAATGAAACTGATTATGAGTCTTATTTTTAGCTATCTTAATTATAATTTTTTTACTCTTAATGTCACACAATTGCAAAAGGGGTCACTCTGGTAAATTCAGTACAATATGCAAGAATGCTGCATGTCTCAGTTTTTTGTTGTAAGTATTTAACCACAGCCTTTGGTCAACTGTTTTCATTCCGTTCCTGTGTTTCGTGCATGGCAGTTGGAAAGATGTTTAGTTATCAGCATTAGAGCTTATTATCTTAAAGTATTGGCTGTTGCATAAGCCATGATAACAGATGAAGGAACAAACTTACAGTTGCTGTAATTACTGTATTTTTAATGCCAAAAAGTAAACAAAATCTCTAGGTATGCTGCTTTTTTTTTTTTTATTATTGAGGCTAACCACTTGGAATTTCTTGAAGTAGGATTGTAGACAGCATACAACAGTGAGTGAGATCTTTGAATATCAGCACGAAAACATTTCTGATATCAAATGGAAATCTCTCCTTTTAAAAAAATATGCTGAGGAAAAACATCACCTTAGTAGGGAACCAGACATGTGCTTGGAAGGAGTTGCCAAAAGTTTGAGTGGTGCAACCCTCTGAGTTGAAACAGTTTTAATTTTTTTTTACTGGTTTTTGTGGGCAGAGCTTTGTGATATTTGTCTCATACACACACCCCCCATGCCCCTCACGTTCTGGACATTCTGTATTTCACAATGTCTCCCTTACATGGTAGGATCTGGGAGGAAGTATCTGAAGGCGAAGTCTTTTCTGTACATCATTAAATGTTCTACATTTGGACAGTAACGGATAATGTTAGTTTGTTTGTTATTGCATTATTTAATTATGTTGACCTGTTTTTAATAAATTCATGTTTCCTGTAATTATACCTGCATTTAAAACTCCAGTCTTTAGCACTTAAAAAAATAAAATTCCAATAAAAATATCTGTATAGATAACAGTACTGAATTAGATGTCTTTCCGGACATTTTTGGGTTTATGTTGCTAAAGATCAAGAGCTATTTTAAAAAACATCATTTTAAAAAAAAAAAAAAAGCCTTAAATCAGAGAAAGGCTACTGATGGGAAATGTAAATATATAGTTGATAAAGATAAGGGTAAAATTCAAATATAGAAAAGAGAAAAGGTCAGTGTAGTTTTTTTCTGAACATCTTTGTGTTGCTTCTCTCACTTTTAATTTTGCCTAATGTCTCTGTAGTTTGGCATCAGTAAGTAAGGGGCTGCTTTTTTTTTTTTTTTGAAACTTTCAGTTGGATCCTCATAACTAATACAACTTCTAGGCTCCTGTATGATATGATAGGTCCAAATGCCTTTTCTAGAAATGCAGATGTTAAGAATATTTGGCAAAAATTTTCTGGACTCTAATGTGCACATTAGTCATTGTATATTTTTTTAGCTGTAAAGTTAGAATTGGTGTCCAGTTTTATTTTGCTTTTTTTTGGTCATCCTCAGATTCTCTTTTTTTTTTTTTTTTTTTTTTTTTTTTCCCTGTATATGGTATTGATACAGTATGTTTATAAAGCTTATCATAAAACGAGTGCAGGCACAAGTGCTTATTTCTTTCAAAGGCTTTCAGAAACTGTGGTCTAACACATTTAACTAATTCAATCTCAGCATCAATTTCTAAGGCAGTATGCACCCATTGTAATTATGTCTCTTTGAATAACTTAATGATGGTCGAAAGTTTAATTCCATTAAGAAGTGCACACGAGGATAATCCTAGAGTTCTTAGTGCACAGACCTGCAAAGAGAATTTCTTTCTGTTACTCCCAGGAGTTTTGAGGGTTACAGCGTTTTATAGGGTCAATCTTGTTCAGTTATATGATATCATATAACAATAAAATAGCATATNGAGGTTTCCTGAAAAAATTTGGGCTTGCAATGAATTACTGAAAAAATATTCTTGTGTATTCTCCTTTGAGGTTACAGCATTACAACCGAAGCAAAGCAGAATTTAATCCCAGAGATTTTATGTGATTTGAAAATAAATGGCTTCTGATATATTTGAAAAGGAATCAAGTCGTGTACTTTAGACTTTTTTTAATGTCAGTTAGTCATGGTAGAATAATGCTTTAGAATAACTGCTCTTTTAAGTATCTCTGGAAAGTAACCTTTTCTGTTAGCTAAAGAATTTATTCTGTCCTTAATATTTGCTTAAGGAAAAGCTGTACAATTAAAGCTAAGAAGCAGCAATGAGCAATACTGAAGGAAAAAACTGAAAATGTTGTAGCACCACTGGTCTCAGAAGGAAAACCAAGTTTGTTAGACATCATTACAAAATAATATGTCCAGTGCAGATTTCTGTACTGTATACATTTTAATTCTAAAATACCTCTTCAGCTATTCTGAAATAGTGGCCAGAAGCGTGGTCAGGGCAGTGAAACCTTAACCTGTTCCTTTCATTTTCCCAACTCTGTCCCACAGGTGGCCTGCAGGGATTTGGGGTATTCTGTGCATTTATAGAATTTCTGATTTAAAAATGGTAACTGTTGATCTCTATGTTGCCATTGAAGTAGTGAAAAAAAATTGCACTGTTTTTGCTGGTATACGCCAAGATTTACTTACATGTGTTGGGGTTTTTTTGAACATTCTTTTCCCATCTGCTACTTACCACATAGAATATAGTAATGTAAATCTTAATCTTTCACTTTAAATCAGTTCATTCTTATGACTTAATCATTTTGACTGCTGTGTTTTCAATTCCCTCTAGCTTGGTATTATCTTTTTTGTAATTAGGTTGCTTAGAAATACACATGCAGTTCCAGGTATTGCCATACAGGACCAGATGAGCTAGGGCAGTTTCTTCCTTTTCTGAAATGATGCTTCTAGGCATGCAGCCCAGCACAAAGTTGGATATTTTCACATCTGCTTAATTTGCGGTCTTTTATAAAACCTAAATGTCTCTCAGCATATTAACATTACAGATGTTGCCTCTCCTTTTGAGTGCTACATTTTCATTATTTTTCTCACTTCGTTAATTTTGCTTTTTTAAAAGAATTGAATTAATTTTTAAGCTGCTTTTATTAATTCAGATCTCACTGAGGGTTTTTGTAATGTTTCCCTTTTCCTGTTAATGCCATCTCTTCTGTAAGGTTTTGTTTAAACTTTTCTACTTTCCTTTTAGAATGTTTATGAAGATATTAGATAGAGTTATAGCCAAATCAATTTATTGCTGAACCTTCAAGGCAGCTCCTCTCCGTACCATCATTCTCTGTTTTAGTCCATGAATGCTCACATCCATACTAATCTTTTATTAGAAAAAGGCATTGTTAGCTGATTTTTCTTTTAAAATTACAATCCAACTGTGTTATATCTTCGTTTCCCCATATATCAATTAATTCTGCAAGTCTCTTTTCTAGAAAGATTTTATTCTGCCTAATGGCAATGCAACTATCTGCTGTCATTAGCCTGAGATCGTACTCTTTATAGTTGTTTAACTATTTACCAGAAGCAGAAGTTACCTCTCCAGGTCAGTAAGTACCTAGACCTGCCTAGACTGGACACTAACGTAGAACAGATTTTTGTGCTGCCTTATCTGGTCTCCTTTAAAGTATTTTTTCCATAAAAGCTACCTTTAAAATTAAGGGAAAAAAATTCATTGACCTGGAAACTTAATTACATTGCTTGAACGCAGGTTTTGCTTGCAGTTTGTCTTTAATAAATGAGAAAATTATTAGGTAGAATATAGAAACAATTTCTTCTGCGTTTGTACACTTTTGCACTAAGGTGATGAGTACGTTTGTGTGTTGTTCATGCAGAGTTGAAGCTGTCCCCCCATGTTTTCATTTGCATTGCAGTGTAAAATTTTCTGTTTACAGTTATTTAAGTGTCTCTCTAATACAGTTTTTTAAAGATAATCCAGATACCTCTTGATATAGTATATATATAAATAGTGCTTTCCAAATTCAATACATTTTGTAAGAATATTATGTAGGAAAATGCTAGCTAAAGCCCTACAAAATTGTAATGGTGGTGTAGGGAGCGCAGGTGGTAATTGTGTTTCTGGTGTTCCAGACACTGTTCATGTATCACTGTCTTACAGAAATGCTTTCTGCTCCTACACACTTCGGTTTATACTGTAGCATAATGTACAGGTACAGTTAAAGGCTCTCTATGAAGTTACCTTTGACTTTAAGAGCATTTGTGATATTGGAAACAGAATAAAAGCTTACTGTGGTACTGAAACTACAGAAGACCCATAGGTCTTGGGCTTAGCTTTTGGGCAGCTCTTTGGGGGGGATGGTAAGTTGGAGTCTGGACACTCCACAGAGCCACTGTGGTCACTCTGAAGATTGCAATTCTGTGGATCTTTATTCATCATTTCTTTGAGATTTTCTTCATGAATTCTGAAGTAAAGGAACCAATATTATTAAAGAATATCAATCTATTCCTTTTGAAGGCTAATTGTTTGCATGCTGTGCAAAGTTGCTGCCATTGCTAACCCAGAATAGTGTCTCTCTAATGCCTGGGATGTGGGAGAACTCATACTGTGGCAGCTGGAGAAAAACGGTAGATAGTTGCTCATCTTTATCTCTTAAAGTAGTGCGAGTCTGATTTTATGTTTCAAATAGTTGCTGATACTAGCTTACTTTCTTTTTCTAGTAACTCTAGCTTTTGCTTCCTTTCTGAATTTATTTTAAAACCTCCCAACCATAAAACTTAAGTTTCAAGAAAAGAACCATATATCTAAAATGATAGAAATTGGTAATAGTGGGACATGTTAAATTATGTGCACAAGAATAGTCCAGGTGACCATTGCTGTGGAATGAAGCAGTTGAGTTTATTGTCAAATCAGTCAGTTTGTTCTGTGATGCATTTGTTAGTTTTCCTAACTTATTTAGTTCCAAGCAGGTATTTTGTAGCACTATGGCCTGACTGTAAAACAGTGTTGTGGGTTCATTTTCAAATGGGAGGGTCACTTTACGTAATTTCTCTACAGCTTTAAAAAATATCTTAATGTTATTTGGAATAAAGTTAATCTGGAAATTCTGTCAGCCGTTTAGTCCAAAGTGATTACACCAGTTTGAGAATGTCAACAATTACACAGTACTCATGTTTAATTAGTAAAAGGGAAGCACCTGTATTTTTAAAGGAAAAGACTCTTGGATTAGACTGTACAAATTCAAGTTTTAACAAAAGACAAAATTGAAAGTATTATTCATCCTTGGGGGAAATCAGTCACTGGATGGGCTCTGTTCACGGAAAAAATGCAATAAATAGTTCTTTTTGCATATGGTCTTCCCATGCTTTTTTACTGATGCTTATCAGAAATGTTGTTTACAGCTCCTTTGTCTGTCCAACAGCAAAACAAAAAAATGAAGATCAAGTTTTACACTTGACACATCATTCCAGCCTGAAAATGTGACTTTTTATTTGTTTTCTTTAAATCACTTTCTTTGAGCCACCATCTGGTTGAGGCATTAAAATAGGTAATATTACTGTAAGAATTTTCTTAAGACCTTTCTTTGGCTGTTAATTGTACATTTATAATTATGTTCTTACAAAAAGATAAAAGAGTTTTGAAAGATTATTCTTAGCAGCAGACCTAAGGTGAAAACCTGCTGTTTTAATGTGTAAATTATAATGTGTGCAGTTCTGAAGAGTGGTTTTGTGAAATGCTCAGGTAAGCACAAGAATCTAAGAGAGCTGTCAAAGAGTTTGCACTCTTAAGGGGCTAATGTTCATTGAAAAACAACTCATAATACGCTGTGCCTGAAGGCTAAATGAGTAGTTTAATTTAAACACGATCACTAACTTTCTGGAAGACAGATAAAGGAAACAATTGTTCCTCAAGCAAAGTTAGAGAAATGCAAAAACCAGCCTCGCTTTGATGCCTATTTAAAATCATTAATTTTCCTGTAAGTTAATGTAAATCAAGGATTAAGCAGAAACTGTTACCATCTGACCCTTGTAAACTAAACTTCTGTGTGGCTCATCTATTTGAAGTAAAATCTATCCATACATCTAAACAGGAAACTGAAAGAAAACATTTTTTTCTTTTCATTTCCTATATCCTGTAAACTTTTTTCAAAACCGATTTCCTTTTTAAATTTAGTATGCATACTTATATATCATTTTCTTTTTCCTGTGTAGGATTTTATAAACTTACCCCCTGTTACTCCGCAGAGTAGTATGAGGTGACTCCCCGGGCATTGCAGTTTACCCATTTGTAAATGTTTCTAAAAGTACTTATGTTTGCAGAATGATTTTGGTCCGTGTGAGAGATGCAAGCTCCTTGGCACAATATAGGTATCGTAACTATGATCATTTGGGTTTCATGACTAAGTGGCAAACACTGGGGATCCAGGATTACAATATCTACCAAGATATTGTAATACCTGAAGATACTACAATATCTTCAGGGTGATCTCCACCTTTTAGATCTGTATTTCTCTCTGTTTATAAGTATATTGATTGCCAGAAAATACTATGAACTCTTCAGATGGAAGTTCTGTATGTTATTATTGTTACTACTACTATTATTTATTTGATACAAGGATAAATCACACAGCTCTGTTGCTCACCACTTAGGTTTGAGGATTGTTGACATTTTAAAAAGGTGGTAAATATCTACCAGATATTGTCGTCATCTGTCATGCTGGAGAGATACATAGCGTGTGGTTTATAAGAAACGCTTTGTTCAAGGAATATATGTTTTCCTGTGTGTGTGTTGATCAGAAAGGTTCTCATCTTAGTGAACTGACTTGCTGTATGTAGCTTTGTTATCAGATGTTTCCCTGTCAAAACATGATTGTTTTATGCCTGGTCAGTTAATCCTCATACAATGTTGTGAGTAGTTTGAAGTCAGGTTCTTCACTCTTTTGCAAATAATCTGACTGTAAAGGCAAGATATTCACAGTGAAGCATACACAGCCCTTAAAGGTACTGAGCCGTGTCTTTCCTTTTGGTCACCTCTCTGCTCTGCCTTCCTTGCCCCTTGACGCAGGATTGTGTCCCAATAGAAGTTGCTTATAGCAGCAGCGTTACTATTTATGACGAGTTATTCCTAGATAGGCATCAACTTTTGGTTTTGCATTAGCATGTATTGAATTTCCAGAAGGTGAGTACATGTTTACTGTAATCCTCATCTTCGGTAGAGTTACATGGATAGCTGACACCTGAATATTTCATGCAAAGGAATATGAGGTGTGCGGTGTCTCTAAGCTGTGTGTATCAGTATTCAGGGTGCTGCTTTACACAGCCATTTTGGTTGCTTACCGTTGTTTCTCCTCTCTCTTTGCATGGCTGTAGCCTAGAAAGAGAGGAAATTTCTAAATGCTTTTTATTTGTCACACACCTACAAAATAATTTTGAGATACATGCCTGTGCAGTCCCAATGTGGAGGGTGCACCTGGATCTTTGACTGTCTTGGTAGTTGTTGTTCTGCCAGTTTGGCAATGAAAGATGTAGTCTGTGTCCCACATCTGTGTCCGCCTGATTTAAATGCATTGAAGAATCTTGTATCTGCTGTTTGGCAACATAGTTACCCCATGAGTCCTTCAGGAAAATGTCCCTCCCTAAACAAAGTAAGATACTCAGTATGGAAGGAGTTTTATGTTTTTTTCTTTAATAAATTGATGAAGAATATAAAACTCATTTTTTAAAAAAATTTGTCATGTATAAGCAGCAGTTATACAAGCTTTTTCTTTGAAGACATAATGATAAGGAAGGTGATACTCGAACACCAAATTCCTACTGTTCCCAAAGAAGAGTCTGTTAGAGAGCATGGAGAAAGAAAATATAAAGGAGCTTTTGGAGCCCTAGTAATTGGCACTTGGTAATATGCTTTTAGCAGGAAATCTGACAAGAATTCTGTCTTAATATAGCGGCTACATGCTTCCCCACTCTTTTTCTGTAGTTCACTTGAGTTAATAAGCATATTGGAAGATCAAGGGGGAAAACAAGCCTCAGAACTCCGGAACTGGCACTCGCCGAGCATACATACAGCATCGAAAGAAGATGTAGCACATGTCAGAACTGTCACCTTCTGCAAACATGCCTCTTTTCTTTAGTTTTGTGGTTGATTAAATGATATTTCTATTCATCCACCTCTTCCTTGTGTAAAATTAGTGTATCTCAGACCAGTCCAGTGGCAGAGGATAGAAAACTTACTCTGCTTAGCAGGATAGATGATTACAGTTCTAGAGCCTGATCCCACTTGCATTGAAAGGAGAAAATAAAAAGATTCTTTTAATGATTTTGAGTGTAGCAAAATAAGACTTAAATTAATTTGGCTCTGGACCAGATAGTCCTCTTTTGTTGTTTTCAAAACACAGGCCACAGCAGTGATTACAACATCAGGATACAAAAGGGGCTTTATTTATTACTATTTCTTTCATGTTTCCAGTCATGAAAATAAATATGTCTTATTAGGAAAGAAAAAATTTACTTAGTTTGCTTTGCATGCTGGGAGGCATTATTTCCTTTTTCTAGGGGAAATGTGTCACTTGCATTTAACTCAGATAAAACTAAATGAAGATAAAACTAATTTAATTTTAGAATATAATTTTTTTATTTGTTGAACAACTGTTGTTTTAAAATGGATAGCCTGCTGAGAAAGAAACAAAGCCACTTCAGCAAAGCAGGAAATCAATAACCACAAGAAAGTCTAAAGAAAATTAATGCATACAGTGTGAGCAAGTGACATAGAAATTATTTTCTGGTGTAAGAATGGTAATAATAGAAGGCATATGGAGTGGGTTAAAAGCACAATAGAAACATACATAGAAAAGATGTGTTCTCTACTTCTATTTATAAATAATGACCTCTGTGTTACAGTATTTAAACTTTGAGGGGTCTAGATAGTGGTTTTCTTCCTGATTTCCCCACCCCCTACTCCTAGGTAAATATTTATGCTTGCAAAATTTAGTAGGCTGGCAGTCATGGAAACGTATGTCTTTCATTTATCTCCAGGAAATCTGGTTACAAACACTCTTTTACTTGAATTCTTTTAGTCTTTTTCAACAGCTTTAAAAAATAATAAATAGTCTTTACTAAGGAGCAGTGAATTGTAGATGTGATGTATGATTGCAGTTCTGTTGAAGTTCATGGCAAGACTTTATTTGCTCATAGTAGGAGCAGAACTGTACTTGCACAATCTCTTGCTGTACAAAGCAACACACATCTTCTGTTTTCTGTCTTCTGCAAGCCAAGTTAAATGTTGATTATTCAAAGTGAGGGAAGCAGAAGTGAAAGCTACAAAGTTAACACATACCACATACTTTTTGGGAGAGATACACATTTCAGTCTGAAGGGAGATTTTTTAAAGAAATCAACAGCAGGTATAACTTCCCTGATAAACTGCTGTCTCTTGGAAATACTTTATTTCAGGAAATCCCTGAACTTGTGAGTAACTTGTGCTGATTCTGAACTGATTTTGACTTTTTCTGTAGTTCACTTCATAGAATCATAGAATGGTTAGAATTGGAAGGGACCTTAAAGATCATGAAGTTCCAACCTGTAGTGGACACCTCCCACTAGACCAGGTTGCTCAAAACCTCATCCAGCCTGGCCTTGAATGCTCCCAGGGATGGGGCATCCACAGCTTCTCTGGGCAGACTGTTCCAGTGTCTCACAGTAAAGAATTTCTTCCTAATACCCAATCTAAATCTCCCCTCTTCTAGTTTAAAACCATTACTCCTCGTCCTTGTCACTACACTTCCTGACAGAGTCCCCTTCCACCTCTCCTGCGGGCTCCCTTCAGATACTGGAAGGCTGCTGTAAGGTCTTCCTGGAGCCTTCTCTTCTCCAGGCTGAACAGCCCCAGCTCCCTTAGCCTGTCCTCATAGAAGAGGCGCTCCAGCCCTCTGATGATCTTCATGACCCTCCACTGGACCCCTTCCATCAGTTCTATGTCCTTTCTCTGTTGAGAACTCCAGAGCTGGACACAGTACTCCAGGTGGGGTCTCACAAGTGCAGAGTAGAGGGGGAGAACTTCTTCCAGTTATTCTCACTGTGTATGACAGAGTCTAGGTGATATTTAAAAAAAAACTCATTTACAAAGCGACATTGTGTTTTCCTGTCAGTGGCAAACGAGTTGTAACTGTGGCGAGAAATGTTTGTGGGTGTACCTGGCAATAGAAAAGTAGACAAGCTTTTGGTCAGAAATGTTTTTCTTCAAGTCAGATATTAAAAAAACAATATAAGGTAGAATTTTTGAAGCTAACTATGAGTTGAGAATAATAATCCTTATTTGGATTAGATATGTATCCATTAGACCACCTGGAAGGCAAAGTGTAAACCTTCCTGGTGGAGCAGAGGGAGTATTACCAAGAACGGGAAGATTGATGCTGTAATCGCTTATGGGAGGCAATGAGACCTGCTACTCACAGACTGCAATGGTGAGAGCTCGGGGAGGAATTAGATATTGTGAAACCCGTGTCTTTATTGAGTCCATGTTTTTGGTAGCCAGCCAAGTTATAGATTCTAGTTGAAGCGTATTCCTTCTCATACAATCAACTCTGATGTAAGCCCAGTTCAGAATCAGGGTGTAGCAGAATTTTTTTATGCAATCATTTAAATAATTTGCTGTTATAAAGAATTTTAGTCAGGTAAAGTTTGTGTGTTTGTGTATATGCAAAATATGGCAAGTTTCTATTGTTACCACTGGGTAAGTTTTAATGTAATTGATGCTACTACTCCAGTTTTATACTGAGGTAGCAGGGAGAAAATTTGAATTGTCTCTTGTGTATCAAGATACCCCTCTCCTGCCGCTTCTCTAGCTCTCTTTGCTGACCCCTGAAGCTGTTCAAAGTAGTGACAGTCCTGATGTGATGCTTCAAGAAAATTATCGCCTTTTTCAAGAGCCATGTGGCAGTATTGAGATAAATGTTACAAATGGACCAAGGTTTCACCTTGTGCAAATTAAGGTTTTTAGCATATCATTTTGATCAGGGTTTGGGCAGATTCAAAATCACCTTGGAGGTCAAGATACTTGATCTCTTTTGAAGAGGTTTTTGGATTCACGAACTATTTGGTAGGCTTTGAGGTTTGTTCATGCTACCAAAGTCTTACGGGCGTGATACCTACCCACAACCATCACGGCCTTTCTTGTATACCCTGCTACTCCTTATAAAAGCTGCCCTTTTATGCCATATTGTCAAGGCATTCAATCCTTCATAATAATTTTACTAACTTTTCTGGGAAGTTAGTAATTTTTTCTGGAAAAAATCATTACAGGTGTTTTCCTTCATTCAGTCACTCAATATTTATTTTTTAAATTTTTTTTTAATTAATACAATTCTTTAGAGTTTTTTTTTTTTAAATCATTTTATCCCTAGTACAAGCAGAGGCAATACTGTGTACCTTGGTGATAGTTTTAAAGTCAGTTCTAGGAGAAATTATATGAATATTTGTTGGATAAGCAGCAGAATTTATTGTTTAGCACTTATCTTCAAACAAAAGTTTTGCTTTTCTACAAGAAAGCTTTTGAAAAAAGAAATAAAGAATTAGTGCACAGGGTTGGTTTGCTTCCTTATGTATGTTTATAATTAAAATTAAGGTATTCTAATGTTCTTATGCTAAATCTACATCCTTTGCTTATTAGCTGAAGCCTTTGCTGTGTCCCTCATGTGCCACCTGCTGTGGGACAGGGAGGGTGGGTTTTCACAGAAGTGCTGCCATTTTGGATGTGGGGCCCTTGAGGAACCGGCCAGAACAGGCTGGAACCACTGGGCAGCCCCAGCCTTGCCTCACAGACACCCCTGCAGCCCCGTGCTACTGAAGCCTGGACTCCAATAGAAAGACCTCAAAAGCATTATCTTTTGATTTATTGCCAAAAATATTTAGATGTTACTTGTTTAGTCTATAACTCCATGCACGTGGAGACCATTTCTGTTGTGTGTGTTCTTTGAAGTAGGGGGAAAAGGCAAAGAAAATAACCTGTGGATCAAAAAAGAAATTTGACAATAACAGCAGTGAAGGTTAATGATTTTTTTCAAATGTAACTACTTATTTTTGAACAGTAGGGAAAAAATTATTGCAGGATTGATTATTGGAAAAAAATTAGGAATGCAGTGGATAATCTATCACTTAAGATCTTTAAAATGAAAACTAGATGGCTGCCCCAAAGCTATGCTCTATTTTATCTAGAAAGTGCGAGCCTGAATATGGATTATATGCTGAGGGAAGGAATGTTTTTTTTTTAGCTGACAGGAGAGGAGTCCTTTTAAGTCTCTAAAACCAGAATCATTGCTAGGATTTAGCTGGGAGATCAGATTCTGGACTTGCACTCATGTTGATCCTTGATGCCACAGAGCTATCTATCAAAACGTCATCTGAAGACACATCAAGGAGCATGAGGAAGGGACATCCAGGCATTGAGAACATCTCCACAAGTTCTTACTGTCACAGGGGTTGCTCTTCCATTGTGTGCAGATACTTGCTGTATTTGGGTGTTTCCCCTTGGAGTCCTTGCTAGATGCCTGTATTTCCAGAGGCTCTGAATAGTTTAACTTCAAACTGAAGGAATGGCATTTAGTATCCTCAGATACAGGAAGAACATCAGTCTCCAGTGTGGGATCAGTTCTGGGGTCACCCTGATGAGTGATTTTCCCCTTGTATCTTGGGAGTTTTACTGGCGGATAGGTCCAGGGTAGGCAGGGCTGTTTAAATGGGCTCAGTTTACAGTCCCATTCATATTCGCATCTTACGATAACAGGAAGATTTTAAAGATAACTTTATTGTGAATTTTGAAAATTTTGCTTCTACCCTTTTCATATTTTCATGATCCTAAAGGTTTATGTTTTGTTGTTTAAAAGTCCTTTTTCTTATGTACACTTGTGGTGGAAGTGATAACTGTCTTTGTAGCTAGCAAATTAAATACTAATAGTCACAAAATCTGGAAAGGTAACAGTAAACAGTGTAGCTACTTACTTATACTGCCTGTTTAATTTCATACAGTTCCAGGACCATCCACTAATGAAAGGGTATTTTTTGTGTTGTGAAGGTTAACCCTCAGATGTTTACTTCTGGATACGATCACCTAATCATAGAGGCTCCTTTTGATTGCCAAGAACAATTCTTTCTTTCAGCATGAACATAGGTGCAAAGGGTGATACGGAGGACTGTTTCTATGTTCCTTCATTTATTATTCTTTGAAAGATTAATTTCTGTTTTCCAACTTTGAAGAGTCTTTTCAAAATTGTGAAAACATTGAAACTGGTAACACAGAGATTAAAAACAGTTAAAGCAAGAGTAGTTTCCCATTGCATTGAAATTGAATTGCTGTGAAAATATGGTACCACCAGACTACAATATACCACTGTTAAGGAACTAGCTGTCGTTTCATGGGGGTTATGTGATACTTGGTGCTGTAAATGCGTCAAGTGCTTGGTATTGGGTTTCTTTCTGTAGATAATAGGCTTAAACAGTCACATTTTTTACAAGTTTCATTGAATTAAATCTTACTGAGATACAGCTCAGTGGAAAACAGCAGTATTTCAAAAACCTTTCTTTGTAATAATTTTCTCCTAAATTGGCATTGAATTCAGATAAAGGTCAAAAATAAAACTTCTAAGGATCTAATATAATTCAGACACATATGACATGTCATGAGTATTTATACTAGGTGGTGATTCCCTGCTTGGAAAGCATCCATGCAAATATTTGTAGATGTATGTGGAAACTATAAAATAGTGCTTAAAAAAGTTGGTGCTAAATTAACTCAGATGAAATCAGATTTACAGCTCCTCAGTGTAATGGCATATCTTTGCACTAGTTTGGACTGTATGCTGCAATATATATGAGGTTCAGCTACATTAACGGAGGTGAATTTCCTCCTGCCTTTCCTCATTTCATTTTCAGTTCAGTACTATTTTTTGTCTTTGGGGCAAATCCTGAAGATTTTATACAGGTTGTTTTCTCATTCAAATATTTCTTCATAGGTGAGACTGAGACTGTTCCTTGTCGCCATGAGGTCCTTCCAGTTCCTTTTCCTGAGACAGTCCATGATTCAGTCTTGCAGTCTTGGTTTTGGAACCTGTGTCTTCAAGGATTGAAGACACTGGGCTGAGTGATATCCTCCAGCTTGGGGCAGAGTCTGCTGACAGCCCAGAAATTGAGCTGTCAGTCAGGGAAGGAAGCCCATCAGGCTCTGAACAGACAGGCAGTGAATAGCGGCAGGTAGCAGAGACCTCTATGGTCCTGTGCGATTGTCCATATGCTGGATTTGAGGCTTAGTGAAAGAGAATAGCTGACACTTTCTGTGGCTCTTTGTGGAAGGCGAGCCGTTAAGCGCTGGCCCATGTAAAATCTTTATTCTGTCTGTGTCTCTGCGAACATCAGCTATGGGCTCTTTGGAGTGGAGCTGTATTTGTTCCCATGCTGATCCCAGCTGACATCACGGCCAAGCTTCCACATACAGGTGAAATAATTCTGAAAGCTTTTTAAGCAGCTTTCTTCTACATACTGAATAGTCAGATATTTTAAATTAGCCAGAAGGTAAATTGCATGATAATATTGCCTATAATCTGTAGGTGCACAGTTTTCACTGGATTCAAAATCCCAAGAGAACGATCTGAGTATCTGAGCTGAGGTTTGGATGGCCCATTATGTACTTGGCACTTTGTCACTTTCACATTTGGTTTGCCTGGACATTTTCCGTGAGCATTGTTTTGACAACAAATCTGTGATTTAAATCTGTGGTTCTGGGTATGTAGTTAGTGGCATGATTCCAGCTCCAACAGCCCCCCTCCTGCTAGGTTTAATCTAGGTGGAGTGGTTAACAATAGTAGTAAAGCCACAGCAGCAGGAACTTTGTCCCACTGGGTATGATCTCAAGTTGCTAAATGAACTGTATTTTATCAGTGCAACTGCATCTTCACTGCTACAGTTACTAATTTAATCTAGTTATATTAAATTAGTGTGTGTATGTGTACTTGTGTGGTAGTCATGTTTTCAATTTCATTACTGACGTAGCCTTAAATTGAGCTGGTGCAATGTGTTACATAGGCCTTTCATCTTGTCTGAAGCTGTGAATCACCACTAATCGGAAATTTGGTGATTTATTCTCCTTTTTTCCTGTGACAAGTGTTATTTGACAGGAAAAAATTAACAGCAGGAAAGTAAAGGCACTTTTATATCAGCAGGCACAGTTGTAAATAATTCAGAGTTATTTAAAGTTTTAAATCTCAATGAACTAAAAATCCTTTTTGGTTTGAAACTTATTTTCAAATGCCTGGCTTCAGAAATAAGCAGTTAAACTTTCTTGAGTAAGAACGAATGACTTGTTTTCTATTGCAAGTAGACTATAGTAATGTTTGATTACTAGGAATTCAAGTAATTTTTCTGACTGTAGGCCCAAAATGAAGTTTAAAATAAATAACCTAATTATCAGATAACCAAAAGGTGCTGTAGACCTTGTTGGGGATAAATCTGTAAGATGTGTCTATGGATGGAATAATCTCACAGTCAACTCACAATCTTAGGTTTTCAAGATAGTACTTTAGTGGGTCTTTTTAATGTATGTGTTAAAGAAATTTCTGGAAAGCTCATTTAAATTCTGTGTTACCTTTTTGCACAGTTAAAAGCAAGTAGTCCTGAATTTGTGAATTTTTTAAAGTGAGGTAGACTGCATTGAGATGTAGGGAGACAATGATGTTTTGCAAAACATAAATTCTTCTATAAATGAGATAATTTAATGCTTCTCTATATTGCTTCAATTTTTCCAGACAGATTTATTGAAGATGTTGTAATGAATCAGACACCTGTTTATTTTTTTTCAAACAGAAGTCTTTTCTTCAATTCTGTTGTAGTTTGTGAAGACCTCTTTAGGTAGTATGCAGGGAAATACCAATGCTGTTTCATACTGTAGGTAGACCAAGAGCCACAGTTAACTCCTAGTGATAACTGTCAAATACAGTTACTGCAGAAGGAGACTTCTACTTATGCACTTTTCGCAATTCTTGGTGCCTGTTCATATTTACTGTTTGTTGAGAAGCTTCTAAATTTACTTATCAACTAATGGGGGAATCTCAGCATTCAGATGTGAAACTTCAGGGGGAAAAACTCTACACTACTCCCTTCAGTCTCTTCTAGCTCTTTCTAGAGAAGAAAACTTGCAAGTGTGATTTTTTTGAAACTTAAATGTTACAAAATGAAATGCCAAATGAAAATGTACAAAATGGAACTTTGAAAACATTAGAATTTTATTTATTCTCATGATTTGTGAATATTTGGGGCAGAAGTACTGTAACCAGGTCAAGTAAATTAAGTATAAAATAGCTTCTCAGTTATACTTTCTGCCAGGTGAGTAGTCAACCCTTAAATTGTCTGTTCCATCACCTCTCTGGCAAAGAAAAAAATTGATGAATCTTTATCAAGAAGATGTCGACATTGTCATTAAGAATTGGAGATATATTTGGACTCAGTTGTGGAAAACGTGGAAACTAAGAATTTGCTGTGGGCTAAAAAAGAGAGACCAAAGTACAGTGCATTGTATCTCCTCTTCCCAGGCAGGTGACTTTGTCTGGCTCGTTTGGGGAGCCAGTGCTCCCAGGACTTAGCAGGCATAGCTGGCAACTAGAAAATAAATATAGAAGTGTAATTTAGAGAGTGTTAGAACAGGGGGTTTCTCTGCAACCTGGAAGAGCTTCAGGTGGCCACTTGAGGAACAAGCAGGATAAAGGGACTTGGCTTGCCTGATGACTCCCTTGCTTGTTTTCCAGGGGAACCAACTTGCTCTTGCTTGGTGTCTCACTGTCACAACAACTTTATGTCTGCCAAGAGTAATACTACTGGCGGGCTGTCTGTCAATCCTGTGTAATTTGTAGCCTGTTATATATGTAGAAGAGCGGCCCCTTTTTTAACAAAGCGTCACATGACTGACTACCTTTTAAGCAATTGGAAAAATATGTTCCACATGAAAACGAGTGTTTAGAAACAAACAAATTGGAAAACCATGCTGAGAAGATGGTTACCAGTAGTTGACATCGACTTGAAAGTGTGTCTTGAGTGTGGGGGCTGCGTTCCCTCTGGTTCAGGTACTTCAGTAATTCTTCGGTTGATAAAAAAAAAAAAAAAAGAAAAACTATAGAAAACTTAAGAGAAAGAACCAT